>UESW01004029.1:770200-813528 GCA_900491605.1 Calamus simplicifolius
CTTTAATTAAACTCTTGATTTATCTCTATCTCTATCTCTATCTCTATCTCTATCTCATGAGATAAACAACTGCCCCCCTCTACTATACAGGCTTGGATTAGCGATATACTAAGTTTAGAAATGACACGTTAGGAACGCATCATCAAGGCAGTGTGTTATGTAGAATACTGCACTGGCAAGAAAGCCAATTAGACATCACAGGATACTCAGAAAACCCTCAAACATTGTAAAATTCTATTACCACATACTAAGTCGATGAAAACAATATAAAGATTGCCATATGGAACTGGCCAATGAAAATGGGTGCACAATAAAACTATTTTTCAGATTACCAGGGGAAACATTAGAAACTCGAGAGAACTTTAATTTTAAACCGTTTCCCAAATTTATCCAAGCTTCTTTTGTCAGGCCTCTAACAATTATCATCAGTTTTTCTGGATCAAATGAATTAGAAAAGGACAACCAAAAGATTACAACTAAAGCAGATAATTCTTGGACAATTTAAATTGCTAAGCTAGCATCTGAACTCTAAAAAGCATTCTCCGATCAATAATCAGTCATAATGGTTCTTTATGTAGTAAATGTGCCAATCCATTATTTTTAGTTAAAAGTTTTGCATCCTTGTGAAGGAGTTAAATGATAAGCCAAAAAAAAAAAGGCAAGAACTCAGAATCTTTAAAATCAATAAAGTGTTCAAAGAAAATAAACCGTCATTAGCTTACTCATATATGCGCTTTGAAAACTAAAGATTCTTTTGTTGGACCAACATCATGGTTTTGGCTCTAGATGAACAAGATTTTATACTCCCAGACGCCACATAACGCAATCTATACCACATAACGCCACATACGCCACATAACCGCTTTGAAAATCAGCTCTCTCAATAAGCTACCACGAGATAGTTCGTCCAAGCCGAACAAATCTAGCGAATCAAGATATGCATGTCTAACCATCCGACAAAACCTAGCAAATCAGGAAAACCTAATATCTTCCCAGATCATGACTAAGTAGAAAGAAAAGAGATCTCTTCATGATCTCGTGCTCTTTTATCAATCTATACCACCAACCACCATTCATGCGTACCCTGATCAATGGTAAATCTCTCGCCTTTCTTCTTGACCATAGCCGCCTCTTTTATCGATCGATCTGTTCCATATATATAATATATATATATATATATATATATAGATTATATATATATATATATAAATTACATCACCGGCGATCGAAATAATTAAGCTGGTGCTCCTGACCACAAGATCACCAGAATTAATGAAGCAAAAGACAGACCGTAGGTCTGGCCTGTAGATGGATTATGTATATACCTGGCTTGGATGGATATGCCTATAGAAGTGGAGATTGACAAGAATGTTTCCAGATAAAAATTACAACAGGATGGATATGCATCAACGGTTCACATTATCTCTAGATACTTACGAGTACAAAGCAATTAAAAAAGCCATATTAAAACTACAAATCAGTTCTATGGATCAAAATTTTGAGCAGTAAAAAAGGAGTGATAATTGAGATAAACTTACCTTTTAATTTCTCAGTGGTTTGAAACAACCTCAAATCCTCTCCAAATCCTTTTCAAATCCTCTCCAAATCCTTTCCAAATCCTTTTCAAATCCACTTCAACCTCCAAATCTGAAGAGATAACACAAGCATTACTAAGATTCTAGTTCCGGCACCTTCTCCTCTGGCTAAAATCAGATTTAAAAAAAAAAAGATGTAGTTGGAAATCCACGGCACCTTCTCCTCTGGTTCCGGCGTCTGGGATGCGGCGGCGGAGAGGAGCTCCCGAGGGTCAGCGGACGGACTCTCTTTGGTTCTGGCGTCTGATGGTGGGAGGGTGGCAGGTCGGCGGACGGAGTCAGGGTTAGGGTTTCACGAAGTCGCGCGTTTCAGCGGGAGAGAGAGGGATTGACGAGGTGGAAATAAGTATTACCTTATTACGGCGAAAATAATTTCGTCGTAATACAAGTATATTACGGTGATAATTAACTTTCGCCGTATTATAATTATTTTTTTTTTTTATAAGTCCTTTTCTTACGGCAAAATAAATTTTGCCGTAATAAAAGGAGAAGAAAAAACTAACCTATATCGTTAACCTATTACGACGAATATGGGTGACCTATTTCACGTCTAATAAATAGTAAGAAAAATAAAAAAATTAAAAACTTAAAATTTAACCTGAAGCTATTACGATGATATTTATAATTCGTCGTAATAATACTTCTTATTACGATGAAATAATATTTCGCCGTAATAAATAGAAAGAAAAATTAAAAAAATTAAAATCTTAAATTTAACCTGGAGCTATTACGACGAATTATAAAATTTGTCGTAATAAGGCTTTTTATTACGGCAAAATATTATTTCGTCGTAATAAATAGTAAGAAAAATAAAAAAAATTAAAAAACTTAAAATTTAACCTGGAGCTATTACGATGAATTTTATAATTCGTCGTAATAAGGCTTTTTATTACGACGAAAACTTATTTCGCCGTAATAAATAGTAAGAAAAATAAAAAAATTTAAAACTTAAAATTTAACCTGAAGCTATTACGACGATATTATAATTCGTCGTAATAAGACTTCTTATTACGACGAAATAATATTTCGCCGTAATAATAGAAAGAAAATAAAAAAAAATTAAAATCTTAAAATTTAACCTGGAGCTTTACGACGAATTATAAAATTCATCGTAATAAGGCTTTTATTACGGCGAAATAATATTTCACCGTAATAAATAGTAAGAAAAATAAAAAAATTAAAAACTTAAAATTTAAAACATGGAGCTATTACGACGAATTATAAAATTCATCGTAATAAGGCTTTTTATTACGGTGAAAAAATTTTTTCCATAATAAAATGAAGGAAAAATAAAGAAAATTAAAATCTTAAAATTTAACCTGGAGCTATTACGACGAATTATAAATTTCATCGTAAGAAGTTTATTTTATTACGGCGAAATAATATTTCGCCGTAATAAATAAGTATTACGACGAATTTGATTTTTATTTCACCGTTATAAATAAACCTATAACGACGAAAATATTTCGCCATAATAGGTTCGCCCAAAATACCCTACTTTCTTGTAGTGTCTTTCTTATTGGCTATAAGGCATATGTTTGCAACTTTTGCTGTTCCTCCTCGGAGAATGATTCATCACTGTTGCTCCATATTGCAACATAAGCCTTCTTCTTCTTTATAAATCCTTTCTTAAGTTGAGGCATTCAAATTTGTAATGTTTCAGCTTTTTACATTCATAACAGATTACAGGATCTTTTTCCTTCTTCTTTTCTTTATCCTTATCTCCTTCCATTTTGACACTAGATTTCTCTTTGGGAATGGCCTTCTTCTTTGCATAAACTTTTTAAATTTTCTTGCAAGGAGGGTGGTGTCATCATCATTTTCATCTTCTTCACTGCTATTTTTCTATTTTTCAGCAGCTTTCAAGGCAACTATTTTTCTCCTCTTGACATCCTTCTCCATGTTGCTTCAAGGTGAGTTTGTGCGTCATGAGAGATCCAAGAAGTTCTCCAAGGGTAAAGGTGTTTAGATCTTGGATTTTGGATGGTTATCACTTTTTCCTCCCATATTTTAAGAAGAGACCTAAGGAGTTTTTGCACAAGCTCAGAGTTAGTATAGGTCTTCTCAAGACTCTTTAATCCATTCATAATATCTATAAATCTAGTAGACATGCAAGCGATGGATTCATTCTATTCGATGTTAAAGAGTTCATATTTGTGCACAAATATATTGATTTTGGACTCTTTAACTAGGTTGGTACCCTTATGGGTAACTTTCAACCGATCTCATATCTTCTTGGTTGAGATGCAAGTAAATATTCTATTGAATTCATTTGCATCTAAGGAGTAATATAGGACATTCATGGCCTTGGCATTTAGTTGGACCATTTTCTTATCATTTTTATTTCAATCCTTTTCAGGTTTAGAAATGATAGAACCATCTATTGAATTCATTTGCATCTAGGAACAATATAGGACATTCATGGCCCTGGCATTTAGTTGGACCATTTCTTATCATTTTATTCAATCCCTTTCAGGTTTAGAAATGATAGAACCATCTACCATGTGTGTGGGAGTGCTAGAACCATTGATAATGATACTCCAAAGATCATAATCCAAAGCTTGAATGAATATATCCATTCTAGCTTTTCAATATGAATAGTTGGTGCCATTAAACAATAGGGGATGATTAGTGGAATGCCCCTTAGAAGAAAAAGAACTAGCTTGAGCTACCATTGGATCTTTAGCTCTTGATCGTTAGATCAAAGAATGATGAGCACTAGGCTCTAATACCAATTGTTGGCCCAGATGGCAACCCAAGAGGGGGGTGAATTGGGTCTTTAAAAATTTAAAACTACTTTTCAAAAATAATTCACAAGAATGATGCTAAGAAAAAGTGTATGTGTAGTGCAAGATAAGCTAAACAGAATAAAGGTAGAGTGAGAGAGTAAAGAGACAAACACAAACACAAAAATTTTATAGTGGTTTGGTGTTAGCTATACCTACATCTACTTCCAAGGATCTCTTGGGTCTCACTATAATCACCCTGATTATAGAGGAGTTATTTTGCAAGATCACAACTTAAACTTGTTGTTTTACCCCATGATCACAACGAACCCAACTGGTTTTCATAAGATCACTAGTACAAAACCTCTCACAAGCCTCCTTAGCTTGCACAAGACTAAACTGCCCCCTTGATTCAATCCACTGATTGAATCAACTTACAACAACTGTAAAGAGTTTAGACATAGCAAATATAAAGCTCCAAAATGAGCAAATAAAACAATATAATCAAATAGATATATAATGAGCTTGATTAGAAGATTTCTGAAGTTGGACTTTTCTTCTTTTCTTCTTTTGATCTTTCTCAAAATGAAACTTGAAGCTTTTGAAAGATGCTCTGATTTGAAGCTCGAATCAGAACTAGGGCTCTCTTATTTTTCCTTTAATTTGACGAAAATCACTCAAGATTTGCTTCAGATACTTGGGATTTTCTTAACCTTTGTTTTGACTCCAGGGCTTGTAAAATTTGAATTTTTCTCTTCTCCCTTTTTTTGTTTCTTCTTCTTCTTGGATCAACCCAGAGCCCTTACTTATAATCACCTTGCAAATCCACTTTTAGAAGAAACTAGCCATTATTTGCAGTTGGAAGAGTGTTTAGCACGAATGAAGAAAGAGCCTTGAAGTCCGTTGGAAAAATGTCAGGTTCTGGAGCCATCTCTAAAAGTTCTGAAGTCAGCTCCTGATAGGCTCGAGTCAACTCGAACAGTCCTTGAGTCGGTTCGAATGCGAGTTGATCGAAAAGATGAATTTCTACCCGTAGAGGGTCGACTCTTACTTTTCTGGGAGTCAACTCAAGTTCATCGGGAGTTAGCTCGAACTGATGTGGGAGTCGACTCGAGTTGAACACCAAATTTGCAAGTCTCTGTATAACTGACTGAGTCAACTCGAGCTGCTGTCAGAGTCGACTCGAGCTTATCGTAGAAATGAGGTCTCTTTGTCTTTCTGACCGAGTCGACTCGAGCTCCTGTAGGAGTTGACTCGATTCCATATCAAAAGTGCCAGAGCATGCTGGAACGTCCCAGAGTCGGCTCCATGACTATAAGAGTTAACTCAAAGATCTAAAAACTGACACTTGGAGCAAGACTCAAGACCAAGCTCGATTTCCTTTAAAATTTTGATTGATTAATGATATAAATATTTGAAACACTTAATCAAAATCATTAGTAACACAATAAATATACTCATGTAATTTTTGTTATTCATTAAAATTAATATTTGGGTTAACATCTATCATGCTGACTATGTCTATCAGGTCCTACACATGATATCTCGCCATAGACTCCATCTCATCCTCCATAATAGCTAGCCACTCATTGCAAGCTAGTGAATCGAGCACCTCATCAACAGAGGCTGGCTCATCTGGATCCAACAAGTACTTAGACCTCAAAATATCAACATGAAATAACCCCGATATGGACTTTATGAGGACAGAGAAGGGTTCGTTGAAGAATTTAAAATCGGGTAAATAGGTTTTGAAGAAAAAGGGAAGGTGGGTTCTTTACTGTCCGCCTCTAACAAAATTTTTCATAGTAGGAGGATAGTTTATCTTTTACTCCCCATATATACTAATGGTGCATTGATGATCATTTTAAAATCATTCAATGATCTTAGATCACTATTAATCTTAATTTTGAGATAGAGTGATCTAATTTTTAACGATCAAAAATCATATTTGGTATGCCATTACTAACCATAAAATACTAAAAGCTTCTCTATTATATTTATTATTATTATATAATATAATATAATATATATAATATAATATATTATGATATGATATATTATATTATGTCATACATAATACATATACTAATATTATATTTATTATATACACAATATAATATAGTAATATAATATAATATAATTATACCATTTCTTATATCTTATATAGTGTATTATAGATAAAAGATCACTAATATAATATAATTAAATATTATTTTTAATATAATATTTATATAATATAATATAATATAATATAATATAATAATAATATAATAATATAATAATATATTTTATATCATGCTATATATAAATTATTATTGTTATAATATATTCATTATAAATAAGAAGTATTTTGAACTATAAATTTTAGTTCAAAATCATCGCAAGGAGGTGATATTGGATCACCACAGAATAGGGCGATCTTGGATCACTACTAAGTAAGATCATTCTATTGCATCCAAACAACATGGATCACCAATGATTTTATCATCATCCTATGGATCATCAATGATCCTTATTAGTGGATCACCCCATGATTCTGAGTAGATGACCCTCCTAAAGGTCTCTTTCGATAGAGGAGAATGGAGAGGAGGGAAGGGAATGAGAGAAGGTAAAAAAAAGGCCCTATTTGGAACAGAAGTAAAAGGAGGAACAAATAAGGATTGCTCGTTTCCTCCATTTCTCCTCAACAAGAAGATTAGGGAGTAAAGAAGAAAAGAAAATGTTTTATAATTTTTGTCCTATTTTTTAAATTCTATTCCTAAGAATTATTTTAGATCTTTCTTATAATAAAGGGTATATATGTAATTTAAAAATATAACTTCCTTTCTTGTCTTCTTCCTCTTTGGATTTATCCAAAGATGATCTTTTCCTCTTTATTTTCTTTTCTTTTTTCGTCCTTTCCAAACAAAGAGAGGATGACAATCTTTCATTACCCTTCCTTTTCCTTCCCTACAAACAATGTTTTGAAAACCAGACCGATAACAAACTGGCTTGACATTTGGGTCGTAGGTCAATCGGTTTGATCAAATAAACCAATTTGGTCAAACTGAATGATGTCATAATTAATTTTTAATTTAATAATAAAATTTAAAATATAAATATCAAACTATCAAAAAATATCTTTAAAACTTCTATATCTGTTCAAGAAAATTTTATATAACATAATATTTTCTATTTATATTTTATAATTTAAATCAATGAAACTAATAAGATTATTTTAAAAATATAATAACAATATTCAACAAGAATAAATATGATACAAAATGATACTTAAAATGTTATAATATCCAACAAGAAACAAGATAATAAAAAAATAATCTAAGAATAATTTAATATTTCATAAACAAAAAAGTAAAAATCCAAAAAAATTCAATCCTAATTTCATTTATCAAAACTAAAAGTCTAAAAACCAGTTTGATTTTTAAAACCATGCCTACAAAGATCCAAATAAATCCTAAAATAAAAGGGCAAAATGTGTAATATACATGATTTTTTTGGTTGAAAATGGTAATCAATTTATCATATTTTGAATTTTATTTAAATTCTATTATGAATTATTTTTATTATCTTTTAAGAAACCCTTTCTTCTTTATGTTAAAATATGAAATGTTTTTAGTAAAAAATCAAGATTCTTTGTACACTGATTTTAGAAATATTATATACTAGTAGCTTAACACATCAAAAGATATTAATAAATGAAAAATGCATGAACCCATTCTTATCGCTCTAATGCCAGAATAGTGCCTTGCAACATAGCTAAATTTAATTGCTGTGACAACATCTCTAAACAAAGAATGAGAGGTAGGGTAAAAGAGAACATCACTGACGTAAGCTCGTACTAGACTGAAAGGAGGGAGAACCATTTACTAATATTGCAAACTAAATAGCCCAAACAAAATCCTGAATCCACTTAATCATCTTCTCAAGAAACCCAAGGCATGAAGAACATCAAAAGGAAAACCTCAGTCATAGGCCCATTTCATATCAGCTTAATAGCAAGAGGTTTGGAAGAAGAGGCCCTATGAATGGAGTGAACACTACAAAAAAAATTAAATATAGCGACGCCCAAATACGTCGCTAATGCGTTGCTAAACCAGCTATAGCGACGCATTAGCGATGTAATCAAGGCGTTGCTAAAATGTTCGTCGCAATTTCAATTATCGTAATTACGTCGCTTAACAGCGACTCTCGCGATGCCCTAAATGCATCGCAATATTGCGATGCCCATAAATGCATCGAAATATTGTGACGCAGTCTAAATGCATCGTACTTTAAAAGTAAAATTTTAAAAATATTTGTGACAGAAAATCTCATCGCAATTGCATCGCTAATTAATTAATTTATTTTTTAAAAAAATTAAATAAAATAATTTTAATTTTTTTAAATTAATGCGATGGAAAATAGCGTTGCTAATTTTTATTTATTTTTTAAAAAGTAAAATAATTTAATTTTTAAATTTTTAAAAATAATTGCGATCCCCCTAAATGCGTCGCTACTTTAAAAATAATTTTTTAAAAATATTTGCGATGAAAAATCTTGTCACAATTGTGTCGCTAATTATTAATTTATTTTTTAAAAAAAAAATTAAAATAACATAATTTTAATTTTTTTTAAATTATTGCAATGGAAAATAGCGTTGTAATTAATTAATTTATTTTTTAAAATAAAGTAAATTAATTTTTAATTTTAAAGTAAATTAATTTATTTATTTAAAAAATAAATAATATAGCGCTTTGTGCAATTTAAAGATGATGAGTCACCTAGGATTGATGATATTGATACTAATCATAATGAAGTAGATCTTCCTAGAGATTGGAGATATGCCTATGGTCATCCAAAGGAATTGATTATTGGTGATCCATCTCAAGGAGTAAGAACTAGTCATCTATGAGAATATCAATAATCATCTTGCATTTGTATCTCAAATTGAACCTAAAACTATTGAAGAAGCTGAAAAAGATAGTAATTGGATGCTAGCTATGCAAGAAGAATTAAATCAATTCACTAGGAATAATGTATGGTCCTTAGTTGATAGACCAAAAGATCACTCTGTTATAGGATCAAAATGGGTATTTAGAATTAAATTAGACGAAAATGGCATAGTAATTAGAAACAAAGCTAGATTAGTTGCAAAGGATATAATCAAGAAGAAGGAATTGATTTTGATGAAACTTTTGCACCTTAGCTAGACTAGAAGCAATTAGATTACTACTTGCATTTGCATGTCATATGCATATCAATTATTTCAAATGGATGTTAAAAGTGCATTTTTAAATGGATTTATAAATGAGAAAGTTTTTGTTGAACAACCACCTGGTTTTGAAGATCATGAATTTCCAAATCATTTTTTAAATTGCACAAAGCACTATATGGTTTAAAACAAGCACCTAGAGCTTGGTATGAAAGATTAAGTAAATTTCTGATTGAAAATGATTTTATAAGAAGAAATGTTGATAAAACACTATTTTTGAAAAGAAAAGATAAGGATTTATTAGTAGTACAAATATATGTTGATGATATTGTATTCGGTGCTACTAACAATTTGTTATGTCAAGAATTTGCTAAGTTGATGCAGGATGAGTTTGAAATGAGCATGATGGGAGAACTCAACTTTTTCCTAGGACTTCAAATCAAGCAAAGCAAAGAAGGAATTTTCATCAATCAAGCCAAATACACAAAAGAACTGCTCAAGAAGTTTGGAATGGAGTCAATCAAACACTTGGAACTCCTATGAGTCCTTCATGCAAGCTGGACAAAGATGAAGATGGTAAGAAAGTAGATCAAAAATATTACAGAGGTATGATCGGATCTCTTCTTTACTTAACAGCTAGTAGACCAGATATAATGTTTGCTGTATGTCTATGCGCTAGATTTCAATCTGAACCTAAAGAATCTCACTTAATTGCTGTAAAAAGAATCTTAAGATATTTAAGTGGAACTAAAAATGTAGGTTTATGGTATTCTAGAGACTCAACATTAAACTTGATTGCATATTCTGACTCTGACTATGCTGGATGTAAATTAGATAGAAAAAGCACAAGTGGAGCATGTCAATTCTTAGGTAGTAACTTAATCTCTTGGTTTAGCAAAAAGCAAAATTCGGTTGCATTATCTACTGCTGAAGCAGAATATGTTGCAGCTGGAAGTTGTTGTGCTCAAATCCTTTGGATTAAGAGACAACTTGAAGATTACGGCATAACACTTGACAAAACTCCAATTAGATGTGATAACACAAGTGCAATAAATCTAACTAAAAATCCAATTCAACATTCAAGAACAAAACACATTGAAATTAGATATCACTTTATAAGAGAACATGTAGCTAATAATGAAATTTGTCTTGAATATGTTAATACTGAAGAACAATTAGCTGATATATTACAAAACCTTTGAGTGAAGAGAGATTTTGTTATCTTAGAGGTGAATTAGGGATATGTGACCCTTTGGATTGATTTTGATACTTTAAGGAATGACTTTCTAGATCTATATTAATTTCTTGATATTCCTTTCATAATTTTAAGGACAAATTATCTAGTCATCTAAGTAACTTGATTCTTCATACTCCAAAATTTTATCAAGATTTTATCAAATTTATTTTGACAAGTTTCAGTTGTTTGAATCTCAATTATTTTTCTCTGAAACTGTCATTGGAGTCGACACCTCAGAATGAGGAGTCGACACCTTTGTCTGTGTCGCTCTCGGTCCCTGACCTTGGAGCCGACACCCGTATAAGTGGAGCCGACTCCAGTTCGAGCGCTAACTGTGTTAGCGATTTGGAGTCGACACCCGACTTTGCGGGAGTCGACACCTGGGAATCCAAAATCGATTTATTAGGGCAGAGTCGACACCTCGTCATTTCATAACTCTTCGAATCCTCCACCAAATTTCTCCAAAACTCTCTCAAAGCCTCCCCATCTCTAATTCCACTCTATCCAAGCTTTCCTAAGGATCCAATGGCACCTAAGAGGAGAGGTTCGGTGATTGGAGTGCCTATGGTGACCGGAAAACGCTCCATGAGGCGACCCGTCCGCGAGCCATCTCCAAGCGAGGATTCCTCCACCGATTCAGACAATCCAACACCACTTCACCTCAGGTAGATACCCTAGCAGGGAGGGTAATTATAATGGGTAGGAAAGTTGACTTTGAGTTCTTTCAATCCGAGGTTTTTCGATTGGTAATCAACTCAAGGAGCTTGGATGGGATAGAGTTTGTTCTCTTGATGTTCCTACTTACCCAACTTTAGTGAAAGAATTTTACTTTAATTTGTCGAGAGGTGATGGCGGTTTAGTGAGCTCTGTTAGAGGCAAACAGATTCATCTTACATTTCAAAAATTAGGCAATCTCCTAAGCATCCCCATTACGGATTAGCAGCGATGTGCACAGTGATAGATCAGCGGCCTATCAAGGATGTTAGGGAGAGATGTTGAAGAATTTGAGGAAATTAGGGCTAACCAGTTGCCCTTGGAATTAAGATTGCTACACAACATTTGCAGCAGAATTTTGTTCCCAAAGACCGGACGTTTGAGTATGTCTCCGAGCGGGACATTGTTGTGATGGACAGTATTTTGACCGGTCAACCTATTAATTTAGCTGCTATGATGATATTCTATATGGCCGAGGCCGGAGGGAAGAGAAGATCGTCACTACCCTATGGCATGGTTTTAACTATGGTATTTAGAAGCCAAGGGGTTGTAATTTTGGATAATGAACCCTCCAAGAACCTGAGACACACTGATTATTACAGTTTGGCCACTTTGCATAGGATGGGATTTGTAAAGGTGAATGGGCAATGGGAAAGGAAAGGTAACTTGGATGAGAGAGCCCCTGAGCCTAGACATTCTGCACCTTGTGAGGCTGGTCCGTCTATGAGGGTTCCTCACCGCAGCCGAGGAGTCCAGTTCCTACCCCTGCACCTGCTCAAATTCATGTTCAGCCATCCTCTTCATCAGTTGGATTTTCAGACCTTCAAATGGAGCAACTCAAAGGATTGCTTGCTGCTCAGAAGGATGAACTGAAGACTGAGTTTGACAATCATTTATGAATCTTAAAGAAACACTTTATTCCTTAGATGATCGAATTACCAAAATAGAATCTACTCTTAGCTCTTCTACTGGATCTTTAAGTAGTGATTTGAAGAATATATTTGAAGAACTTAAAGACATTTGTGGAGATTCTGAGACCTATTCAAAGTGCAATGCAGAGCTTCAAGATAAAATCATGACTGCTTGCTCTTTTGTTGATAGAAGGTTGAAAGAATTTGTAGCCACTCAGAGTGATGGAATGCATAAGATTCTAGATCATTTGACAAGAATCATTAGAACCAACTTGTAGTTTTTGTGTGTTTAATGTCTGATGTAATGAAAATTTATTTTGATGTAATGAAGTTTAAGCTTTGATGTAATGAAAGTATAGTTTCTTTCTTTTTGTAATACTTGACTTCAATGAAATGAAATTATCTTTTGATCTATCAATCTTATCTTTTGACTTAACTTTTCTTTATCTTTTTGTTGATTACAAAAAAGGGGGAGAAGTTATGTCGTATATGCATTGATTAGTTATGCTTAATTGGTATTGATTAGTTATGCTTTAATTGGCATTTATTTAATTAGTATCAAATGAAGAACAATTGATAAATATGTAGAGCAATAAGGAGATACAATTGATAATTTGAACTTCACAGGGGGAGCTACCTTATTCAGGGGAGCTTGCTTGTGAGGATCACTTTCTTGAACATTTTAATCTAAGAATACTTTGCATATACTCAATGTTTTTATAATCATCAAAAAGGGGGAGATTGTTGACCCAATTATTAATTTTGATGATTAATAAAGGAATTGAGTATATTTATTAATTACTAATGGATTTGACAAATGTTTCAGCACTTAAAAATATTTGATCGATTTAAATGTATTAAGAAATGAGTGTTGAATCAATTGCAATCTCAAGTTTTAAAGTTTCAGAACCTGGAGTCGAGACCTAGAATTCCTGGAGCCGACCCCATGGCCAGTCAAATATTCTTCTGATTTTTGATACGGTCCGGAGCCGACACCTAGAGTTTCGGAGCCGACACCTAGAGTTTCGGAGTCGACACTTACAGTGTCTGGAGCCGACTCCGATGCGGGGACAGAACGCTTATTTTTTGAGCATCTTGGAGCCGACACACACAGTATTCTGGAGCCGACACCTGACGATGGCAGCCGACACCTAACTTTTTTGGAGCCGACTCCTCAACGAACTCAGAACTTTCTATTTTTGGATAAACAACTTGGAGCCGACACCTGAAAAGTTGGAGCCGACTCCAACCTATCTGGGATGAAAATTTAAAATGCCAGATCAGCTCTAACGGTAATATTTCCTTTTACCTAACTTCTAACGATATATTTTGTTTCAGGTACATTCCAACGGCTAGTTTTCTTCCAAAAATGGATTAAAAGAAATCTATAAGAAGGAGGAGAATACCCGTTTGAAAATAAGAACGAAAAAAAGAAAAAGAGGGAGAATATCCAAATCAAAAATCCAAGAAGTCTTGAGCTTGAAATCCAAGAGAGAAGTATTCAAATTCAAATCCTTCCACTTCAAAAAGCTCAAAGAAGAATCCAAGGCATTCAAGTTTGAAAAATCAAAGGATTCACAAAAAGGGAAAAAGATCTGTTTTAAAGATTTTTCAACTTCTCATTTGCAACATTTGCAACGAATCAAAGCTGAGGCCTGATTCAACATCTCCAAAGAGAAGAGGAAAAGAAGAAAAGCTCAAATCCAATCCACTTCAAACAGGCTTTTCTAAACCTTGTTCATTTATTTGAATATTTGCTCATTTAAGGAGCTGTCTTGTATCTTAAACATTATTCTTTCTTGTTTTTACTGGTTCAATCAGGGGGATTGAACTAGTGGAGGTTGTATACCTCGGGTCAAGCAAGTTTAGCTTGAGTTTAGGGTTTTGTGCTGGTGAGCCCGGAAAATCGGCTGGGTTCGTTGTGATCCCGGGTAAAACAATAAGTTGTGAGTTGTGATCTTGGAAAACAACTCGACTGTAATCAAGTCGATTATAGTGTGGACCCAAGTGAATCTTGGGAGTGGACATAGGTGTTAGATACACCGAACCACTATAAAATCTTTGTGTTTTTCGTGCTTCTATTATCTCTATCTCTATCTCCTTGTTTGTGCTTTATATTTGCATTGCATTTAATTTCATTATCTTAAAGCCAATAGTTTTTAAAAGGTTAAAATTTTAAAGAACCCAATTCACCCCCCCCCCTCTTGGGTTGCCATCTGGACCAACAGGGTATGACCGAGAAGCAAGTAGTTGGTACTCTGCCTCCTGATGTACCCCCTCATTAATGGTTGGAGTTGGTTCATTATTGGTTCTCCGAGAGGGGACAGGTATCTTGTTATTTAATCTTCTTATTATTTAATCTTTTAAGATCTTTATTAAAATATTTATTGATTTTGCAGACATATTCTAATATTGATAAAGCTGCACGAGCATCTCTGTCTGTTCCCCATACATCGGGATCCAAGAGTTATACGCGAGTCAGGACAATAGTTCATATGTTTCTTAAACTATAAATTTTTTAATTTTCTATCAAAGCATTTACTTATTATAATAAAACCTGAGTTATGTATCGTGAACAATGTATCACGAAACATATCGAATGCATAAATCTAATTATTAGTTGAGTTGAGTTGAGTTGAGTAGTTTGTGATTGATTGCATAAATGTTTGGGATTTTATTTAAAAGATGATACATTCACAAAGTATAATTGATTACAAAATTTTCATATGTTACCTGTGTAAATGGAGCTAACTAAGCCCTGGTTTGGCTAAACTAACGTTTTGGAGAAGATAGAATTTTTGCTGGGGACCTTGCATATGGACAATAGACATTTCATTGTAGGCAATAGATTTCCTAAATTTCAGCTGTGAATGGGGGCTCGGTTTGGCATTGATTGAAATGAACTATTTCATGTGATGGCTTTTGCCATCATTTGCATGCACCACAAATGATTAATGGAAAAACATGTGCTTATGATTTCCTCTAATCCCTTCCCAGAGAATGGAGTGCAAAGGATAGCATCAATCTTGCAAAGTATGTGGTCTGCTCTTCTTCTGTGAATGAATTGTCAGATCTGAATGAAAAAGGAATGAAACTTTGTGAAATATGCTAATGGAATCACATTGAACTGCTTTGTTCCATCATATAAAAACCATAGATTATGTTCGTAAAAGATATTTCTGCATGCTGCCTAAGATAACGTTATTGGATGTCATGGTGCATTAACTTATTAGAAACCAGAAAATTGTTGTTGTGATCGGACTTGATTGAAATGCTGGGGACCTGATGAGAATCTGAATGGGATGGGGACTGGAACCTATTTCTCTGTACCATAACAATCAAGAGTTTCTCACCCATAAGCTAGCTGGCACCTTTATTCATCTTGAATTATTATTGACACTTAATAGCACATGTTGCCATGTCAGATGCTGACTGTTTGAGCCGTCTAATTCATTGAAATAATGATTGAATTCACCAACTTACATTGATCTAGAAAAATCTCATGGTAAGAAAATCTGAACCACATCCATTCAAAAACTACTTCCTCTGGAATGCATCAAATGCATTGTACCTGGCAATTTATAGTTTGGATGACTCCAATGAGCGATGCTGCTATGAAAATTGACATGGCTTTGGAGATAGAAATATGTACTTGTTTTAAGAACTGAAAACTTAGGATGGCATGGTGGACATGTCTTTGTTTGTTTAGTAACAATGCAACTGTCTTGTCCTGATTAATGTTACCTTTGATGCTCCATTTATGTCCAGCTGCAGTTGGCATGTTCCATGCACAAGTTGAGAAATGGCTATCTCAGTCTTGTGGAGCCCCTCCTACTAGCAAATTGTTTTCATGAGAAGAGAAGCAATAGTGAAATATAATAATAATTCTATGATGCTCAAAGAATCAAAAACTATTATATCATGGGTGAATAGCTATTTACTATATACTAGTTTTACCATGCACTCCACATGATAAACAAGACCAAGAACCAGAAGAGTACATATCTTTCTAACTTTACAAATTGTATAATTTTTTGTAAATGGATGAGCATAGGTGGGAACCCGGTGAGGTAGAATTTTACCGGATGACTCATACTCACCATAATAGCACTTTTGTTAGAGATGAGTCGAGGGACTTATATATAATTATTTATTACAATTTATTTCATACAATAATTTTAATTTGATTATGTTATTTAGTAAGATCTAACTAATTTTTCTAAATTAATATAGGAAATAGCTGCATCTCTTATTGCTGAGCGTGTCGATGACTCTATAGCATCTATGCAGAGTAGTCGCATCGAGGCCGAGGTGTTTACAGAGCTGATGAGACCGGAGTGCTACGATCGAGTAAGGGGTTATAGAGTTGGAGTTATCCCTACTCAGTTATCTGAGGTGAGTAGACTTACGCATGATGTTGCAGATGCTATTCATGATACACATGTTCGCAGACTTGAGCATGCGATTGAGGAGATGCAACGGTCGAGTACCATAGTGATGGAGGAGATGCAACGGTCGAGTGTCGTAGCGATGGAAGAGATGCAATAGAGGAGTGCAGCCGACAGAGCATTGATGGATTCCATGAGAGAGCACATTGAGTAGCTTACATCTCTCATACAAATGGTTATTCCACATCAGGTAAATACATATATTATTAAATATATATTCTTATATTAAATTAATTATTTATCTAATATTCATTGATAGTTTCATAAATTAAATATTTTTAATTTTTTCTATAGGCTTCTGAAGCATCAGATCCTCGCAAACAGGGTGACGATCTTCCTCCTGCAGATCATTGATCTCGGCTTTTTTTTATTTTATATCTTTTATTTTATGTATCTTTAAATTTTGTGAAACTTTAAATTATAACACTCTCTTGATGTAATGAAATTTATATTTGAAATTTTAATTTGGATGTGAAGAATGTGTGTAATGTGATTTTGTTGTTGTGATTGCATTGTATATAACAGGTTTAATATAAATTTTATCTTAATTGCACATGTTTAATATATTTTTTTAATTTTTTTGTTTGTTATTTTATTTTTAAAAAAAATAAAATATGTCGACGCTTAAAGCGTTCGCAATTATCAGCATGTTCTGACGCTTTAAAGTGTCGGGACAATTTGATCATGCCGATGCTTTAAAGCATTGTCATGATCAAAACACTCCGACACTGCACTTTTCGATACTTTCAAAAAGCGTCGGGACAATTGATCTTGCCAACGCTTTAAAGTGTTGAAAGCGGGACAATTGATTCTTGCCAACGCTTTAAAGTGTCGGCAAGGGTAATTTTCTCGACGCTTTTCAAAACATCGGTAAATCCTGTCTCCATCTCAAGTATTTTGATGTGTGTAAAAGCGTTGGATAATATTTTTGATGCTTTTAAAGCGTCGATAAATAACATTTTTAGCAACGAAAAAGCAAGAATTTGTTGCAGTGAAACCAATTTCTCTGAGAAAATGGCAGGGAGGACGGTGGGGTTCCAACGGTAGTTCGCCAAAATCCATATTTCTAGGTGATATAGAACACGTTGTCACTCAGAAACTTTACCATTGTAAAACGAACGGTAAGATTTCGGACCGTACCTACAATGCAAGTCTAATGTTTTATTGTTTTCATTATTATAATGCAAAGTTTATTATTTCTCAACTTGTTTCTTTCGATATGTTAAGCTCTACTTCTTTCCCTATGAATTGCGATGTGTGCCTAGGACTAGGACAAGGTCTTCAGCCTCTGTCAACCACATCCATTCTCAGCCGTTGAATTAAGATAGTTTAGTTGATTAATGTATTGAAAAAAGAAAAAGAAATAAGAAGGATAAAATAATTTAGAAATCCCAATAGAGTGGAAAAATTTTAAGCAATGAACAATTTGTGACACGTTACTGTGTATTTTCTTCATTAAAATTTCTGATTATAAATAAAATAATAAAGAAAAATAGAGGGGAGGCAAAAAGGCGATGGTTGAGTCAAGCAAATACAATAGCAAGTGATGGTAGACAACGGGAGAAACTCCCCTTTATTCTTTCTCTTGCCTTCAACTTTTGCTGATTTTCTTTCATTTATAAATTAGTATTCAAAAGCCAATCCATGCCTCAATTACATGCAGTTTTTGAGGTTTTTGGTAGCCGGGTGTTTTCTTTTGGGACAAAAATTCTGAATAGTTAATTTGGATAGCTAAGATCCACAAACAACATCTATTATTGTTTCTGAACAAAATTTTTATTTGTATTATATATGTACTAGTGAAAGAAGCGGTGCAAATGGATAATTACAGGGGAAGGTAATTTTGAGAAATTTAGTTACTAAATAATTAAATTAATTTATTTTGGAAAAAATTTAGGTTACTATTAACATATCCACAGACAATGTTTATAGGGTTGATGGGGCTAGCTGACCCCATGAAATATAAAATTTTTGGATGGCCACAAAGGCCAACAGACTCCAGCGCCAGCGTCGGCCTCCAGCGATGGCCTCCAGCGTCGGCCTTCAGCGTCGGCCTCCAGCGCCAGCCTCCAGCCGACGGACTCCAGCGCTAGCCGCCAGCGCTGGCCTCCAACGCCAGCCTCCAACGCTGGCCAAAGGCCGACAAACTCCAACGATGGCCTCCAGCATCGGCCTCCAGCGCTAGCCTCCAGCGCTGGCCAAAGGCCGACAGACTCCAGCGCCAGCCGCCAGCGCCGGCCTCCAGTGCCAACGCCAGCACCGGCCTTCAGCGCCAGCCGCCAGCGTTGGCCAAAGGCCTACAGACTCCAACGCCAGCCGCCTGCGTCGGCCTCCAGCGATGGCCTCCAGCGTCGGCCATCAGCGTCGGCCTCCAGCGCCAGCCTCCAGCGCTGGCCAAAGGCCGACGGACTCTAGCGCCAGCCGCCAGCGCTGGCCTCCAGCACCAGCCTCCAGCGCTGGCCAAAGGCCGACAGACTTCAACGATGGCCTTCGGCGTCGGCCTTCAGCGTCGGCCTCCAGCGCCAGCCTCCAACGCTGGCCAAAGGCCGACAGACTCAGCGCCAGCCGCCAGCGCCGGCCTCCAGCGCCAGCAGCCAGCTCCGGCCCCCAGCGCCAACCGCCAGCGCTGGCCAAAGGCCGACAGACTCCAGCGACGGCCTCCAGCGTCGGCCTCCAGTGTCAGCCTCCAGCGTCGTCTCCAGCGCCGGCCCCCAAGGCCGGCACATCAAAGGCCGACACCTGCCAGGGTCGGCCTCTCCAAGCTAGGTGGCCCCGGCATCTTCCCAGGCGGCCCCTACTTCTCTAAGCGGCTCGGCCCCGACACTTCCTCCGCGTCCCCTGTCCCGCCGAGTCGGCCAAGGCCATCCCAGGCCGGCCCGACTCGGCCCCGGCGTCCCCTGTCCCGCCAAGTCGGCCAAGACCATCCCAGGTCGGCCCGACTCGGCCCGACGTCTCCTGTCCCGCCGAGTCGGCCAAGGCCATCCCAGGCCGGCCCGACTCGGCCCCGGCGTCTCCTGTCCCGCCAAGTCAGCCAAGGCCATCCCGAGTCGGCCCGACTCGGCCCCGGCGTCCCCTGTCCCGCCGAGTCGGCCAAGGCCATCCCAGGCCGGCCCGACTCAGCCCCGGCGTCTCCTGTCCCGCCGAGTGGCCAAGGCCATCCCGTCGGCCCGACTCGGCCCCGGCGTCCCATGTCCCGCCGAGTCGGCCAAGGCCATCCCAGGCCGGCCCGACTCGGCCCCGGCGTCTCCTGTCCCGCCGAGTCGGCCAAGGCCATCCCGGCCGGCCCGACTCGGCCCCGGTCCCCTGTCCCGCCGAGTCGGCCAAGGCCATCCCAGGCCGGCCCGACTCGGCCCCGGCGTCTCCTGTCCCGCCGAGTCGGCCAAGGCCATCCCAGGCCGGCCGACTCGGCCCCGGCGTCTCCTGTCCTGCCGAGTCGGCCAAGGCCATCCCAGGCGGCCCGACTCGGCCCCGGCATCTCCTGTCCCCGAGTCGGCCAAGGCCATCCCAGGCCGACCCGACTCGGCCCCGGCGTCTCCTCGGCCCGGAGTCGGCCAAGGCCATCTCCCGACTCGGCCCCAGGTCGTCCTGCCTCTCCCGCCCGGTCGTCCCGCCGAAGGCCATCCCAGCCGGCCCGACTCGGCCCCGGCATCTCCTGTCCCGCCGAGTCGGCCAAGGCCATCCCAGGCCGGCCCGACTCGGCCCCGCGTCTCCTGTCCCGCCGAGTCGGCCAAGGCCATCCGGCCGGCCCGACTCGGCCCCGGCGTCTCCAGTCCCGCCGAGTCGGCCAAGGCCATCCCTGGCCGGCCCGACTCGGCCCCGCGTCCCCTGTCCCGCCGAGTCGGCCAAGGCCGTCCCGGCCGGCCCGACTCGGCCCCGGCGTCTCCGGTCCCGCCGAGTCGGCCAAGGCCATCCCCGGCCGGCCCGACTCGGCCCCGTCGTCTCCAAGTCCACCGATTCGGCCCCCCCGGCACTGCCTTGCCGGCTACGGGCCCCGGCCATCTCAGGTCGACCCAGCTCGGCCCTGACAAGACGGAACCCCCCGGTTCCCGCCAGATCAGCCCCAGCGGTTCAAAAAACCACCTCTCTGACGTGCGCTGCCCAACAGCCCAGCTGCTGATGGGACGTAACCCACCAACCAGCCCAGATTCACGCAACGGCTCAGCAGACCTTCTGACTTCACGAAAACCCACGTGATGGTGCCAGCGTCAACCCCTATAAAAGGGTAAGTTACGTCGAAAACCAGGTAACGCACATTTTACGCACTCGATGCCCTAACTCTCAAAGGAACTACCTGATCCTTCTGAGACCTCTCCCTCCTCAAGAGCTCTCTCGAGCTCCTTCTCTACTGTGACCTCTGTCACTAACTTGGGCATCGGAGGGTCCCACCGGAGAACCCTCTCCGGTCTTGGGACTTCTTTGCAGGCAACCCGGTGAAGAAGAAGAGCCTCCGTTCCCGACGTCCAGGAGGGGTGATCGAGCGTCATCAGATTGGCGCGCCAGGAAGGGGGGTGCATAAGAAAAAGTAGCGAACGTCTTCCCTGAGCTACATCTTCCATCCCCTCTCTTCTCCTAGAAGCCATGGTGGTGACACGAGCCCAGGACGCCTCCGTCAGCTGCCCGGCGGGGCTCCCCCAACTAGACAGCAGGAGGCCAATCCCCTGCTACCAGCCCTCCGGTTGCCGGCCCGCCGCTGTCCAAACAGCGGAGCAGCTGGCAACCCTCTCCCAGCAAGTTCAGAATCTCACCGCCATGGTCCACGGACTCCAGCAGCAGCAGTCCGTGGCCACCCAGCACCAGACTGCTCCCCCGCCAGCCAGCAGTCGGCGAGGGGAGGCTCCCCCCGCCGGGGGACCGGCCGACGTCAAGCTTCCCCAGGAAGCCTCGCCGCGAGCCCTCCAAGCGGCCACGGTCCCCTGGCCATGGCCCAGCGAGCTTCCTCCCAAGCCACATCATCACGAGGAACCCAGGCGGAAGTCCCGACTTCCGTCTCCATCTTCTGCTTCCTCTTCTTCTTCTTCCTCCGAGCCATCCTGGAGGGCTCCGACGATCAACCGCCAGGCGGAGGAACGCTGGAGGAGTACAACCGGCGCCTCGACGAGCTCGCCAGGAAGATAAACCACCAGCCGGAGGAAGAGTTTGACACTCGTCCTCCTTACACCCGCCGCATACTGGAGGAACCGGTTCCCTCCAGGTTCCGCTTCCCCCAGGTGGACCCGTACGATGGTACGACCGACCCTCTCGACCACCTCGAGAGCTACAAGGCCATGATGCAAGTCCAGGGCGCCTCAGACGCCCTTCTCTGCAAGGCCTTCCCTGCAACCTTGCGGAAGGCCGCCCGTGCGTGGCATTCACGCCTGTCCCCCCACAGCATAGACTCCTTCCGGGAGCTGGAGAGGGCATTCCTGGCCCACTTTGACGCCTGCCGCCGGATTCCGAGGGTGGCGGACAGCCTCTTCTCCGTCCGCCAGAAGGAAGGAGAGTCCCTGCGGGACTTTGTGTCCCGATTCAAAACCGCCGCCCTCGAGGTCTACCATCTCGATGATGCGGTGGCCACCCTGGCGCTGAAGCGGGGACTCCTTCCGTCCCGCTTCACCTTCTCCTTGGACAAGAAGCCCCCGAGCTCTTACTCCGACCTCCTCCGGGCCCAGAAGTACATCCGGGCAGATGAAGCCGACCTCACTCGCCGGGAGTCTTCGAAGGGCTCCAGCCACAAATCCGCTCGCCCTGAGCCGAGCGGACCTCCTCGACATCGCCGATCCGACCCACCTCGCCGGTCCGACAACAGACGCCGAAGCCCTGTCCCCGACGAGGGTAAGCTCACTCCTCTCCTTGCCCTCGATCCCACATCCTGATGGAGATCGAGGGCGAGCCCTACCTTCAACGTCCTCCCCCCATGAAGAAGGGTGTATCCCGCGACAGAAGCCGCTACTGTCGATTCCACCGGGACTACGGCCATGACACCGATAGCTACTACAGTTTGAAATGGGCCATCGAGGAGCTCATCCAATGGGGCTACCTCGGCAAGTACGTCCAGAAGACACCACAGCCGCTGCCGGCCATCATGGGCCTCCGCCAGCTCAAGCCGCCGTCGACAACACCTCACGGAGCGGACTGTCGGGATGGTGTCCTGGGGGTCGGCCTCTGTGTCCAAGCAGCCGAGGGGGGAGGATGCTCCAAATAATGTAATGCCCCAAGGGGAGACGGCTGTAATGGAGAATGTAAACAATGAAGGCGTAGTCATCGCTATGACGATCGCCAAACACCCTGTAAAAAGGATTTTAGTTGATAGTGGCAGCTCAGCTGACATCCTTACTTACGATGCCTTTGTTCAGATGGGTTTATCTTTGACTCCCTCCAGCCCGTAGCGACCCTGCTAGTCGGATTCATCGGAGATTCTGTGAGGGTCGAGGGCGAAATATCCTTGCCCGTGACGGCTGGAACCCCGCCATGCCAAAGCACCGTGATCATGAAATTCCTAGTCGTGAGGGTCCCTTTGGCATACAACGCCATTCTTGGGCATCCCGGCCTGAATCTTTTAGACGCGGTTATCTCCACCCGATGTCTACTGGTGCAATTCCCCACCAGCGAGGGAGTTGGAGAAATTCGCGGGGAGGCAAGCCCGTTCTTACCTTGCTATCATGCGGCGTCAAGCCCTTTGGAGGCCGACCTGGCCCTGGAAGCGTCCGACCCTAGAGATTCCTCCAAAGGAGGGGAGCCCGCCGAGCACCTCCTGACCTTCCCCCTCAATGATGACCCGGCAAGGACCGTCCGTGTGGGCGGACTCCTTTCCCTGGAAGACCGGGAGCGTCTCTTAGCTTTCCTACGGGCTAACTCGGACGTCTTCGCCTGGTCAGCGTCTGACATGCTCGGCATCCCTCCGGAGGTCGTCACCCACAAGCTCAACATCGACCCACGCCATCGTCCAATCCGTCAAAAGAAGAGGAGCTTTGCCCCCGACCGACAAAGGGCGATTGACGAAGAAGTCAACAAGCTGATCAGCGCCGGCCACATCCGGGAGGCGCACTACCAAGCTGGCTGGCCAACATGGTCATGGTGCGCAAGGCAAACAGGAGCTGGAGGATATGTATAGACTTCACCGACCTCAACAAGGCGTGCCCAAAAGACAGCTTTCCCTTGCCAAGAATTGATCAGCTGGTCGATTCCACCTCTGGTCACGAGCTTCTCAGCTTCATGGACACCTTCTCCGGATATAACCAGATAAGGATGGACCCCGGCGACGAGGAGCATACCTCCTTTGTGACAGAGAAAGGCATTTACTATTACAAGGTGATGCCTTTCGGCCTCAAGAATGCGGGAGCGACCTATCAGCGACTGATGAACAAGGTGTTCCAGGACCAGCTCGGCCGGAACATGGAAGTCTACGTGGACGACATGTTGACGAAGAGCACCCGTGCCGCCAACCACATCTCCGACCTGGAAGAAACTTTTAATAACCTCCGCCGCTTCCAAGTCAAGCTGAACCCTAAGAAGTGTGCTTTTGGGGTCACGGCAGGTAAATTTCTGGGCTTTATGGTGACCCAGCGTGGAATCGAGGCGAACCCAGAGAAGATCAGTGCCATACTTGACATGAGGCCACCGTCCAACAAGAAGGAAGTGCAACGGCTAACGGGGAGGATAGCGGCTCTGAGTTGTTTCCTCTTCAGATCGGCGAAGAGGTGTTTGCCTTTCTTCAAGGCCCTGCGGAAGGTGAACGGTTTTGCATGGACGGACGACTGCCAGGAAGCTTTCGATGGCTTAAAGGCATTCCTTTCCTCCCCATCGCTCCTCTCCAAGCCGAGAAACGGGGAGAGTCTTTCCTTTACTTAGCCGCCTCCTCAGAAGCCGTCAGCTCAGTCCTGGTGTGCCTTGACGCCGACGGAACCCAAAGGTCAGTCTACTACGTGAGCAAGGTCCTGCACGATGCCGAGGTCAGGTATTCCAAAACGGAGAAAGTCATTTTTGCCTTGATAGTTTCTACCCGGCGTCTTCTCCCGTATTTCCAAGCCCATCCTATCGTGGTGCTCACGGACCAGCCTCTCCGAGCCATCCTGGTCCGTCCGGATACTTCGGGTCGACTTGCCAAATGAGCCATCAAGCTGGAGAAATTCGACATCTCTTTCCAAGCACGACCGGCCTTGAAGTCCCAAGTCCTGGCCGACTTCCTGGTCGAGTGCACTTGGGCGGAAGAAGATCTCAAGGAGGTCCCTGGGGAGCGGCCCAGGTCCGAGCCGGGCGGTGATGGAGAGACCTGGATCCTCCATGTGGACGGCGCATCAAATTCTCAAGGGAGTGGCGCGGGCCTCATTCTTGCCGGGCCGGGAGGAGCAAGAACCGAGTGTGCCCTGAGATTTCTTTTTGAAGCCACCAACAATCAGGCGGAGTACGAAGCCCTGCTGGCCGGGTTAAGATTAGCCCAAGAGGTTGGAGCAAAGCACCTCAGAGCCTACACAGGCTCACAACTCGTCTCCGAGTAAATCAACGGAGAGTATGAGGCGCGCGACCCCGTTATGGCGCAATATCTGAAAAAGGTTCAACTCTTGACCTCCTCACTGCCTTACTTTAGCATCAGTTACATCCCCCGAAGCAAAAACGCAAAGGCCGACGTCCTCTCTTGACTGGCTACCTCCGCCAACGGCTTGACAAGGGATGCCTACATCGAATATCTAGAAAGGCCCAGTATAGAGGGCGGGAAGGAAGTCCTCCTACTCACCCCGGAACCTACATGGATGGACGCCTGTGTCCACTACCTTACCGACGGCACCCTCCCTGACGACCGCAACGAAGCCAGATTGCTCAAGTGGAGGGCCTCCAAGTTCATCCTCCTCGACGGGCGCCTATACAGAAGGTCATTCTCCTACCCGTTGCTTAAGTGCGTGGGCCCCGTCGATACTGACTACATCCTCAGAGAAATCCACGAGGGCATTTGCGGAACCATCTGGGGGGTAGATCTTTAGCCCAGAAGGCTCTCCGTCAGGGGTACTTCTGGCTCACTATAAAGGAGGACGCAGCCAAGCTAGTTCAAAGGTGTGACGGCTGCCAGCGCCATGTGCAAATCCAACGTCAGCCGCCTGCCCCGCTGAGCCCACTCTCGGCTCCATGGCCCTTCGCCCAGTGGGGAATGGACATCCTTGGACCGTTCCTGATGAGGACATCAGTTCAGACCAGAGTTCGGGTCAGTCGAACCAGTCCTTGGATGTTCCTGTACCAGCAACCCAGGGTCAGCATGCCACGTCAGGGAAGACCACACCAGATAATCTACGAAGGTCCAAGAGGTTGCAGAACAAACGGGCTTGAAATTTCATGTGTCGGACTGGGCCCAAACTTGGCTGGTCACATGGAAACGGACTACTGATTCAAAGTCATTGCCTTTGGCAATGAGCTGCTGTGGATTTTGGCCATCCGGGCTCGTCTGATAGGAGTTTTGGGCCTATTTTCGTTTTTAATGGCATAGTTGTAATTTTTCTGAACTTATGATGTTAGGGTTTTCTCTCTTATTTAAGTTGGTTTGGGCGGCCGTCAGAGGAAGAGAGGAAAGACGCTGTTTTATTTTTCCTTTTTTTTTTCTCTTGAATGGAGATGAATGTTTTCTTTTTTTTTCTGATTCAAAACAATTGAATTGAAAATTCAATTGCTCTTCCTTTAAATTTTGGATTGTGAGTGATCAAAATTCAAAATTTTTCCCTTTTCTTGTCAAGATTCGAACCAAACCTGAACGAATTCTTTTCTCGCAGATTAGATCATTCTTGAGTTGCAGGCGTTTTGAATATCGCCCTGCATCAACTTGGTATCAGAGCCTTGATCCATTCCTTCCATTACCGCCTTGATCCATTCCTTCCATTACCGCCTTGATCCATTCCTTCCAAACCCAAATATCAACCCTAACCGAAATTTGATCCAATGGAGCAGAAGAACAACGATCAATCCCTGAGAGACGCCGTGAGAGATGCTATGCAAGACGCCATGCGAGACCAGCACCAGGTGATGCAACAGATGATGCAAACCATGCAGGCGATGATGGCACGGCTGGAGGTGCAAGATCGTGCCCAACCCATTCGAGTGGAGGAGCGTGATGAAATTGATGGAGGTAGGGAGAGGGGTTTCGAAAATCTGAAGGCACTACCAATTCGAAGAGGGCAACAGAGGCCTGATGTTGGACTTCCAAGGTATGTCGATCAACCTCCCTATCTCGAAAATCAGAATCGGTGGGAAGCAGGCTTCAGGGTCGAAATTTTGGAGTTTAAAGGAGGGATTAACCCAGACGAGTATGTTGATTGGACCCTTCAGGTCGATGATGTTTTTCGTCTGAAGGAGGTGCCCTTAGACAAGAAGGTACCGCTTGTCACCATTCGATTCAGAGATAGGGCTGCTGCTTGGTGGCATGCGCAGCACTATCGTAGATATATGGATGTGAGACCTCCATTAGCGTCATGGGCAGCGCTAAAGCAGGAGATGAACAGGGAGTTTTTGCCTCCGAACCATGAGCAGATTTTGTATTCGAAGTTGCATGGTTTGACGCAAGGTAGTCGGAGCGTCGAGGAGTACACAACTGAATTTTATCGATTGGTTGCACGAAATCGGTTGATTGAGGCTGAACCGAGATTGATAGCCATGTATCTTCATGGCTTGCGGCTGCCGATCCAAGATGCGCTGGCTGTGCATCAAATTGATAGTGTAGGAGATGCGCATATGAGGGCTCAGGCAGTGGAAAAGAGCTTGATGAGAAACAGGGGGTTTCAGAGCAGAGGGGGTTTTACTACGGGCCAGAGTTCAGGACAGAATTCAGGGGGCAAATTTATGCCTCCAGTAGCGAGGCCGCAGGCATCAGTACCTCCAAGACCAACAGGGTCGAATGGAACCTCAGGTTCTCAGGCGAGAGTGGGCAGCAACAGGGCTAACATTCGGTGCCATCGGTGTTAGAATTTGGGGCACTATGCCAATGAATGCCCCAAGGCGCGAGCTCAGTTGTATATGGAGGATTATATGGAGGATGAAAATGGAGGAGAGTTCCCTGAGGATGAGGAATTTAATGATGAGCTGTGTGTTATTGATCTGGACCATATTCAAGGGGAGAGCTTGGTGATACGAAGAATGTGTCTAGCGCCGAGATTAGATGAAGATTGGCGTCGGCATGACATCTTCACAACGAAATGTTTTGTGGCTGGCAAAACATGTCGTGTTATCATAGACTCCGGCAGTTGGGAGAATGTGATAGCAGAGAAGGCTGTGAAGAAGTTGGGGTTGCAGACAGATCCTCACCCACATCCATATAAGCTTGGTTGGGTGAACCGAAGTGCAGACATTCAGGTCAGCCGAAGGTGTAAGTTGTCACTGTGTTTTGGTCCTCATTTCGAGACAACTATTGAGGCGGATGTTGTTCCAATGGATGCTACTCACATCATACTGGGGCGTCCGTGGCAGTTTGATAACAGGGCAGTGTACAATGGGTACACCCACAGTTATATGCTGCATCCAGATGGGAGAAAAGTTATTTTGAAGCCGCTTCAGGAAGTGAGTGGACAGAATACAGTAATTTGTTTACCAAGCACAGAATTCGATGCGAGTTTGGATGGAGAGGATGTTTGTTTTGCTTTGGTGAGCAAGTCAGGAGACTTCGGCGTGGAAGAGGAGCAAAGGTCAAATATGATTCCTGAGGAGTTGGTGTCTATCTTGGAGGAATTCCGAGATGTTGTATCAAAGGAGCTACCAGCTGGATTACCACCTCTCCAAGATATTCAGCACGACATTGACCTTATTCCGAGCTCAGTGTTGCCAAATAAGACTCATTATCGGATGACACCGCAACAGCATGAGGAATTGAGGAGGCAGGTCCAAGAACTTTTGGACAAGGGGTTCGTATGGGAGAGCATTAGCCCGTGCGCGGTGCCAGCCCTTTTGGTACCGAAGAAGGATGGTACGTGGCGCATGTGTGTCGACAGCCGCGCAGTTAACAAAATTACTGTGAAGTACAGGTTCCCGATACCGAGGTTGGACGACATGCTTGATCAGTTGAGTGGTGCTAAGGTCTTCACGAAGATTGATTTGAAGAGTGGGTACCATCAGATAAGGATGAAGCCTGGAGACGAATGGAAGACAGCCTTCAAGACTAAGGAAGGACTGTATGAATGGTTGGTAATGCCATTTGGGTTGTCAAACACGCCGAGCACGTTCATGCGCGTAATGAACCAGGTTTTACGTCCATTTCTTAGCTCATTTGTGGTTGTCTACTTTGATGATATTTTGATATACAGTAGGACAGCCGAAGAGCATGTGGGCCATGTGGCACAGGTTTTGTTAGTGTTACGTGAGAACCAGTTAGTTGCTAACCCAGAGAAGTGCATTTGGATGGTTGGGAGACTAATTTTTCTGGGGTACGTTGTGACTGGAGAGGGGATTCTCCCAGACAGGAATAAGGTGCATGCAATTGTGGAATGGCCAGTACCTTCAACCTTGACAGAATTGAGATCCTTTTTGGGTCTTGTAGGGTTTTATTGCAGGTTTGTCAAGGGGTATAGTGAGCTGGCTGCACCTTTAACGGAATTGTTGAAGGGATCCAGATTCGGGTGGAATGATGCCGCACAGGAGGCATTTGATGGGCTGAAAGTCAGATTGACCGAAGCTCCTTTATTGGTTCTTCCTGATTTTGATAGAATTTTTGAGGTGGATTGTGATGCTTCGAAGACTGGAATTGGGGCAGTGCTTAACCAGGAAGGAAGACCAGTCGCATACTTCAGTGAGAAGCTGGGAGGAGCTAAACTGGCTTACTCGGTTTATGATCTGGAATTGTACGCCATTGTGAGATCCTTGCAGCATTGGCGCCACTACTTGATTCAGCGGGAGTTTGTACTGTATTCAGACCATCAGGCGCTAAAGCTTTTATAGGGTCAGCATAAACTGAGTTTAAGGCATGCGAAATGGGTGAGTGCCTTGCAGGAATACACTTTCAGCATCAAGCACAAGTCTGGTACGTTTAATAGAGTAGCTGATGCTTTGAGTAGGCGGAGCTTGTTGATTGGCGCTATGCATGTGTACACTCTCGGCTTTGAGAGTGTAAGGGAGGACATTCGTGTGGATGAGCACTTCAAGGAGATTTTGGCCAAAATTGAGGCGGGGGAGCGAACTGATTTCGTTCTCCATGATGGATATTTGTTTCGAGGTAACTATTTATGTGTTCCTGATACGTCTCTTCGTGTGTTGATCATCCAGGAACTGCATAACCAGGGTCACTTCGGAAGGGATAAAACAGCCTGGTTGATTCGGCAGCGGTTTTATTGGCCTGGTCTTGACCGAGATGTCAAAGCTTTTGTGAAGAGGTGCAGGTTGTGTCAAGAGTCGAAGGGGACAGACACGAACCAAGGTATGTACACGCCTTTACCTATCCCAGAGGCACCATGGCGAGATGTTTCTATGGACTTTGTTGTAGGATTGCCGCGGACAGCAAGGGGACTGGATTCGATTATGGTGATTGTGGATCGGTTCAGTAAGGTGGCATGTTTCTTGCCATGCAAAACCACTTTTGATGCGTCAAAGGTTGTTGACTTATATTTGCTTCAGTGGTTCGGCATTTTGGTATACCGGCATCCATAGTGTCAGACAGGGACAGCAAGTTTATGGGACACTTCTGGCGAGAGCTATGGAAGTAGTTGGGCACAAAGTTGAAATTCAGCAGTCCTTATCATCCTCAGACGGATGGACAGACTGAAGTTGTCAACCGTAGCTTGGGTAATCTGTTGCGGGCAAATGTGCATGAATTCAGGAGCTAGGATTTGTGTTTGCCGAAGATTGAGTTTGAGTTCAACTCTTCAGTGAACCGTTCTACAGGGTTTGCTCCGTTTCAGATACTGTTTGGGTTCTTGCCAAGAGGTCCTTTGGATGTTCTGCCAGTTGAGTCGCCAGAGAAGGTGAGTCAGAAGGTCGAAGATAGAGTGTCTGACTTGCAGGAGATACATGCTACTGTTAGAGCCAAATTGGAGCAGACTTACGCCAGATACAAGGCGAAAGCTGATCAGCAGCGTCGGCAACAGTCCTTTGAAGTGGGCGATTTGGTATGGGTTTACTTACCGAGGGAGCGGTATCCACAGGGAGCTTTCACGAAGCTCAAGCCGAAGAAGATAGGTCCATGCCAGGTATTGGAGAAATTTGGTGACAATGCCTATCGGGTTGAGTTACCAGATGATGTCTCCATTTCGGATGTGTTCAACATTCGACATCTGACCCCTTATGCAGGAGAGAATTCAAGCTTGAGGTCAAGCTTTTCAGAGGAAGGGGAGAGTGATGAGGACATCAGTTCAGACCAGAGTTCGGGTCAGTCGAACCAGTCCTTGGATGTTCCTGTACCAGCAACCCAGGGTCAGCATGCCACGTCAGGGAAGACCACACCAGATAATCTACGAAGGTCCAAGAGGTTGCAGAATAAACGGGCTTGAAATTTCATGTGTCGGACTGTGCCCAAACTTGGCTGGTCACATGGAAACGGACTGCTGATTCAAAGTCATTGCCTATGGCAATGAGCTGCTGTGGATTTTGGCCATCCGGGCTCGTCTGATAGGAGTTTTGGGCCTATTTTCATTTTTAATGGCATAGTTGTAATTTTTCTGAACTTATGATGTTAGGGTTTTCTCTCTTATTTAAGTTGGTTTTGGGCGGCCGTCAGAGGAAGAGAGGAAAGACGCTGTTTTATTTTTCCTTTTTTTTTCTCTTGAATGGAGATGAATGTTTTCTTTTTTTTCTGATTCAAAACAATTGAATTGAAAATTCAATTGCTCTTCCTTTAAATTTTGGATTGTGAGTGATCAAATTCAAAATTTTTCCCTTTTCTTGTCAAGATTCGAACCAAACCTGGACGAATTCTTTTCTCGCAGATTAGATCGTTCTTGAGTTGCAGGCGTTTTGAATATCGCCCTGCATCAGTTCCCCCCAGCTTCAGGGCAACGGAGATTCTTGTTGGTCGCCATCGACTACTTCACCAAGTGGGTCGAGGTCGAGGCGTTGGCCAAAATCACCGAGAGCAAAGTTAAAGCTTTCTTCTGGAAGTCGATCATATGCTGCTTTGGCTTGCCTCACACTCTCGTCACGGACAACGGCCGCCAATTCAACAATGAGGCGTTCAAAGCCTTCTGCGAGGAGCTAGGCATTCACCACCGATTTACCTCTGTCGGCCACCCCCAGACCAACGGGGAGGCTGAGGTCATGAACCGCACCATCCTCAGAGGGCTCAGGACTCGCCTAGACGGCTCCAAAGGACGCTGGGTAGAAGAGCTCCCCAGTGTGATATGGGCTTACCACACAACGCCCAGAGCCCCGACGGTCGAAACTCCTTTCAGCCTCTCCTTCGGATCCGAGGCCGTCATCCCGTCGAGATCGGATTGCCCAGTCCTCGTGTGGAGTCCTTCAGTGAGGAAGGAAACTCCGCACTGATTCGGGCCAACCTAGACTTCATCGATGAGACGCATGACAGAGCGAGACTGCGCATGGCGACCTTTCGCCAGCGAGCGGCTAAGTACTACAATGCCCGGGTTCGTCCCAAGGTTTTTCGCCGCGGAGACTTGGTGCAACGAAAGGTCGAGGTATCAAAGCCTACCGAGGGGGGCAAGCTATCCCCCAACTGGGAAGGTCCCTACCGTGTTGCCGAGGCGTTCCACCGGGAGGCATACAAACTAGAAGAGCTTGACGGGAAGCCTATTCCACGTACCTGGAATGCGGACAACCTCCGCCGATATTATCAATGATATACTCCCAGAAGCATAAGTAATAAAAAAGGTCCTTTCTGATGACACAGTTTGTCCTCCCTTATGCCAAGTCTCTCAAAAGGAGCTCACTGGCATCGCGGCCCACGGGACACCACTCGGCCCCGGCACGGCGGTGTCCCTGAGTTGGTTAAGTCCCTAAAGGCTTCGCACCCGGCTGAGTCGCCACCTGAGCGGCACACAAACCCCTAGGCTGGTTCAAAAGGAGCTCACTGGCATCGCGGCCCATGGGACACCACTCGGCCCCGGCACGGTGGTGCCCCCAAGTTGGTTAAGTCCCTAAAGGCTCCGTACCCGGCTGAGTCGCCACCTGGGTGGCACACAAACCCCCAGGTTGGTTCAAAAGGAGCTCACTGGCATTGCGGCCCACGAGACACCACTCGGCCCCAGCACGGCGGTGCCCCCGAGTTGGTTAAGTCCCTAAAGGCTCCGTACCCGGCTGAGTCACCACTTGGGCGGAACACAAACCCCCAGGCTGGTTCAAAAGGAGCTCACTGGTATCGCGGCCCATAGGACACCACTCGGCCCCGGCACGGCGGTGCCCCCGAGTTGGTTAAGTCCCTAAAGGCTCCGTACCCGGCTGAGTCGCCACTTGGGCGGAACACAAACCCCCAGGCTGGTTCAAAAGGAGCTCACTGGCATCGCGGCCCACGGGACACCACTCGGCCCCGGCACGGCGGTGCCCCCGAGTTGGTTAAGTCCCTAAAGGCTCCATACCTGGCTGAGTCGCCACCTAGACGGCACACAAATCCCCAGGCTGGTTCAAAAGGAGCTCACTGGCATCGCGGCCCACGGGACACCACTCAGCCCCGGCACGGCGGTGCCCCTGAGTCGGTTAAGACCCTAAAGGCTCCGTCCCCGGCTGAGTCGCCCCTCGTAGCGGTCCCATACCCTCGAGGCGGTTCAAAAGGAACCTGACGATGCCCAGCTCTCAGGTCACCCTTCGGGGTTCACTCCCGAACCCCGCGTTGGGAAAGGATTACTGGCTGCCCTCAACTAGCCGAAGAAGGCACGCAGACATCCATCCAAGGCGGTGCAAGGTATCAAGGTAAAAGTTCTACACTCCTTTCGCTTAGCCAATGCGGGGCACGCAAGCTCAAGGAGTGTGGGGGGCATTTGATGGGGCCAGCTGACCCCATGAAATATAAAATTTTTTGGATGGCCCCAAAGGCCGACAGACTCCAGCGCCAGCCGCCAGCGTCGACCGCCAGTGTCGGCCTCCAGCGATGGCCTTCAGCGTCGGCCTCCAGCGTTGGCCTCCAGCGCTGGCCAAAGGCCGACAGACTCCAGCGCCAGCCTTCAGCGCCAGCCGCCAGCGCCAGCCTCCAGCGCCAGCCTCCAGCGCTGGCCAAAGGCCGACATACTCCAACGATGGCCTCCAGCGCCAGCCTCCAGCGCTGGCCAAAGGCCGACGACTCCAGTGTCAGCCGCCAGCGCTGGCCTCCAGTGCCAGCCGCCAGCGCCGGCCTCCAGCGCCAGCCTCCAGCGCTGGCCAAAGGCCGACAGACTCCAGTGTCAGCCGCCAGCGCTGGCCTCCAGTGCCAGCCGCCAGCGCCGGCCTCCAGCGCCAGCCTCCAGCGCTGGCCAAAGGCCGACAGACTCCAGCACCAGCCGCCAGGGTCGGCCTCCAACAATGGCCTCCAGCATCGGCCTTCAGCGTCGGCCTCCAGCGCAGCCTCCAGCGCTGGCCAAAGGCCAACGGACTCCAGCGCCAGCCGCCAGCGCCGGCCTCCAGCGCTAGCCTCCAGCGCTGGCCAAAGGCCGACAGACTCCAACGATGGCCTCCAGCGTCAGCCTTCAGCATCAGCCTCCAGCGCCAGCCTCCAGCGCTGGCCAAAGGCCGACAGACTCCAGTGCCAGCCGCCAGCGCTGGCCTCCAGCGCCAGCCTCCAGCGCTGGCCAAAGGCCGACAGACTCCAGCAACGGCCTCCAGCGTGATCTCCAGCGCCGGCCCCCAAGGCCGGCACATCAAAGGCCGACACCTGCCAGGGCCGGCCTCTTCAAGCTAGGCGGCCCCGGTTCCTAACCGGCCCCGGCCTCTCCAAGCAGGCAGCCACGGCACCTCCCAGGCATCCCCGGCATCTTCCCAGGCAGCCCCTACTTCTCTAAGCGGCTCGGCCCCGACACTTCCTCCGCGTCCCCTATCCCGCCGAGTCGGCCAAGGCCATCCCAGGCCGGCCCGACTCCGCCCCGGCGTCCCCTATCCCGCCGAGTCGGCCAAGGCCATCCCAGGCCGGCCCGACTCCGCCCCGGCGTCCCCTGTCCCACCGAGTCGGCCAAGGCCATCCCAGGCCGGCCCGACTCGGCCCCGGCGTCTCCTGTCCCACCGAGTCAGCCCAGGCCGGCCCGACTCGGCCCCGACGTCTCTTGTCCGCCGAGTCGGCCAAGGCCATCCCGAGTCGGCCCGACTCGGCCCCGGCATCCCCTGTCCCGCCGAGTCAGCCAAGGCCATCCCAGGCCGGCCCGACTCGGCCCTGGCGTCTCCTGTCCCGCCGAGTCGGCCAAGGCTATCCCAGGCCGGTCCGACTCGGCCCCGGCGTCTCCTATCCCGCCGAGTCGGCCAAGGCCATCCCGAGTCGGACCGACTCGGCCCCGGCGTCCCCTGTCCCGCCGAGTCGGCCAAGGCCATCCAGGCCGGCCCGACTTGGCCCCGGCGTCCCCTGTCCCGCCAAGTTGGCCAAGGCCATCCCAGGCCGGCCCGATCGGCCCGGTGTCCCTGTCCCACCGAGTCGGCCACGTCCATCCCAAGCCGGCCCGACTTGGCCCCGGCGTCTCCTGTCCCGCCGAGTCGACCAAGGCCATCCCAGGTCGGCCCGACTCGGCTCCGGCGTCTCCTATCCCGCCGAGTCGACCAAGGCCATCCCAGACCGGCCCGACTCGGCCCCGGCGTCTCCTGTCCCGCCGAGTCGGCCAAGGCCATCCCATGCTGGCCCGACTCGGCCCCGGCGTCTCCTGTCCCACCGAGTCGGCCAAGGCCATCCCAGGCTGGCCCGACTCGGCCCGGCGTCTCCTGTCCCGCCGAGTCGGCCAAGGCCTTCCCAGGCCGGCCCGACTCGGCCCCGGCGTCTCCTGTCCCGCCGAGTCGGCCAAGGCCATCCTAGGCCGGCCCGACTCGGCCCCGGCATCTCCTGTCCTGCTGAGTAGGCCAAGGCCATCCCCGGCCGGCCTGACTCGGCCCCGGCGTCTTCGGTCCCACCGAGTCGGCCAAGGCCATCCCTGGCTGGCCCGACTTGGCCCCGGCATCCCCTGTCCCATCGAGTCAGCCAAGGCTGTCCCTGGCCGGCCCGACTCGGCCCCGGTGTCTCCGGTCCCGCCGAGTCGGCCAAGGCCATCCCCGGTCGGCCCGACTCAGCCCCGTCGTCTCCAAGTCCGCCGATTCAGCCCCGCCCCGGCACTGCCTTGCCGGCTGGACGGGCCCCAGCCATCTCAGGTCGACCCAGCTCGGCCCTGACAAGACGGAACCCCCACGGTTCCCGCCAGATCAGCCCCAGCGGTTCAAAAAAACCACCTCTCTGACGTGCGCCGCCCAACAGCCCAGCTGCTGATGGGACGTAACCCACCAACCAGCCCAGATTCACGCAACGGCTCAGCAGACCTTCTGACTTCACGAAAACCCACGTGATGGTGCCAGTGTCAACCCCTATAAAAGGGTAAGTTACGTTGAAAACCAGGTAACGCACATTTTACACACTCGATGCCCTAACTCTCAAAGGAACTACCTGATCCTTCTGAGACCTCTCCCTCCTCAAGAGCTCTCTCGAGCTCATTCTCTACTGTGACCTATGTCACTAACTTGGGCGTCGGAGGGTCCCACCGGAGAACCCTCTCCGGTCTTGGGACTTCTTTGCAGGCAACCCAGTGAAGAAGAAGATCCTCCGTTCCCGACGTCCAGGAGGGGTGATCGAGCATCAACAAGGGTCAATAAATAAAATGTACGCCCATATGAATGCAAAATCATTCAATATTTGTGATACGAAAGAATGAGATTAAAATACTCAGAATTTGCTTCACAAAGATACAGGAACCATAGCCTACAGCTGCCTTAAAAAAAAAAATTTAGACTAATTAATACAATTTTACAGCAAGACAAGTTTTGGAGCGCAACCAGAACAATTCATACTTAACTTCTCTTCTTAATGGAACAATTGTTGACCCAAGCATGTTCTCTCTCATTAATATAAGTTATTAATATATGTGTGATTTGGATGGCCATAACAGTAATCCAAACTCATAACATCTAATCAGGTTGCGATATATATATATATATATATATATATATATATATATATATATATATATATATATATTCCAAACGACTCTATCTAATTCAGCCAGGAATCCAAGTACAAATAATATTTAAAAGAGACTTATTTACCTTAAGGAGGAAGTTTAGCGTATAGCTTTGGTACTTGGAGGAAGTTTAGCGTATAGCTTTGGTACTTGGTTTGTTTGAATGGCCAGGATAATTTAAGCTAAAGTAAACAGTCAACATTCTCTCATGATGGAAACTATTGATAATTTTATATATAACATATATGTGTGAAGTTCTGATGGAAGCTATAAAAGATGCCAAAATATTGATTGCATGAATATATCTATACGGACATACAGATTGCATGAACATCATGCAAGATTAATTTGTGCTAAAGGCTACAAGCCAAAAATATATTTATATTTGCAGAACATATTCATCATTAATTACATTATATCAGTACATTATTTAGCTGTATCGATATATTAAATGCATATCATGTTCTTCATAAGCAAATTGAAAATTTCCTTTAATTTATATTTACTGTGTGTTTCATATTTATAGTATTGATAGAGATATTGGAGAAAACTAAAAAAAGATAAACACGTTGAATGGCAATTTCACTCGCCTCTCCGTGGGTGGTGACCGGAGAGTTCTGCCGGAGAGTTAATGTAGGAGGTGGACCGTAAGAAAGTCAAAGATGAATCAACAATGCGATTTTTAGGAGGCGGGAGATGATATCCTACATGCATTCGCCACGAAAGGTACGTGCATTCGACCCATATAAACGGAAGAGGTAGAAGATGGTAACAGCGGTAAAAGGCAAGAATGGCCGAGAGCTTTTCCTTGTTTTGGAAAAGGGTCTTGGGCTCAATGTTGCGAAGCCGATCGCACCAATAAATAAAATGAAGATCCCTCAAGTTAGGCGTTACGAGGCAATTACACCTCCAGATAATCAAGATATTAAATTTTTAAATAAATAAAAAATTTAAGCTTTAAAAAATAAAAATTAATAATATTATTTATTATTAAAAGTCAAAAAGATCTGCTACATATCTAGACTTAAAGTCTTCATTATTTAATATAATTGTATAAAAATTACTATGGAACATTAATGGATTTTAATGTTTGTAAAACTATCATCTGCTTTACTAATGATGCTGTAGTTGCCAAACATCCATAAAAAATCACGGCGGTGAGTACACGTCTGAAGTGATTTTAGCACAAGAGAGTAGCAATTCGTTGCTACAGTAGTTGTTACAGTAATTTTAGCGCACCCAATTTTTAAGCACTCTCCGTTGCTTTTTTCGGATGCTTTAAGATCCATACTCGGTCCCTGGTGTTTTATCTTCGGCGAACTTCACCGTGATTGAAAATAATCTGACTTCACTGGACTATGGATAGCTCGGTCCCTAGCAGTCCCCCTGCAGTGGATGGAAGCAAGGCTTCCCGGATGCCGTTGAGACGAAGTGGTGCTTTCCGTTTCGTCGGGTTGCTTCGTCACCGTCACCGGCAGAGGTGGCAGAGCTGGAGATGCAATTTCCAAAGCTCATTCAAGTTCCCACCGAATCTCTGGAGGTTGAATCTTTTGGATGGGAGGAGAAAGCTATCATAGCTAGGAGCTTTCACAAGTGGGTTCCTTCAGAAGCCATAATCCTGGAGTTCCAAAGAGCTGGAATTACTGAAAAAATTGATGCTCTGTCTTTCTCACAGATGTTACATCTTTAGATTTGCTAATCGTAGTTCCAAGGAGGTGGTATGGGGAGACCATGGATTGTAAATGGGCAACCTATAGCAACCGATGCCTGCTCTCCTGAGTTTATCTTGTCAGTCGATTCAGTGCCTATGGCCCTGCTTTGGGTGAGGCTCCCAAGCTTGCCGATGGAATTCTGGTCGAAGGAAATTCTGAGGACCATTCTGCTCCAGTAGGAAACTTTGAATTCGCTGATTCACCCACCACAGAGCAGAGCAAAGGAGGTTTCGCCAGGGTCTTTGTTCATGTGGACCTGCGCCGTCCTCTTCGGCCGGGTGCTAGAGTCAAGGGCAATCGAGCACCGTTCTGGCAACAGTATACGTATGAACATTTGGAAGGAATTTGCCCTAGGTATGGATCCCTGCATCTCAACGGATCATGCTCCTCCGTGCCGGGGACGAAGACAGCCTTATCTGGAGTCAAGTTCGAACCATGGATGGCAGCCCTGAGACAATCCAGATCTACCCAAGGATCGATGACGGAGAGTAGGGGGAAACCTCTTCCCGGTTCTGATCATGGTGAGGGCACTAGACTGACGAATGGGTGGCAATTACCAGCTAGGGTGGCACGTCGACGGCCTGGCAAGGTCAATTTGCTATCGGACCATCATGCGTTTGACTTCGGTTCGAAGGCATCGGGGAAGAAGGTGGTCTCTTGTGTTGAGCGTGCGTGCCGGGGGGAATGGGTGTGCCAGGCTTTCAGCTCTCAACTCTGAGACTGGGAATGGATCTCAGACAGAGAGCTTTGAAATTCAGACTAATCTGAATTTCAATCTTCTCAAGGCTAATCCATTTGCCCTTCTAGGCTCAGACATATCGACCGATCGGCCCTCGAGCAGGAAGGATGCTCTCCCTAGTCCTTCGAAGCGGGCCAGGCCTATGGAGTCTCAAGTCCATCGAGTATCTACTAAAAATGAAAAACTAAAAGGTAAAGTCATTATATCTGCATCTAAGAGTGTTCAGGGTAAATTTATCTTCTCGGTAGCCTCGGACTCAAACCAGGGCCCGGCGTCCAGATTGCTAAGGTTGCTAAGATCACCCATGATCAGGGTGTGTCACCTGTGGGTGAGATGGTGGTGCTGCCCTGCCATCTCAGTTGCAGAGTCCAAGCCACAATTTGATCGTCTCCTCCCTCAAAGAAGTTATTATGGGATAGGGGCAAGAACTGCAGATCATGTCTCTGCCCCCTCGGTGGCTGAGACTGGTGTAGGGAGGGAGGTTACCCATGTGTTGGCTTGTTCCAGGCTGGAGCCTGATGTAGTCACCTCTCCTTCTGGATGCCCTCCTGATACATATATGTTGGAGGATAAGTCAGGGGACCTACCCCCCATCTGTCTAATGAAGATACTTATCTAGAATGTTAGAGGATCCCGCAAACCTTCGTTTCGCTCCTCATTTGGAAGATTATGCAGCTTCATAATTTTGATATATGCATTCTTTTGGAAACCCATTTATCGAGAAATAGTTTAGCTTGGTTTCGGAGACAGATGGCCAAATCTTGGTCTTCCTATGTTGTGGAGTCTATGGGTCTTTCTGGAGGTATTATGGCTCTATGGCATAATGCCTCCGTCAGGGTAGATACCTTACATTGATATAAACCAGCAGATTGCTCTTGTTATATATGAGGGAACATCCGACCCCTGGCTTCTTACGGGAGTTTATGCTAGTACTGATTTCAGGAAGAGGCAAGTTTTTTTGTTAGAGATTCTCTCTCTTCTTGATCAGGGCTACCCCTCCCTTATTGCTGGTGATTTTAATTGCATTATCGAGGCCAATAAAAAGAGAGGGGGTAGACAGTTTATTGATTCAGCAAAAATCATAGAGTTCATATCCTTCATTTCCTTTGCTGAGGTGCTGGATTTGGGGTTCTCGTGTTCCCAATTTACTTGGTGTAATAATCGCCAAGGCTCAGCTTGTTTGGGAAAGATTGGACAGGGCAATGCCATGCCCCAGTGGCTTCAGATTTTCCCCTCTGATACTGTCACTCATCTTCCGAGGATAGCTTCTGACCACTGTTCATCCTGATATCCACTGAGGTGGTATTGTTGCAGAGGAAACAGTTCTGGTTTGGGCAGTTCTGGACTTCTTACTCAGTAGCTCGGTCCATTATTGCTCAGGTGTGGCGTATACCAGTGAGAGGTTTTGCTACCTACAGGCTGTCTAGGCGTCTTGAGCTAGCTAGACATCACCTTTCTAAATAGAACAAGGTAGAGGTTGGAGATATAGTCAGGCAAGTTGAGTAGGTGGAAGCTGAGATTGTTACTTTACATATCAGAGAAGATAATGAAGATTGTCTTTCCAACTTGATCTTTCTGTCCTCCGAGCTAAGATAGCCATCCATTACTCACTTGTACAGCAACAGGAGATCTATTGGAGGCAGAGATCTCGGGTTCAGTGGTTTCGCAACAGGGACCGAAATACTAGATTCTTTTACCAGGCCATCCTGAAGCGACGAGTTGCTAACAGGATTCGATGAATAGTTGATGACGAGGGGCATTATCAGGACGACATCCATGTTATCAGAGACCAGTTTCTTCACTTCTTTTAGTCCAGATGGTCTGAGCTTACTGGTGCTGGGCTCCCCGTCCAGTCGGTCTCGTATCCTAAGAAGGTCTCTGCAGCCGAAAATGACTTTCTTATCAGATTGATTACTGTGGATGAGATTCGATCGGCATTATGGGACCTTAGCCCTGAGAAGGCCCTTGGGCTTGATGGGTTTCCACCCTTCTTTTTCAGGTCATACTGGGATATTGTGGGTTACGATGTTGTGTAGGCTATACAGAATGCTTTCCAAGCTAAGTCTATTCCTGCTCACTGAAAGCGCACTCTCATTACTCTTGTGCCCAAGCGCCTGGACGCCTCCACCCTCTTCACTATCGGTCAATCAGCCTCTATACTACTTTGTATAAGGTTATGTGCCAGGCTCTTAGCCACTCGGTTGAAGGAGATGATTTCTCGCATAATTTTGTGAAGCAGGGAGCCTTTATTAGAGGACGCAGCATATCAAATAATATCCTTATTGCCCAAGAATTTAAGCATGACCTTCAAAGATCCTCTGATCGATAGTGTCTGATGGCTGCTAAACTTGATATGGAGCGAGCTTATGATAGAGTGTCCTAGGGTTTTCTGCACCGTACTCTTCTTGAATTTGGGTTTGATGGGCTCTTTATTGATTGGATTATAGCTTGCATCTATAGGCCATCTTTCTCTCTTCTTATTAATGGCAGTCAGTCCTGGTTACTTTCACTCCACTATGGGACTATGCCAGGGTTGCCTGCTATCCCCTTTATTGTCCATCCTTGCAGCGGATGATTTATCGCGTGCACTCTACTAGGTGCAGTATGATTTGCATATTGGCCCCTTCATGGTGGGTCCGGTCGAGCCAGCGGTCTCTTATCTTCTGTTTGCTGATGACTATATTCTGTTTGGCCAGGCTAATGTCAGCAACACTACTTCCTTTGCTTTTATCATTCATAACTATTGTCAGGCTTCTGGACAGAAGGTAAATCTTCAAAAATCAATGATATGCTTTAGCCTGAAGACTTCCACTACTATGAGGGAAGCCATCCTTCATACTTTTAGCATCGGTAACCAAGCTGACCGACTTTTGTATCTAGGGATCCCTATCATAGGTAGATGGCCGCAATGCTGTGATTACAGTGATATTGAGCATCGATCCATGAACGCATTGATGGATGGCAGATTACTGGTTTATCTATGATGGTGAGGATTACCCTCCTACAGTCGATTCTCACATCTCTTCCTCTTATCTTCTTTCCAATGATGCTATCCCGATCGATCACTTGTCTAAGAAGGATAGAGATATATTTTAGAGACTTCCTCTGGGTCTCGATGCAGGATGGTCATGCATCCACCTTTAGTCATGGGACTCTGTTTGTATGCCAATTTATGATGGTGGTCTTTGCATTTAGTCACTGATTGTGAGGAGAGAGGCTCTTCTTGCTAGACATGCCTCTTGTTTATTCTTGATCCACACTGCTTTTAGAGCTCATTTATGCAAGCCAGATATGGTGGTTGGACCTCAGATATGACTATTCAGGCTTCCCATGGCCATTCTTTTTCTGGAAGGAGGTGTGTAGGCATGCACCTAATGTCTTGAAGAACATCACCTGGTTGATGGAGATGGTACTTCAGTGGATGTTGTTCAGGATGTCTAGATTGCGGAACTCTCTCTCACTGATGGCCTACTTTTATCAATACTGATGTCCCTGCAGCGTGGGTGTGGAAGCTTCCATCCATTCTAGGCTTTACTCTTTATCTGGAAGCTTATGTGGAATTGTCTCCCTACTTGCTCCTTTCTCTCAGTAAGGTTGGGTTTGGTGCATTGCCAGCAATTCTGAATGGTAATATGGATTACCTATAAGATAGATTACCACTGGATAGATTACTAATAATGTTGATTACTATGTTTGGTATGCACAGGTAATGTTACAGTATATTGATTACTGTGTTTGATATGGCAAACATATTGCCGGTCATATAACATCAAATTCCTAAAATACCCCTAAATCAAATTCAATTAAATCAAATCATTAAATTTTTTAAATACCTCAAAATATCCCTAAATCAAAGTATTATATAAGTATATATACTATATTTAATTATTTTTAAGATTGAATATATTTTTAATCTTTAAACATTTATTCAAATTTTTTTTTGATTCATAAACTTTCAATATCATAATTTATTGATTATTTAAAATATTTATTTTTTTATTTTGTTATTTTTAATTAATATT
>UESW01004029.1:814919-1116505 GCA_900491605.1 Calamus simplicifolius
TGTTTTGAATCAATGTTTTAAAAGAAATTTTCAAAGTTTAGAGCCTGGAGTCGACACCCAACTAGTCAGGAGCTGACCCCAAGGCGTATCAAAGGTTTCTGGGATTTTGGCATGGCCTGGAGTCGACACCCAAGGTTTCGGAGCCGACTCCAACCTGAGATACAGAGAAGTGCATTCTGTTTCAGTTTCTAGAGCCGACACCTAGAATTCGGGAGCCGATACCTGAGATTTCGGGAGCCGACACCTGAGTTTCTGGAGCCGACTCTAACCTGAGAACAGAGAGCGTGTTTTATGGGCTTTCAATTTCCGGAGCCGATTCCCGAAAGCGACGAGCCGACACTTACCTTTCTCGGAGCCGACTCCCCAACAACTTTTTCTTTACTATTTTTGAACACCCGACTTGGAGCTGACACCTGAAAAGTTGGAGCCGACTCCAACCTATCAGAACGGATTTTTTATCTGTCAGAACGTACTTCAACGGTAAGATTTCTTTTCACCTAACCTCTAACGGCTATTTTCTTTGTGTGTAAGAATCCAAACATCTCCAACGGCTATATTTTTTACCTAAAACTTGGATTAAGGAGATCTATAAAAAGGGAAAAAACCGTCCATTTAAAAGAGGAAAATAAAGAGGAAAAATAGAAAAAAAAAGGAAATATTTTGTGAAAAATCCAAAAAATCTTGAGAGAGAAATCAAAAGGAAAGACTCAGAGCTTACATCAACCAATCCAAGAGAGTCCAAAGAGAAATCCAAGGCATTTAAGTTCAAAATCGAAGGATTTTCCAAGTGAAGAAAAAGAAATCAAAATCCCTAATTTTCCCAACTTCTCAACTGCAATCTTTGTAAAGAATCTGAGCTGAGGCCTGATTCAACATTTCAAAGGACAAGAGGAAAAGAAGAAAAGAAGAAAAGTTCAAATCAAATTCGCTTCAAATAGGCTTTTCTTACCCTTGTTTATTTAATTGCATATTTGCTCACTTAAGGAGCTGTCTTAAATTGTAAAACTCTATTTTCATAGTTGTTGGCTAGTTCAATCAAGGGATTGAATTAGTGGAGGTGGTATACCTCGGTACAAGCTAAGGATAGCTTGTGGTTGGGTTTTGTGCTGGTGAGCCCGAAAAACCAGCTGGATTCGTTGTAATCCCGGGGGGAAACAAACAAGTTTTGAGTTGTGAGCTTGCAAATAACTCGGCTTAATCAAGTAGACTATAGTGTGGACCCAAGTGATACTTGGGAGTGGATTGTAGGTGTTGGATATACCGAATCACTATAAAATCCTTATGTTTGCGTGTTTTGACTCTTCACTCTATCTCTTTATTTGTGCTTAATATTTATCCTGCACTTAATCTCGTTTATTCCAAAGCACGTAGTTTTAAAAGATTAAATTTTAAAAACCTAATTCACCCCTCCCCTCTTGGGTTACCATCTGGGCCCACAACCTCTTACCAACGCCCCCTAAGGGAAATGCCCATCCAACCTACTTTCCCTTTGTGTGGCCAGGAGGATGAGATTGATCATACTATTTTTCTTTGCCCTAGAGTGAGACAGATCTGATATATGGTCGGATATCAGGTCAAGGAGAGGGGTTTGGTTTCCTGGAGGTCCTCTTTTCTAAGCGATATCAGGTGGGGTAACCAGCGGCAGGGAGTCATTTGGGTACCCATAGCCTCCAAATCTGGTTTCGAGAAATCAGCTTATATTCTCTGATGATGTTGTCTCTCCTCATAGGATTGTTCGGAATGCCTTATCATTCTTTGCTGACTGCACTCTCTACTGCTTGCTAGTGATTTTGACTCTCTAGACACTAGGGTTCCCCTGCTGCTTCGCCAGCGAACCAGATAATGATTTCTTGGGACCCCTAGGGTTTGTCAAAATGAACTTTGATGGAAGTGTGCGGGGCTGATTAGCTGGAGCTGCTTTAATCATTCGAGGGACTGATGGAGCCATGCTTGCGGCTGGTCGTTTTGGCCTTTTATACTCCTCGGTTTCGCTGACGGAGCTTTATGCAGCGTGGGTTGGCATTTCCTATGCTGCTAGGATCCTCCGTGTTCATAGTCTCTTCATTAAGGGGGACTCTCTCACAATCGTTCAATGGCTTTGGAGGGATTGCAAGCACCAGGCTCCACTGAACCCTCTTCTCATTGATGCAAGCACCAGGCTTTTCTTACCCTTGTTTATTTAATTGCATATTTGCTCACTTAAGGAGCTATCTTAAATTGTAAACTCTATTTTTCATAGTTGTCGGCTAGTTCAATCAAGGGATTGAATTAGTGGGGGTGGTATACCTCAGTACAAGCTAAGGATAGCTTGTGGTTGGGTTTTGTGCTGGTGAGCCCAAAAAACCAGCTGGGTTCGTTATATCCTAGGGAAACAACAAGTTTTGAGTTGTGAGCTTGCAAAATAACTTGGCTGTAATTAAGTAGATTATAGTGTGGACCCAAGTGATACTTGGGAGTGGATGTAGGTGTTGGATATACCGAACCACTATAAAATCCTTGTGTTTGCCGTGTTTTGACTCTCTCACTCTATCTCTTTATTTGTGCTTAATATTTATCCTGCACTTAATCTCATTTATTCCAAAGCAAATAGTTTTTAAAAGATTAAATTTTAAGAGCCTAATTCACCCCCTCTCTGGGTTGCCATTTGGGCCAACAACCTCTTACCAAACGCCCCTAAGGGAATGCCCATCCAACCTACGTTCCCTTTGTATGGCCAGGAGGATGAGATTATTGATCATGCTATTTTCTTTCCCTAGAGTGAGACAGATCTAATATATGGTCGGATATCATGTCAAGAGAGGGGTTTCGTTTCCTGGGGTCCTCTTTCTAAGCGATATTAGGTGGGGTAACCAGCGGCAGGGAGTCATTTGGGTACCCATAGCCTACCAAATCTGGTTATCGAGAAATCAGCTTATATTCTCTGATGATGTTGTCTCTCCTCATAGGATTGTTCGGAATGCCTTATCATTCTTTGCTGACTGCACTCTCTACTGCTCTGCTAGTGATTTTGACAGCTCTAGACACTGGGGTTCCCCTGCTGCTTCGCCAACGAACCAGATAATTATTTTATTTCTTGGGACCCCCTAGGATTTGTCAAAATTAACTTTGATGGAAGTGTGCGGGGCTGATTAGCTGGAGCTGCTTTAATCATTCGAGGGACTGATGGAGCCATGCTTGCGGCTGGTCGTTTTGGCCTTTTATACTCCTCGGTTTCGCTGACGGAGCTTTATGCAGCGTGGGCTGGCATTTCCTATGCTGCTAGGATCCTCCGTGCTCATAGTCTCTTCATTAAGGGGGACTCTCTCACAATCGTTCAATGGCTTTGGAGGGATTGCAAGCACCAGGCTCCACTGAACCCTCTTCTCATTGATGCAAGCGCCAAGCTTTTCTTACCCTTGTTTATTTAATTGCATATTTGCTCACTTAAGGAGTTGTCTTAAATTGTAACTCTATTTTCATAGTTATTGGCTAGTTCAATCAAGGGATTGAATTAGTGGAGGTGGTATACCTCAGTACAAGCTAAGGATAGCTTGTGGTTGGGTTTTGTGCTGGTGAGCCCGAAAAACCAGCTGGGTTCATTGTAATCCCGGGGGAAACAACAAGTTTGAGTTGTGAGCTTGCAAAACAACTCGGCTGTAATCAAGTAGATTATAGTGTGGACCCAAGTGATACTTGGGAGTGGATGTAGTGTTGGATACACTGAACCACTATAAATCCTTGTGTTTGCCGTTGTTTTGACTCTCTCACTCTATCTCTTTATTTGTGCTTAATATTTATCCTGCACTTAATCTCATTTATTCCAAAGCACATAGTTTTTAAAAGATTAAATTTTTAAGAACCCAATTCACCCCCCCCTCTTGGATTGCCATCTGGGCCAACAATTGGTATCAGAGCTAGTGCTCATTGTTTATTTGATCACACGATCAAGAGCTAAGATCCAAATGGCAGCTCAAGCTGGATCTTCATTGCTGAAGGTCATTCTACTAATAGACCTCCTTTGTTTAATGATTTGAATTATTCTATTGAAAGCTAGAATGAAAATTTTTATTCAAGCTTTAGATTATGAACTTTGGAGTGTAATCACTAATGGACCAAGCACACCCACACACTTGGTAGATGGTTTAATAGTTCCTAAACCCGAAATGGATTGGAATGAGAACGATAGGAAAATGGCTCAGCTTAATGCAACAGCCATGAATGTCTTATATTGTGCTTTAAATGCTAATGAGTTCAATAGAATTTCTACATGTATTTCCACAAAAGAAATTTGGGATAGATTAGAAGTTACCTATGAGGGTACTAATCAAGTTAAAGAATCTAAAATCAACATTCTAGTGCACAAGTATGAATTGTTTAGCATGGAACAAAATGAAACCATCACATGCATGTACACTAGATTTACTGATATTTTAAATGGTCTAAAAAGTCTTGGCAAGACCTACACTAACTTTGAATTGGTTCGTAAAATTCTTATGTCTCTTCCAAGGACATGGGAAGCAAAGGTAACTGCTATCCAAGAAGCCAAGGACCTCAACACCTTACCTTTGGAGGAGCTACTTGGATCATTGATGACCCATGAACAGACCATGAAGCAACATCAAGAGGAGGAAGTCAAAAAGAAGAAAACAATTGCCCTTAAAGCTGCAGAAAAGGAGATAAGCAATAGTAAGGAAGAAGATGAAGATGATGAGACAGCTCTCCTTACTAGGAAATTTAAGAAATTTATGCAAAGAAGGAGACCCTTCCATAAGAAAAGATATGGAACAAAAATGGAAGGAGAAAGAGAAAAAGAGAAGGACAAGGATAAAGAAAAAGAGAAAGACCCCCTCATATGTTATGAATGTAAGAAACTAGGGCACTTTAGATATTATTGTCCTCAACTGAAAAAGGGCACAAGAAGAAGAAAAAGGCATATATTGCAACATGGAGTGAGAGTGATGAATCCTCATCCAAGGAGGAACAAAAAGAAGTTGTAAACATTTGCTTTATGGCAAACGACGACAATGAGGTAAGTTCTGAAACACCTTGTGATGATTTTACTTTTGAAGAATTATATGATGCATTTAATGAATTAGTTAGTGATTTTAAAGATTTAAAAAAGAAGAACAAATCTTTAAAAAATAATAATTTAAATCTTGCCAAAGAGAAGGATAAACTAACTCAGGAAGTTGAAAAACTAAAATCTGAAAATAAAAATTTGCTAAAAGATAAAGAATTAATTTCTAATGAAAATGTTAATTTAAAGAGAGAAGTTGATAAATATAGAAATATAGTTGATAAATTTACATATAGCTCAGAAAAACTTAATTGCTATTGAGTAATTAAAGAGCTGTATTTGATAAGGCTGGATTATGGTATAGACCTAATAAGAAACAAAAGTATGTTAAAAACTTCTTTAGAAAAGAACATGATAAGAATGATTTTTCATGTTATTGCTGTAACAAGAAAGGACATAAAGCCTATGAATGCAATCTTAGGAAACTTAATAAGAATTTAAGTATTAAAGGAAAGAAAATATGGGTTCCGAAAGGAACAATCTTTGTTGCTACTAACCATGAAGGACCCAAGAAAGCTTGGATACCTAAACAGAAGTTTGATTACCTTGCAGGAGTGTCTTGCGGCCAAAAGATCAAAACGAAAGTGGTATCTTAATAGCGGCTGTTCAAGGCACATGACGGATGACAAGAGCAATTCATCACCCTTGAAGATAAAAGAGGAGGAGTTGTTACATTTGGAGACAATGATAAAGGCCAAATTATGGGATTTGGTAAAATTCAGATAACTCCCTTTACTTTTATAGAAAATATTTTATATGTAGATGGCTTAAAGCATAATTTAATTAGTATTAGCCAATTGTGTGATAAAGGTTTCAAAGTTTCATTTGAAGCTTCTATCTGCACTGTTTCTAATCCCATTGACAATAGCATTGTATTTATTGGTAATAGAAATGGCAATGCATACTTAATTGATTTAGACAATTGTCTACTAATAATCATTGCTTAGTAGCTAACAATTCTAATGCTAATGAGATTGGATGGTTATGGCATCGTAGATTAGGTCATGCAAGCACACACCTAATTTCAAAACTAATTAAAATAGATTTAGTTAAAGATCTTCCAAAGATAGATTTTGAAAATAATAAAATTTGTGATGCATGTCAATTAGGCAAGCAAACTAGAAACTCTTTCAAATCAAAAAATGTAGTTTCCACTTCTAGGCCATTAGAGCTACTTCATATGGACCTTTTTGGACCTACTAGAACCACTAGTCTAGGATGAAAGAAATATGGTCTTGTGATAGTAGATGATTATTCTAGATACACTTGGGTATTGTTTCTGGCTCATAAGGATGAGACTTTCTCAATATTTCTGAAATTTTTCAAGAAAGTCACTAATGAGAAAACAACACCATAGTGTCTCTTAGAAGTGATCATGGCACAGAATTTAAAAATCACTTATTTGAACATTTCTGCACAGAACATGGCATTCATCATAATTTTCTGCACCTAGGACACCACAACAAAATGGAGTTGTATAAAGAAAAAAATAGGACTTTAGAAGATATGGCCTGTACCATGCTATGTGAAAGCCAACTCCCAAAGTACTTCTGGGCTGAAGCTATAAACACGGCATGTTACATTCTTAATAGAGCCATAATTAGGCCAATCCTTAAGAAAACGCCTTATGAATTATGGAATAATAGAAAACCAAAGATAGGTTATTTTCATGTATTTGGCTGTAAATATTTTATTCATAATAATGGAAAAGATAATATTGAAAATTTGATGCAAATCTGATGAAGGCATATTCTTAGGATATTCAACAACTAGTAAAGCTGATAGAATATTTAACAAGAAATCCTTAATTGTAGAAGAATCCATTCATGTAGTTTTTGATGAGTCTTTTGCATCAAGTTTAGAAAAATTTGATAATGAGGAAGATACAAATATACTAGAAAGAGATATTTAAAAATTAAATATAGATGTATCTTCAGATCATGAACAAGAAGCTAAAGATGATGATTCACCTAGGATTGATGATATTGATACTAATCATAATGAAGTAGATCTTCCTAGAGATTGGAGATATGCCTATGGTCATCCAAAGGAATTGATTGGTGATCCATCTCAAAGAGTAAGAACTAGGCCATCTATGAGGAATATCAATAATCATCTTGCATTTGTATCTCAAATTGAACCTAAAATGGTTGAAGAAGCTGAAAAAGATAGTAATTGGATGCTAGCTATGCAAGAAGAATTAAATCAATTCACTAAGAATAATGTATGGTCCTTAGTTGATAGACCTAAAGGTCATTCAGTTATAGGATCTAAATGGGTATTTAGAAATAAATTGGATGAAAATGGCATAGTAATTAGAAATAAAGCTAGATTAGTTGCAAAAGGATATAATCAAGAAGAAGGTATTGATTTTGATGAAACTTTTGCACCTGTAGCTAGATTAGAAGCAATTAGATTACAACTTGCATTTGCATGTCATATGAACATAAATTTATTTCAAATGGATGTTAAAAGTGCATTTTTAAATGGTTTTATAAATGAGAAAGTATTTATGGAACAACCATCTGGTTTTGAAGATCATGAATTTCCAAATCATGTTTTTAAATTGCACAAAGCACTATATGGTTTAAAACAAGCACTTATAGCTTGGTATGATAGGTAAAGCAAATTTCTGATTGATAATGATTTTACTAGAGAAAATGTAGATAAAACCTTATTTTTGAAAAGGAAAGACAAAGACTTATTAGTAGTACAAATATATGTAGATGATATTGTATTCGGTGCTACTAACAATATCTTGTGTCAAGAATTTGCTAAGTTAATGCAGGGTGAATTCGAAATGAGCATGATGGGAGAACTCAACTTCTTCCTAGGACTTCAAATCAAGTAAAGTAAAGAGAGGATTTTTATCAACCAAACAAAGTACACAAGAAACTTCTCAAGAAGTTTGGAATGGAATTAGTCAAACCCCTTGGAATACCTATGAGTCCTTCATGCAAATTAGACAAAGATGAAGATGATAAGAAGGTAGATCAAAAATACTATAGAAGTATGATCGGATCTCTACTTTACTTAACAGCAAGTAGACCAGATATCATATTTGCTATTTGTCTATATGCTAGATTTCAATCAGAACCTAAAGAATCTCATTTAATTGCTGTGAAAAGAATTTTAAGATATCTAAGTGGAACTAAAAATGTAGGATTATGGTATTCTAGAGACTCAATACTAAACTTAATTGCATATTCTGACTCTGACTATGCTGGATGTAAACTAGATAAAAAAAGTACATGTGGTACATGTCAATTCTTAGGAAGTAACTTAATCTCTTGGTTTAGCAAAAGCAAAATTCGGTTGCATTATCCACTGCTGAAGCAGAATATGTTGCAGCTGGAAGTTGCTGTGCTCAAATCCTTTGGATTAAGCGACAACTTGAAGATTATGGCATAACACTTGATAAAACTCCTATTAGATGTGATAATACAAGTGCAATCAATTTAACTAAGAATCCAATCCAACATTCAAGAACTAAACACATTGAAATTAGATATCATTTTATAAGAGAACATGTAGGTAACAATAAAATTTGCCTTGATTATGTTAGTACTAAAGAATAATTAGCTGACATATTTACAAAACCTTTGAGTGAAGAGAGATTTTATTATCTTAGAGGTGAATTAGGGATTTGTGATCCTTTTGAATGACTTTGAAACCCTAAGGAATGATTATCTAGTTTTCTATCAATTTCTTGAGATTCCTTTCATAATTTTAAGGACAATTTATCTAGTCATTTGAGCAATTTGATTCCTCACATTCCAAAGATTTTTTCAAAATTTATTGACCTTATTTTGACAAGTTTCGGCCGTTTGAAACTCATTTATTTTCTTTGAAACTGTCAGTGGAGTCGACACCTCAATTTGAGGAGTCGACGCCTCTTCTGTGTCGCTCTCGGTCTTTGACCTTGGAGCCAACACCCGCTTAAGTGGACCCGACTCCAGTTCAGGCGCTAATTGTGTTAGCGACTTGGAGTCGACACCCGACTTTATGGGAGTCGACACTTGATGGACCCAAATTGATTTATTAGGGCAGAGTCGACACCTTCTCGATTTTTATCTTCTCCAAACCCTCTCCAAATCTTCTCCAAACACTCTCCAAACTTTCCAAAGCCAAATACTCTTCAAATCAACCATTCCTTAAGATTTCTATGGCACCTAAGCGTAGGGGATCGGTCTTTGATGCTCCTGTTGCTACAAGGAAGCGTACGGCTAGGCATCCTGTCCGAGAACCTACTCCAAGTGATGATTCTTCTTTAACTCCCTCAGATAATCCTGGCCCCTCCTCTCCATAGGTAGATACCCTTGCTGGGTGAGTTATTACCATGGGTAGGAAAGTAGATTTTGATTTCTTTGAAGCCGAGGGTTTTGACATTGGTAGACAGATTAAAGAACTCGGTTGGGATAAAGTTTATTCATTGGATGTTCCTACTTATCTAGCTCTTGTTAAAGAATTTTACCTAAATTTATCTAGAGGAGATGGTGGAATTGTTAGTTCAGTAAGAGGAAAGAAAATTCATCTTACTTTTCAAATTTTAGGAAATCTATTAAGTATTCCTGTCACTGGATTTGTTGCAACATTCACAGTGAGAGATCAGCTGCTTTATCAAGAATGTTAGGAAGAGAAATAACTGAATTTGAAGAGGTTAGGGCAAACCAATTGCCACTTGAGCTTAGGCTATTGCATAACATCTGCAGTAGGATTCTATTTCCCGAGATTGGCCATTTTGAGTATGTCTTAGAGTGAGACATTGTAGTCATGGACAGTATCTTGACGGGTCAGCCAATAAATCTTGCTGGAATGATGATATGGTATATGGCTGAGGCCGGGGGCAAGAGGTGTTGACCCAATTATTGATTTTGATGATTAACAAAAATATTTGAGTATAACATTTGAAGTTACTAATGATTTTGATTAAGTTTTTCAGTTTATGATAAGATTTATTAATCAAAATGATAAGACAAATCAAGTTCTAGTTCGAATCTAATGTCAAGGTAAGATTTCAGACATTATAGTCGACACATGAAATCGCGGAGTCGACTCTGGAAAATGGCACGGACTTAGAGTCGACTCCCGGACTGTTAGAGCCGACTCCAACAGAAAAGACAGAACGATGGTTTTTCTGGTCACGACTTAGAGTCGACTCCGGGACTGTTAGAGTCGACTCTAGAAGATTTTTGTGTCGACCCCAGAAAAGTTAGAGACGACTCTAGTTCAAGCGATTTGGGGATTTTCGATTTAGAGCCGACTCCAGAAAAGTTAGAGCCGACTCCACAGACGTGACTTCAGAACTGTCAGAACGACTCTAAACTTTACTTTTATCTTTTTAATTCCAATGGCTATTGCTATTTTTGGATCTAATCCTTCTTACACTTGTTTCTAACGGATAGTTTTAAACTATTTATGGATTAAACTGATCTATAAGAAGAGGGTTTGCTGCATCCGAAAAAGAAGAGAGACAAAAAGAAAAGAATAGAGAAAAATCTTTGAAATCCATCAGAAAAGAAAAGAGGGAAGATTCGAGAGGAAAGATTATACTGATTCCTCAAAAGAAAAGAGACAGATTCCAAGCTTTCATAGCTCCATTTTGAAGATATCTCAAGAAAAGAACCAAGCCCTAGTTTTCTGATCTTCGGAGCTTCAAGAGCATTCTAAAGGAAGATCCATCCATGAGAAGAGAAGAAGCAAGCCACCAAGATCTGCAAATCAGGCTTTGATTCCTATCTCTTTATTTCGTGTTCTATCATTGTATATTTGCTCATTGAGAAGCCTTCGTTTTGTAAAAACGATTATTGTTTGCTGAGTCAATCAGAGGATTGATTCCTTTGAGGCTGTTAGCCTTGTGCAAGCAGTTTGCTTGTGGTGTAAGGTTTTGTGCTGGTGAGCCTTGAAAACTAGCTGGGTTCATTGTGCACCCAGAAAAACAACAAGTTCAAGTTGTGAGCTTGCAAAACAACTCTGCTGTAATCAGATTGATTATAGTGTGGACCCAAGAGATACTTGGGAGTAGACGTAGGTGTAGGTACACCGAACCACTATAAAATCTCCTGTGTTTGCCGTGATTGTCTCATTATCTTTAACTCTCCATTTGTGCATATTCTGTTTTAATTGTGTGAATCTAAGTTTTTATTTCTGCTGGGGTTTTTTTTCAAAGAGTTTAAATTTTTGAAAAACCCAATTCACCCCCCCCCCCTCTTGGGTTGCTATCTGGACCAACAATTGGTATCAGAGCTAGTGCTCATTCGATTTGATCTAACGATCAAGAGTCAAAGATCTACATGGCAACTCAAGCTGATTCATCTTTTTTCGAAGGTCAATCTACAAATAGACCACCCTTGTTTAATGGATTAAACTATGGTTATTGGAAGGCTAGAATGAAAATTTTCATTCAAGCACTTGACTATGATCTATGGAGCATTATAGTCAATGGACCACACACACCCACTGCTAGAGTTAATGGCATGGAGATTCCTAAACCAGAAACGGAATGGGATAAACATGATAAAAAATTGGCACAACTTAATGCCAAAGCAATGAATATTTTATACTGTTCATTAGATGCAAATGAATTTAATCGTATATCTATTTGCATTTCTGCTAAGAAAATCTGGGATAGACTTGAGGTTACCCATGAGGGAACAAATCAAGTCAAGGAATCCAAGATTAACATGCTAGTTCATAAGTATGAATTGTTTAAGATGATGCATGTGAATCTATTACTGATATGTTTACAAGATTTACTGATATAGTTAATGGTTTAAAAAGCCTTGGTAAATCTTATGATAATTATGATCTTGTGAGGAAGGTTTTACGTTCTTTGCCTAGGACTGGGAAGCTAAAGTGACTGCAATACAAGAGGCAAAAGATCTAAGTACCCTACCCCTGGAAGAATTATTGGGATCCTTGATAACTCATGAGCTTCAAATTAAGCAACATGTTGATGATGATGAGTCAAAGAAGAAGAGGACTATGGCTCTTAAGATTTTTGAATATATGGAAGAGCCTCATGAATCTGAAGATGAAAGTGATGATGAGGACATGGCACTCATCACAAGGAAATTTAAAAATTCATGAACAAGAAGAAGTTTGAAAAGAAAAAGCCCTTTGCAAGAAAAGATGAGGACAAGGGCAAAGAAAAAGAAGTTATTTGTTTTGAATGTAAGAAGCCGGGTCATTTTAAATCTGAATGCCCATAACTAAAGAAAGGCACTCGAAATTCAAAAAGAAGGCAATGATGGCCACATGGAGTGATTCGGAAAGCTCAAGTTACGAAGAAGAAGAAAAGAGTGAAATGACCAATCTATGCTTCATGGCGGACAATGATAAGGTTTTCTTGATGATTTTACTTTCAATGAATTGCATAGTGCTTTTTATGAATTAATGGATGATTTTGCAAACTTAAGTTCAAAGAACAAAGATCTAAAAAATCAAATGCAAAAACTATCTTAGAAAATGAAAAGAATGTTGTAGAAAAAGAAGTTTTGATGAAAGAAAATGAAAGCTTGAAAAATGAAGTTGATAGACTTAAACCTATAGTTGATAAATTTACTTTGAGCTCTATCAAACTTAATATGATTTTGGATAATCAAAAAGTTATCTTTGATAAAGCTGGATTAGGGTATAATCCACTTAAAAAGCAAAAATCTTTGAAAAATATTTTTGTACATGCTGAAAAATCATCAAATATTACTTGTTTTAAATGTGGAAACAAAGGACAAAAATTTTATGTGTAAATCTCCACATAATAAAAGAAAGATGATTTGGGTTCCCAAAGGAACAATATTTAATGCATCTAACCATGAAGGACCCAAGAAGGCTTGGGTACCTAAAATTAAGACATGAATGTTTTGCAGGAGTGTCTTGCAGCCATCAGACTGAAAAGAAAATGGTACCTGGATAGTGGTTGCTCAAGATACATGACGGGTGACAAAGATCAATTCATCACCCTTGAATCAAAAAGAGGTGGAGTAGTTACTTTTGGTGATAATGGTCAAGGCCATATCATGGGTATTGGTAAGATTCAAATTACTCCATCTACTCATATTGATAATATTTTATATGTCGATGGACTTAAACATAATTTGATAAGTATTAGCCAACTGTGTGATAAAGGTTTCAAAGTTTCCTTTGAAGCTTCTTTGCACTGTTACTAATCCCATTGATAATAGCATTATTCTTGGTAAACATTATGGCAATGTATACTTAATTGATTTGAGTAATTTATCTCCAAGTAATCATTGCTTAGTTGCTAATAATGCTAAGATGAATGAGATTGGTTGGCTATGGCACCGTAGATTAGGTCATGCAAGCACACACCTAATTTCTAAACTATTGAAAATGGATAGTTAAAGGTATTCCTAGCTTAAATTTTGAAAATAATCGAATATGTGATGCATGTCAATTTGAGAAACAAACAAGAACTTCTTTCAAATCTAAAATATTATTTCAACTACTAGGCCACTAGAGCTACTACACATGGACCTTTTTGGACCTACTAGAACCACAAGTCTAGAGGAAAGAAATATGGTCTAGTGATAGTAGATGATTACTCTAGATTCACTTGGGTAATGTTTTTGGCTCACAAAGATGAGACTTTCTCAATATTCCTGAAATTCGTTAAGAAAGTCACAAATGAGAAAAACACTACCATAGTGTCTATTAGAAGTGATCATGGAACTGAATTTGAAAATCACTTATTTGAAAAATTCTGTTTTGAAAAAGGCATACATCATAACTTTTCAGCACCTAGGACACCTCAACAAAATGGAGTTGTAGAAAGAAAGAATAGGACTTTAGAAGACATGGCCCGTACCATGCTATGTGAAAGCCAACTTCCAAAATATTTTTGGATGGAAGCTATAAACACAGCATATTACATCCTAAATAGAGCCCTAATTAGACCTATCCTTAAGAAGACTCCCTATGAACTATGGCATAATAGGAAACCAAATTTAGGTTATTTTCATGCATTTGGTTGTAAATGCTTTATTCATAACAATGGAAAGGATTTTGGGAAGTTTGATGCAAAGTCTGATGAAGGTATTTTCCTAGGATATTCTACATCTAGCAAGGCATATAGAGTATTTAATAAAGAAGCTTAGTTGTAGAAGAATCCATTCATATAGTGTTTGATGAGTCTTTAGCATCAAGTTCAGATAAATTGATGATGAGGAAGATACATCTTTGATTGAAAGAGGTATTGAAAAATTAAATGTATCTTCAGATCAAGAACCTGAAGCTAAGGATGATGACTCACCTAAGGATGATGGTGTTGATACTGCTCATAATGATAAAGATCTACCTAGAGATTGGAGATATGCTTATGGTCATCCTAAGGACCTAATCATAGGTGATCCATCTCAAGGTGTAAGGACTAGATCATCAATAAGAAATATCAATAATCATCTTGCATTTGTATCTCATATAGAACCTAAAACTATAGAGGAAGCTGAGAAAGATAGTTATTGGATGTTAGCAATGCAGGAAGAGTTAAACCAATTCACTAGGAACCAAGTTTGGACCCTAGTAGACAGACCTAAAAACCCTATAATAGGATCTAAATGGGTTTTTAGAAATAAATTGGATGAAAATGGATTAGTAATTAGAAATAAGGCTAGATTAGTTGCAAAAGGATATAATCAGGAAGAAGGTATAGATTTTGATGAAACCTTTGCACCTGTTGCTAGATTAGAAGCCATTAGGCTACTACTTGCATTTGCATGTCATATGAATTTCAACTTATTTCAAATGGATGTTAAAAGTGCATTTTTAAATGGTTTTATAAATGAAAGTTTATGTTGAACAACCTCCTGGTTTTGAAGATCATGAATTTTCAAATCACGTTTTCAAATTGCACAAAGCACTTTATGGTTTAAAGCAAGCACCTAGAGCTTGGTATGATAGATTAAGTAAATTTTTAATTGAAAATAATTTTTATAGAGGAAATGTTGATAAAACCTTGTTTTTAAAAAGAAAAGAAAAGTATTTATTAATTGTTCAAATTTACATTGATGACATTATATTTGGTGCTACTAACAATCTCCTTTGTCAAGAATTTGCTAAGTTAATGCAGGGAGAATTCAAGATGAGCATGATGGGAGAACTCAACTTCTTCCTTGGACTTCAAATCAAACAAGAGAAAGCGGGGATTTTCATCAACCAAACAAAGTACAAAGGAAATACTCAAGAAGTTTGGTATGGAATCTGCTAAACCTCTTGGTACGCAATGAGTCCCTCATGCAAGCTGGACAAGGATGAAGAAGGTAAGAAAGTATCAGAAGCATTACGAGGTATGATCGGATCACTTCTTTACCTAACTGCAAGTAGGCCAGATATTATGTTTTCTGTTTGTCTATGTGCAAGATATCAATCTAATCCTAAGAATCACATTTATTTGCTGTTAAAAGAATCTTTAGATACTTAAATGGAACTAAAAATGTAGGATTATGGTATTCTAGAGACTCAACCTTAAAATTGATTGCTTATTCTGATTCTGATTATGCTGGTTGTAAATTAGATAGAAAGAGTACAAGTGGAGCATGCCAACTTTTAGGAAGTAACTTAATCTCTTGGTTTAGCAAGAAGCAAAATTCGGTTGCATTATCCACTGCTGAGGCAGAGTATGTTGCAGCTGGAAGTTGCTGTGCTCAAATCCTTTGGATTAAGCGACAACTTGAAGATTATGGTATCACACTTGATAAAATTCCTATTAAATGTGATAATACTAGTGCCATCAATCTAACTAAGAATCCAATTCAACATTCAAGAACTAAACACATAGAAATTAGACATCACTTATTAGAGAACATGTTTCCAACAATGATGTTTGTCTTGAATATGTTAATACTAATGATCAATTAGCTGATATTTTTACCAAACCTTTGAGTGAGGAAAGATTTGTTATCTTAGAGGAGAATTAGGAGTTTGTGATCCTTTAGAATGATTTTCTGAAACTCTTAAGGACAACAACTATCTAGACTTCATTAATTTCTTGAAAATCCTCTATGTCCAATAAGGAAATTTATCTAGAAATTTGATTCATTGTTTCCCCAATTGATAAGGAACATTTATCTAGAATTTATGATTAATTTGATTAGTTTCAGATCCTTGAAATTTGAATTTTTCACTGAAACTATTATGGAGTCGACACCTGCAGTTTGTGGAGTCGACACCTTCATATTTTGATGTTCTGTCTGGCAATTAGAGCCGACTCCGGCTTCTGCAGAGCCGACTCTAATTCGGGCGCTGACAGATTTTTTGGTTCGGAGCCGACACCTCGCTTTGCGGGAGTCGACTCTAAGTGGAACTAGGTCAAAATAAAAAGGCGGAGTCGACACCCAAATGACCCTATCGTCTCCAAACCCTTTCTAAAACCGTTCCAAATCGATTCCAACTCCTCCAAACCCCTCAAATCTCTCAATAACTATTCCAATCGAATCCCATGGCTCCTAAGAAGCGTGCTATCATCGGTGGTTCGGCCATTCCCATGAGAAAAAGGATGATTCGTAGGCAACCCTCGTCTCTTCATCATGCCACCCAAGATGCTTCTCCACCTTCACCATCTTCTCCATGGGTAGATCAATTAGCGGGTAAGGCCATTACAACTGGAAGAAAAGTAGATTTCAATTTATTTGCTTCGGAGGGCTTCGATATTGGTCGATTATTGAAGGAAATGGGATGAGAAAGTTTGTTCTTTAGATGTTCCTACATACCCTGCCCTTGTGAGAGAATTTTACAATGATTTATGTAGAGGAGAGGGAGGCTTAGTGAGTTTTGTAAGAGGAACCAAAGTGATAATCACAGCCGAGATTCTTGGAAATTTATTGGAGATGCCTACTATTGGACTTGTTGAGTATCAACATGATGATAGAGGAGGTGCCCTATCTAGGATGTTAGGGAGAGAAGTATTCTGAGTTTGAAGAAATCATGGCTAATCAACTAAATTTGGAACTCAGGTTACTTCATAATATTTATGGAAGAATATTGTTTCCTAAAATTGGAAGGTTTGATATGTCTCGGAGCGAGATATCTTATTGATGGACTGTATCATTACTGGAAACCTGTTAATTTAGCTGGAATGATGATTGGTTATATGGCAGAGGCAGCAACCAAGAAGAGATCAACACTGCCATACGGTATGATTCTGACATTAGTTTTTAGAAGCCAAGGTGTGCTAATAATGGATAATGAGCCACTAAGGAATTAAGACACTGATTACTACAGTGTCTCTACAATTCACCGCATGGGCTTCAGAAAAGAGAATAATATTTGGATAAAAGAGGACAAGAGACCAGAGCAGAGGAAGTTAGAGCTGAGGAGGCCAGAGCAGAGGATATTCCTGGACCATCTACTGCTGGACCTTCAGAGGCTGGACCGAGCACTCATCCTTCACCTCCACATCAGTCAGCCTTGGTATCTGAAGATTTTCAGAGGAGCAGCTTGATCAGCTCAGAGCCCTACTGACTGAGCATGATTCGGAAATGAGAAGTGAAATGAAATTGATATCTGCTAAGCTTGACATGATAGTTTCTACTTTGGATAAATCAGTGAATGCCATGTCATCTGAGCTTCAAAAGATTTTTGAAAGACTAGAAGGGATAGCAGATGGATCAAGAGTCTATTTAGATGCTACTGGTCAGTTGAAGAAAGATCTTGATATTGTTGTCGCTCAAGTTGAAGCTTGTCTTGAAAAATTTAAGAAGGACCAAAAAGATGAGATCATGGAAATGATTGGTCATTTGAAGAAAATTGTTTACAAGCATGTTTGATTTTGATACCCTATCTTATCCTAGTTTGTATCTTAGGATTTCTTGCTTTCTTTACTTTGATAGCTTGTATCTAGGAATTTTGGTTTACTGTGATATACTTGAATATGTTACTTTACTAGAATGTACTTGAATTGACACATGTAATGAATCTTGCATTGAAATACAATTATCCTTTTATTGCAAATTTGTCTATGAGAACCAATTACCATCTCTATGATTGAATGAACCAACCCCGCTCTGATAACCTTCTTTATTGTTTTTAAATTCACCTTATTGCTGATAACAAAAAAGGGGAGAGAAAATTGTATATGCATAAAAGAAAAAAGAATGGAAGAATATAAGGATATAAGAATGGAAGGAGTATAAGATTTCAATCTTTTGGCATATCTAAAAAGGGGGAGAGAAATTTTGAGATTTATAAATTCTAATCATTTGTATCAATCGATTTCAGTTTATTTACATAGGGGGAGTTATTCAATGCAGGGGGAGCTTAATAATTTCCTACGTAAAGTTAAATTATCTTGATTGATGTTTATAATAGACTCAAGTATCTTTTTTGATTCATTTTGAAAATTGGCATCAAATTCTCTGTTAGGAAGTTTTAAAGCTTTAACAATGTCTATAACTCTTAATTCAAATGAATTTTTAATGCATATACTCAAAGTTTTTGTCATCATCAAAAAGGGGGAGATTGTTGACCCAATTGTTGATTTTGATGATTAACAAAACTATTTGAGTATAACATTTGAAGTTACTAATGATTTTGATTAAGTTTTTCAGTTTATGATATGATTTATTAATCAAAATGATAAGACAAATCAAGCTCTAGTTCGAATCTAATGTCAAGGTAAGATTTCAGACATTAGAGTCGACACATGGAATCGTAGAGTCGATTCTGAAAAATGGCACAGACTTAGAGTCGACTCCCGGACTGTTAGAGCCAACTCCAATAGAAAAGACAGAACGATGGTTTTTCTGGCCACGACTTAGAGTCGACTCCGGGACTGTTAGAGTTGACTCCAAAAGATTTTGTGTCGATCCCAGAAAAGTCAGAGACGACTCCAGTTCAAGCGATTTGGGGATTTTTGATTTAGAGCCGACTCCAGAAAAGTTGGAGCCGACTTCAGAATATCAGATGCGACTTCAGAACTGTCAGAATGACTCTAAAATTTACTTTTATTTTTTTAATTCCAACGGCTATTGCTATTTTTGGATCTAATCCTTCTTACACTTGTTTCTAACGGATAGTTTTAAACTATTTATGGATTAAACTGATCTATAAGAAGAGGGTTTGCTGCATCCGAAAAAGAAGAGAGACAAACAGAAAAGAATAGAGAAAAATCTTTGAAATCCATCAGAAAAAAAAGAGGAAAGATTCGAGAGGAAAGATTATACTGATTCCTCAAAAGAAAATAGAGAGATTCCAAGCTTTCATAGCTCCATTTTGAAGAAATCTCAAGAAAAGAACCAAGCCCTAGTTTTTGATCTTCGGAGCTTCAAGAGCATTCTAAAGGAAGATCCATCCAAGAGAAGAGAAGAAGCAAGCCACCAAGATCTGCAAATCTGGCTTTGATTCCTATCTCTTTATTTTGTATTATATCATTGTATATTTGCTTATTGGAGGAGCCTTTGTTTTGTAAAAATGATTATTGTTTGCTGAGTCAATTAGAGGATTGATTCCTTTGAGGCTGTTAGCCTTGTGCAAGCAGTTTGCTTGTGGTGTAAGGTTTTATGCTGGTGAGCCTTGAAAACCAGCTGGGTTCGTTGTGCACCCGAAAAAATAACAAGTTCGAGTTGTGAGCTTGCAAAACAACTCTGCTGTAATCAGATTGATTATAGTGTGGACCCAAGAGATACTTGGGAGTGGACGTAGGTGTAGGTACACCAAATCACTATAAAATCTCCTGTGTTTACCGTGATTGTCTCATTATCTTTAACTCTCCATTTGTGCATATTCTGTTTTAATTTGTGTGAATCTAAGTTTTTATTTCCACTGTGGTTTGTTTTCAAAAGAGTTTAAATTTTTGAAAAACCCAATTCACCCCCCCCCCCTCTTGGGTTGCTATTTGGACCAACAAGAGGAGATCTTCGCTGTCTTATGGGATGATCCTAACCTTGGTTTTTAGAAGTCAAGGAGTAGCTATTTCTGAGAATGAGCCATCGAAGAACCTTAGGCACACTGACTACTACAGCTTAGCCACTGTGCACAGGATGGGATTTGTGAAAGTGGATGGAAAATGGGAGAGAAAAGGTCATACTGGAGATAGGGTTGCTGAGACTAATATGCCTGGTCCTTCTGAGGCAGGACCATCTGTAAGACACAGCTCACCAGAGCCCAGTCAGAATGTACCTCCAGCTCCATCGGTTCCTTCTACTTTTGATCAGTCATCTATTGGTTTTTTCGATATTCAGTTAGAACAGCTTAGAAGTATTTTTGCTACTCACAAGGAAGAGATGAAATCTGAGCTAGATAGCCAATATATGAACCTAAGAGAAACCCTCTATTCTTTGGATGAAAGAATTGGAAAAATTGAGTCTACACTTGGGGTCTCCGCTGAAGCTTTAAAGAATGATCTTAAGAATATTTTTGAAGAACTTAAAGATATTGGTGGAGACTCAGAAACTTATTCCAAATGCAATGCTGAGCTTCAGGACAAAATTATGACTGCATGTGCATTTGTTGATAGAAGACTAAAAGAATTTGTAAGAACTCAGAGTGAAGGAATGGGAAGAATATTAAAAGATTTGCAAAGACTCATTAGAACTAACTTTTGATGAAGTTTCTTTGATGTTATTGAAAGATGATGTTTAGTCTAGTTTGATGTTGATTTTCTTTTTATTAAAAGTTATAATGTAATGACGTTTTGATGTAATGAAGTTTCTTTTTGCAATATGATGTAATGTTTGACATTTTCATGTAATGAACTTATTTGATACTTAATGAATGTCATTTGATCTTTGAAGCATCTATCAATTTTGTCATTTCACTTAAAACCTCGTAACCTTTTTGTTGATTACAAAAAAGGGCGAGAAGTTATTAATAGTCATATATGCATTGAAAGTTATAAAAGGGAAGAGTATTTAATTGCATATTTGTAGATGCATTGAAACAATTAAGCTTAATTAATTGTCATATATGCATTGAAAGAATGAATAGCTGTTAAAATTGATATAACAGTTTAACTGGTATCAAACATTAAAAGTTTACTGTTAAAAGGAAAAGAATAGATGTTAAATTGAGTATCAGAGGGGGAGCTACCTCATTCAGGGGGAGCTTACCAGTGAGGAATAAATAATTGAGATATTTGATTTAAAAATCTTATTATTTAATCATGCATACTCAATGTTTTTATAATCATCAAAAAGGGAGAGATTGTTGACCCAATTATTGATTTTGATGATTAATAAAAGACATGAGTATATTCATTTTGTTTCTAATAGATTTAACAAGTGTTTTAGGGATTAAAAATGTTTGATCAATCAAAAAGTTTAAAGAAACATATTTTGAATCAATGTTTTAAAAGAAATTTTCAAAGTTCAGAGCCTGGAGTCGACACCCAACTAGTCAGGAGCCGACCCCAAGGCGTATCAGAAGGTTTCTGGGATTTTGGCACGGCATGGAGTCGACACCTAAGGTTTCGGAGCCGACTCCAACCTGAGAAACAGAGAAGTGCATTCTATTTCAGTTTCTGGAGCTGACACCTAGAATTCGGGAGCCGACACCTGAGATTTTGGGAGCCGACACTTGAGTTTCTGGAGCCAACTCTAACTTGAGAACAGAGAGCATATTTTATGGAATTTTCTGGAGCCGACACTTACAGTTTCCGGAGCCGACTCCCGAAAGCGACGAGCCGACACTGACCTTTCTTGGAGCCGACTCCCCAACAACTTTTTCTTTACTATTTTTAAACACCCGACTTGGAGCCGACACCTGAAAAGTTGGAGCCGACTCCAACCTGTCAGGAACGGATTTTTCATCTGTCAGAACGTACTTCAATGGTAGGATTTCTTTTCACCTAACCTCTAACGGCTATTTTCTTTGTGTATAAGAATTCAAACATCTCCAATGGCTATATTTCCCACGTAAAACTTGGATTAAGAAGATCTATGAAAAGGGAAAAAATTGTCCGTTTAAAAGAGGAAAATAGATAGGAAAAATAGAAAAAGGAAAAGGAAATATTTTGTGAAAAATCCAAAAAATCTTGAGAGAGAAATCAAAAAAGGAAAGACTCAGAGCTTATATCAACCAATCCAAGAGAGTCCAAAGAGAAATCCAAGGCATTTAAGTTCAAAATCGAAGGATTTTTCAAGTGAAGAAAAAGAAATCAAAAGCCCTGATTTTCCCAACTTCTCAACTGCAATTTTGTGAAGAATCTAAGCTGAGGCCTGATTCAACATTTCAAAGGAGAAGAGGAAAAGAAGAAAAGAAGAAAAGCTCAAATCAAATTCTTTTCAAACAGGCTTTTCTTACCCTTATTTATTTAATTGAATATTTGCTCACTTAAGGAGCTGTCTTAAATTGTAAACTCTATTTTTCATAGTTGTTGGCTAGTTCAATCAAGGGATTGAATTAGTGGAGGTGGTATACCTCGGTACAGCTAAGGATAGCTTGTGGTTGGGTTTTGTGCTGGTGAGCCCGAAAAACCAGCTGGGTTCATTGTAATCCTGGGGGAAACAACAAGTTTTGAGTTGTGAGCTTGCAAAACAACTCGGCTGTAATCAAGTAGATTATAGTGTGGACCCAAGTGATACTTGGGAGTGGATGTAGGTGTTGGATACACCGAACCACTATAAAATCCTTGTGTTTCCGTGTTTTGACTCTCTCACTCTATCTCTTTATTTGTGCTTAATATTTATCCTGCACTTAATCTCATTTATTTCAAAGCACATAGTTTTTAAAAGATTAAATTTTTAAGAGCCTAATTCACCCCTCTCTTGGGTTGCCATCTGGGCCAACAACCTCTTACCAAACGCCCTAAGGGAAATGCCTATCCAACCTACTTTCCCTTTGTGTGGTCAGGAGGATGAGATTATTGATCATGCTATTTTTCTTTGCCCTAGAGTGAGACAGATCTGATATATGGTCGGATATCATGTCAAGGAGAGGGGTTTCATTTCCTGGAGGTCCTCTTTTCTAAGCGATATCAGGTGGGGTAACCAGTGGCAGGGAGTCATTTGGGTATCCATAGCCTACCAAATCTAGTTATCGAGAAATCAGCTTATATTCGCTGATGATGTTGTCTCTCCTCATAGGATTGTTCGAAATGCCTTATCATTCTCTGCTGACTGCACTATCTACTGCTCTGCTAGTTATTTTGACAGCTCTAGACACTGGGGTTCCCCTGCTGCTTCGCCAGCGAACCAGATAACGGTTTTTATTTCTTGGGACCCCCCAGGTTTATCAAAATTAACTTTGATGGAAGTGTGCGGGGCTGATTAGCTAGAGCTACTTTAATCATTCGAGGGACTGATGGAGCCATGCTTGCGGCTGATCGTTTTGGCCTTTTATACTCCTCGGTTTCGCTGACGGAGCTTTATGCAGCGTGGGCTGGCATTTCCTATGCTGCTAAGATCCTCCGTGCTCAGAGTCTCTTTATTAAGGGGAACTCTCTCACAATCGTTCAATGGTTTCGGAGGGATTGCAAGCACCAGGCTCCACTGAACCCTCTTCTCATTGATGCATGGTCAACCCTGCGAGATATGCATAGTTACCAGATCTGTCATGTCTATCGAGAAGCCAACTCAGCAACTGATTGGATGGCAGCCTCGGTGGCACATCATTCAGGGTTTGGTTTTGAAAATAGAATGACCCCTATTTTATTGTACTTAAGAAAATCCTTTTTTCTGACCTATCGGACTTGACTCGCACTAGACTGATGTAATCATCCGTCTGTACCAAAAAAAAAAAAAGCAAAGGTCTGGTCTTCACTCTATTTTTATTTTTTATTTTTTATTTTTAGTTTTTTCCTTTTTCTTTCTATTTCTTCACTCCTCTATAACATAGACTTGATGAGGACAAAGAAGGGGCCGGTGAAGGATTTAAAATAGGGTAGATAGGTTTTAAAGAAAAAGGAAAGGTGGGTTCTTTACTGTCTGCTCTTCCTTTAACAAATTTTTTCATAGTATGGAGGATATTTTATCTTTTACTCTCCATGCATACTAATGGTGCATTTGATGATCATTTTAAAATCATCTCAATGATCTTAGATCACTATTGATCTTAATTTTGGGACAGAGTGATCTAATTTTTAACGATCAAAAATCATATTTGGCATGCCATTACTAGCGCTATAAGAAAATAAAATAGTGATAAAAATTTTTATCACTAAATTATGATAGTTTAGCAACAAAATAATGATAAAAATTAAAATTAGCGATGAATTAGTCTATTCGTCACTAAATTAGTGACGGATTAGTCTATCCGTCACTAAACCATCACTAAATTAGTGACAGACTATCCCATCCATCATTAATTTAGTAATGGATAAGGTCATCCGTCACTTATTTAGTGACAAATTGCCCTTCCGCCACTAAATTTATACTCTATTTAAAAAAATTTGACAAAAAAATTCATCTGTCATTAATTTAGTGACGAACTGCCACATCTATCACTAATTTAGAAACAAACAAGGTCATCAGTCACTAATTTATTGACAGATTGTCATTCCATCACTAAATTTATCTTTATTTTTTTTAAAAAAAATTTATGATGAAAGAATACATTCGTCACTAATTTAGTGACGGACTGCCCCATCCGTCACTAATTTAGTGACGAAAAATTTAGTAACGGATTGCCTTTTCAATTTTCATCACTAAATTAGTAACGAATTGATTTTTTCGTTACAGATTAATTTTTTAAAAAAATTATAGGATAAATTTAGTGATAGAATAGTAATTTGTCACTAAATTAGTGACGAAATAGTAATCCGTCACTAAATTAATGATGAAAAAAATTTCATCCCTAAATTAGTGACCAAAAGAAGTTCATAATTTAGTGATGAGTTAATTTTTTCATCACAATTTTTTAAAATAATTAATTAAAATATAATTTTAATGATGAAAGGTAATTTCATTATTAAATTAGTGGTGAAATTTTTTTTTCGTCGCTAATTTAGCGATGGAAGATTAAATCCGTCAGTAATTTTCCGTCACTAACCACAGTGCTTTTCCGTTCTTGCCGCCCTTCCTTCCATCCGCATGCGCTTCTTCTTGCCCCCTTCTATCCGCCCGCGCTTCTCTCTAGGGTTTCTTCGGCGATCTTGACGGAGCCGGAGGAGGCGGCGGAGAGGAGGGGCTTGCTAGCGAAAAATGGGGTCTCTCCTCTGCCTCTCGGTCCTCCTCCTCCTCTTCTCCCTCGCCTCCGCCTCGGATGACACGAAGCTGAGCGCCTACAAGGTGCTCGAGTCGTATAACTTTCCGATCGGGCTCCTCCCCAAGGGCTGCGTGGGCTACGACCTCGCCGCGGACTCCGGCGAGTTCTCGGCCTACTTCAACAGCACCTGCAGCTTCTCCCTGGAGGGCTCCTACCAGCTGCGCTCCCAGCCCGCCATCTCCGGCCGCATCTCCGACAGCCAGCTCTCCGACCTCCACGGCGTCAGCGTCAAGGTCCTCCTCTTCTGGATCAACATCATAGAGGTCACCCGCCACGGCGACCAGCTCGAGTTCTCCGTCGGCATCGCCTCTGTCGATTTCCCCATCGACAACTTCTACAAGTGAAGACGCATAGATGACTTGGCGGTGCAGGGATTCCAAGCGTCAATCCAACGATTCCAAGCGTTATCCAACGATCTTCTTCTTCTTCTTCTTCCCCTCTTCTTCGGATCAAATTAAAGGGTGGCCTTTTGATCCCCTCCCATAGTTGACGTTGGTAAATCTAGTTTTTGAAGTCCAGATTAGCATTTATATTTTTCTGTCCTGCTTTGTGACAGACAATAGAGAGTAGCCCCTGTGGTGAATGTAGTGAAAGGGAAGCAGTTCATCTTTCACAACTTGTAAGTTTTCTCTGTGATTCTTCTTTCTTTCTATAGAAATTTCTAGTAGACACTCTTTTTCTTATGTTTGATATATGCTGTTATAGAATATTATTATCTGTTGATTTCTTATAAACTCTCTTTTACTCATATGCAGAACCTCATCGATCTGGCAGGTTCAGAGAGCTCAAGGGTTGAAACCACTGGAGTACGTCGAAGGAGGGATCCTATATCAATAAAAGCCTATTAACTCTTGGAACTGTAAGGCCTGAGACAGGAATATTCTTATTTGTTAAAATTATCCAATATGTTTCTCCACTAAACTACTTTAGCTTCTGTAATTTTTAAAATTTATCATTTTGTGCCTTAATGCATTTCAATATTACATGTGTATGTATTGTTTGTTCCCTTCAAATATTGATGATGCCATAAGTTTAGTAGTAGTTAAGAAAATATAGAACCTTTAGTGACGCATGCCATGAATTTAAGCAATTGCTGGTGACAGCTTCTTACTGCCCATCTTTTGATGTGAAATATAAGGACAGGTAATTAAATGTTCTGTGCAAAATCTATTTATCTAGGTAGTTCATATTCATGCGTTCAATGATTTTATGGATATGTATCTTTTAGTGCGTTACTTCAGATTGTTAAGTGACTTGATAGAGCATGTTGCAAAAAATCTTACTCTGTAAAAGGAAGACAGTGGTATTCATAAACCTTTTGGACTTGTATCTCCTTTTTCAGATTAGAAATTCAAGTCTAGTGACTTTGAATTTGTTCACTCATATATTTTCAAATGGAGCATAACATATATGGTTAGTCTGTACATTGTAAAGGGAAAAAAAGATACACTTCTTTTTCACATTGTCTTAATGTATATGTAATATTATTTGGATTCTTCTCACTCTTTGGATTTTGATAATGTATTCTTCAATTATTGCCCTGATGAGATACTCATAGTGCATGAAAGCTCTTTAGTAGAGATATTCTGTTTTACCATATGATCAAAAAGTTAGTGTCATAGAATTTCGGTGTTGAAGGAAAAATTAAGGAAGTTAAATTGTGGAATATCAGTTATGCCTTTCTAAGTTTGTGCTATGATGGATCATGTATTACAATCTTCTTGACCAATTCCATTCTTGGAATTTGTTTTCTGTTCCTTCAGTCATATCAGCTTGCGATGGTAGAGGCAACAAGTGTAGTCGATTTATGTAATGGCATCCATGTTCTTTCCAATGCGCAAACAAAAAGCAAAAAAGCAAAAAAACAAAAAATAAATGAGAAGAAAGGCTATACACTGATTTCTTGCTGCTGTAAAATTGTGCAGTATCATGATCTGTTCAAATCATCTGCTAAATAAATTATAACAAGCATAAGACTTCTTGACAAGGGTTATTCCTGCTGTAGTTTGTTCGTTACAGTTTATTCATGATTATTTCCATATTCCAAATATAAGACCTGTTACTTCTATCTCAGATTAGTAAGCTATTTATGTTCATTAACCTTTATCCTATTCTTGTTTTAAAGGCACTCTGGGACAGGACCTTGGAGCTCCGGTTCTTATTGCAAAAAACATTTTTAAGTTCAAATAGATTACCACATGTGTGGTTTACATGAAACTTCACTTTAAAGAAAACCTCTTAAGCATTTTTGAGGTTGACATTTTGGCACATAAGTGGCCTGATAGTTATGGTGACGCATATATTAGGAACCTATTAGGTGATGCATATATTTTCTTACAAGGTCATCCATCATTAATTTAGTGATAGATTGACCTTCCGTCGCTAAATTTATACTTTAATTTTTTTAAAAAAGAAAATTGTGACGGAAGAACAAATTCGTCACTAAATTTATACCGTATCTATTTCTTGAATATTGTAATGATGGTGTCATAATGCCTTTCCTACTTAAAGTAAAATTAAAGGGCTCCAATATGCTTCTTTCACACGATCTGAATCTTTGTTATAGAGAATGGATTTGAGGGGAGAAGAATATTAAGAAATCATCTGGGGATTAATTTTCTGAAGCAGTTGGGCATTATTTATGTTCTTAGACAGCAACAATGTTCTTGTCAAGTAGCTATTGCCATGATCATAGGTTTCATCGTCCCTCGTGGACAAAACTTGTTGGACAACATAAAGCTGCAGAATTTTGGTACATGGTAATTGATCAACGGAACAGTTTCAAGCTGTCTCAAAGAAGGTGACATGTGCCATCCTTTACTGCCATCTTCAGGCAGCCATAGCAAAATCAGCCTTTGTACCAAGACATGCTTACAAATCACTTAGTAGCAAAGGACATCTTTTGAGAGCTTTGAGCATTAACTTCATGGATGCAGATGGCAATACAGAGCAAACATGTTAGTTTAGATGGACAAACCTTAAACTGGTTATAGCTCAATTTATATTAAAAGTATGTTCAGCAAATTTGGTCCAGAAGTTAGCTTTAGCTCAAACAGAAGTCAGCTTTGGTTTTAGAGTTCTAGGAAAACTTTGGGTTGATAAACATGGAATTGAACTTGAATGACTTTTACGAATGCTAGATCGGCTTCATAACATGAACATGTTAGACGAACAAAAAATAAATCAGATATTTTTTCTAGTAAAAAAAAATTTAGCTTAGCATTTTTCTGGGTGAACAAAATTAGCTCCTGTATTTAGTTTCTTTGCAAATTATTAGCCATTCAAGTCTGTTGTAATATCCCATAATCATCCAACCCAGCTCACCCTACATAGTTGCCAACAAACATAAAGCTTTACCGAGTGACTGGGAAATAAATTGTCACAAAGAAGATTTAAGCAACAACGATATATAACAACAATAATTCTGAGATCTGACTGGCTGAGTGGTTCTTGTTCAATACAAAGATTGAGTTATTAGATAATGAGTTTTGGTGACCCACTAATGTTCATGAGATTTTATGCTGTAGGAAATAGCAGTTTGATGTGGTTTTAAATAATGGGTGCTGTAAAAGTAACATAAAGCATGCAAGTTAATCCCAATGGTGAGGTTGCATGACAGTCTTGATGGTTGTATTTGAGAATTATTATGTTGCTTTATTATAATATATAATTTTTCCAAATTTGGACATTTATATTTTATAGAAATTAGTCTGCAAAAGAAACCAAGGCATTTGGCGAGCAATAAACTGGTCAAACGATGCTGTTATTTCACTGTTGCTTTTATTTTTTTATAATAATAGCTAATAATTTCTGTGATACACTTGCAATGCAGCAACAACATAGTGCTTAAATGGTGGGATATTACTTGTAGTGCTATAATTAATGGCCAATAAGAGTTCCAGCAGTAACAGTTATATAGCTGTGAACTGAAATCATCTCCATTTACTCTTCCCTGAGTTTTCTCTTGATTGTTTTTTTTTTTTCTGCATTTATTTAGGTGACCGGTCTGAAGTATAGAGACTACATACATTCCGAGTTTCTGACCAGGACCAGTTCTGATTGAATGGACCATCTTTAATGCCATCTTTTTTTGCTGTAAACACCTTTCTAAGCTTGATATCTCGGCTGACCTTGCCTCCCCAGAGTTGTATAAACAATGCTTAACGCTATTGGGAAATAGTGAACCTGGTGTATGTAATATTTCAAAGCATGGATACCATCAGGTACTTACAACATTTTTTTTTTTTTGTGCACCTTAATGTATAAGCGTATGATGTATGCCTGGGTGTTTGATTATCAAATTTCTTCTGTTACAGAACTTTAACGATGTGAATAAAGAGGTAGGGAAGAGTCCAAATAACCTCTTAAGCTCTCTGTTTCCTGCAAATACAGAGGCTTTTTTTCAGGTATTTCCATGCTCTGTAGTGTTATATGCTAATCTGACTTTTCTTTATGTATTCTGAGGCTTTATTCTTGCAAACTTCTAGTTTGCATGGGGATAAACTGATTTGCAAAAAGCTTTCAGATTCACTGTCTGGTACTGAACCTAGATCTTAGACTTTAATAGCTGCCAAAAATGGAGGTGGTTTGGTTACCTGTGTGAAGGCTCTTTTGTCTGACACCCCAACCATGTATGTCAAAATGGCAAAGCTTGATTTAATCATTTAGGCTCTATGCTTTTTGGTAGCTTAGAACTCTCCTAGGCTCCTCTTCCAGATCACCCCACAAAAGTGGTTATAGTCTGACCTCGTGCGCATATTTGGCCATGTACGTCCTAACTTTTTCCGTCTGTTTCCGTATTATATATTTTATTCATTAGTTGACGCAGAACTCTAATTTTCCACATCAGGGTGGTGGTTTGGTTGACCAATGACCAATTTTATAGAAATACTTTTGAGGGCCTTAAATTTATAGCGGTTCTATAAATAATAACCATGTGTCGTGATGCTTATCATGAATCCAACTTTTTGATAGAATCAAACATTGTAAAACCTGGTCCGTATTTTTTTATACCAAGTATTGAACTTGGTGTGTTTACCATGGAATACAACCTTGTGGGAACTCATAATATTCTGTATAGTATTGAAATAGTAAATGGATCGTTCTATTATTATTATACTAAAAAAGAAATTTTCAACAAGTATTAAACAGTTGCAAATTAATTTGTTAACGGCTTGCATGCTTAATCCTTGGTTTGAATTGTGCAGAGGGCCATGTCACTGTATAAGAAGCAACGTGAAACTGCAAAAGCTATGTTCCCTAAAAGAGGAGAAGAAGATTCTCCACAAGTTTTTAACGTTGATAAAAGTTGAATGCGCAAATAAAGCGTCTACATTAGATGGAAGAGCAGCTTCACGGAGAATATGGAGTTTGCGCGAGAGTTCCATTGATCAGAATCTTCTGCATCTTAAACTTGTCAAGTTTTTTGTCTGATGTATATTAAACTTGTCAAGTTTTTTGTCTGATGTATAAAACATTGGTGTTATTGATGTATGCAGATATATTTACATTATTTTATAAAATGCATTTCTTATACTTGAATTTGAATTTTTATTTATAAATTTTATTAGAATGCATTAAATATATTGTAATTTAAAAATAATTTTAAATTTATAAGAATAAAAATATGATGAAATTTTATTAGGTTAATGATGGATTAGTGATGGATTTTTGATAGAAATAATAGTGATGGATTAGTGATGAAAACATTACTAATTGATGGATTAGTGATGAAACATTACTAATTGATTAGTGATAGAATAATGATGGATGACTAATGAATTTTTTTGTCACTAATCCGTAGCAAATTATGATGGCATAGTGATTGAACTATTAGTGATACGCATTTCATCAATAATCTATTACTAAATTATGACGGACTAGTGATGAAAGTTTTAATAACTAAATTTTTGTCAACAATCTGTCACTAAATTATGATGGAATAATGATAAAAAAAATTTGTGACGTAACAGTGATGGATAGTTCATCACTAATCCGTCATAAATTAGTGATGGACATAGCCTAATTTTGCAACTATTATTCAATGACAAAAATATGTTTCGTCATAAATTTTTGACGAAATATTTCATCACAAATCCGTCGCTATTATTTTATGACGAACGCTCTTTTCGTCACTAAATTTAGTGACGGCAAAAATTGTGACGATAAGATTTTCATTACTAATTTGTCACTAAGCCTAGTTTGCGACAGAATAATGATGAAAATTTTTGTCACTATTATGTTTTTTCTTGTAGTAACCATAAAATGCCAAAAGCATCCCTATATATATATATATATATATATATAATATATATATTATATATACATTATAATACATAAACTAATATTATATTATTATTATAAAAAATATAATATATATATATATAATATAATAATACCATTTCTTATATCTTATATAGTGAATTATAGATAAAAGAATATTAATATAATATAATTAAATATTATTTTATAATATAATATTTATATAATAATAATATAATATATATATTTTTACATCATGTTATATATATTATATAATATATTCATCATAAATAAGAAGTATTTTGAACTATAAATTTTAGTTCAAAATCATCACAAGGGAGTGATGTTGGATTACCACCAATATAGGATCACCTCCAAAGGTGATCCATGAGATTAGGGTGATCTTGGATTACTACTAAGTAAGATCATTCTACTGCAACTAAATAGCATGGATCACTAATGATTTCATCACCATTCTATGGTTCACCAATGATCCTTAGTGGATCACCCCAAGATTCTGAGTGGATGACCCTCCTAAAGGTCTCTTTAGATAGAGGAGAATGGAGAGGAGGGTAGGAACAAGAGAAGGTAAAAAAAAAAGCCCTATTTGGAAGAGAAGTAAAAGGAGGAACAAATAAGGATTGCTCGTTTTCCTCCATTTCTCCTCAACAATATAAGATTAGGGAGTAAAGAAGAAAAGAAAATGTTTTATAATTCTTGCCTTACTTTTTAAATTCTATTCCTAAGAATTATTTAGATCTTTCTCATAGTAAAGGATATATATGTAATTTAAAAATATAACTTTCCTTTCTTGTCTTCTTCATCTTTGGATTTATCCAAAGAGGATCTTTTCTCTTTATTTTCTTTTTTCATTTCCTCCTTTCCAAACAAAGAGATGATGACAATTTTTCATTACCCTCCCTTTTCCTCCCCTACAAACATATTTTGAAAACCAGATCGGATAACAAACCAGCTTGACATTTAGATCATGAGTCAATCGGTTCAATCAGATAAACCGATTTCGAACCGAATGATGTTGTCATAATTAATTTTTAATTTAATAATATAACAATATTAAAATATAAATATCAACTATAGAAAAATACCTTTAAAACTTATATACCTATTCAAGAAAATTTTATATAACATAATATTTCTATTTAAATTTTATAATTTAAATCAATAAAACTAATAAGATTAATTAAAAAAATATAATAACAATATTCAACAAGAATAAATATGATGCAAAATGATACTTAAAAAGTTATAATATCCAACAAGAATACAAGATAATAAAAAAGTAATCTAAGAATAATTTAATATTTCATAAACTAAAAACTAAAAATTTTAAAAAAAATCAACCCTAATTTTATTTATCAAAACTAAAGGTCTAAAAACCGATGTTGAATCGGTTCTTCAGAACTTCACCGGTTCAATGGATTTTTTTTTTTTTATCGGGTCATATAAAAGTTAACTTTAATAATAAAATCGGATTGAACTAATGATCGATTTTGGTTGAACCGGTTCGACCGGTCGGTATGGTTCAATTTTCAAAACCATGCCTACAAAGATCCAAATAAATCCTAAAATAAAAGGGCAAAAAGTGTGTAATATACATGATTTTGGTTAAAAATGGTAATCAATTTATCATATTTTTGAATTTTATTTAAATTCTGTCATGAATTATTTTTATCTTTTAAGAAACCCTTTTTTTTTTTTTAAGGAACCCTTTCTTCTTTTTGTTAAAATATGAAATGTTTTTAGTAAAAAATCAAGATTCTTTGTAAAATGATTTTAGACATATTATATACTAGTAGCTCAACACATCAAAAGATATTAATAAATGAAAAATGCACGAAACCATTCTTACCGCTCTAATGCCATGAATAATGCCTTGCAACATAGCTAAATTCAATTGTTGTGACAACATCTTTAAACAAAAATGAAGAGGTAGGATAAAAGAGGACATCCTGACGTAAGCTCATACTAGACCGAAAGTAGGACAAACCATTTACTAATATTGCAAACTAAAGAGCCCAAACAAAATCCTGAATCTGCTAGATCAACTTCTCAAGAAACCCAAAGGCACAAAAAACATCAAAAAGAAAACTTCAATCCTTCCTTTCATAGGCCCGTTTCATTTCAAGCTTAATAGCAAGAGGTTTGGAAGAAGAGACCCTATGAATGGAGTGAAAAACTCCAGAGCCATAATAATTTTGACATGTCTTTGCTCGAAAAAAAGCAAGTTGCTCAAACCAACATCTCAAACACTTTCTTCAACGAATAGCGATGATTTTGGCTACTAAATTATAAATAGTATTGTAGTGGTTGATTGGTTTATAATGGATGGCTTTAGTAGGGTTACTTCTCTTGAGGACCAAAACAACAAAGGCGAGATATCTTGCCACATCTAAAGAAATCCTGAACGATCTTAAAATAAATAATTTTCATAAAAACTAAAATAGACCAGCAATTTTCATAGGGTTACAAAAGAAACTTCTGGCAACCTTTAATATTTAGATAAAAATTTTGTTATTATGCTTTTTGGATGTATGTGCATGGTATCATAATTTATAAAAAATTGAAAGATAAGAGAGAATAGCATAAAAAGATAAAATCCCTGAATGATCAGATTTTAGATGATGGAATTGAAAGCTAGCTATTAAAAAAAATCTTATAAATGCATCAGAGTCAAACTCCTCAAAGGATCACATGGAAGCAATGCAAGGCATCAAACAAATTTCTCCGAGAAAATGGCGGGGAGAACACGTTGTCACTCGAAACTTTACCATTGTAAAACGAACTGCGAGATTTGGGACTATACCTGCAATGCAAGTCTAATGTTTTATTGTTTTCATTATTATAACACAAAGTTTATTATTTCTGAACTTGTTTCTTTCGATCTACTTCTTTCCCTATGAATTGCGCCATGTTCCTAGGACTAGGACAAGGTCTTCAGCTCTGTCAACCACATTCATTCTTAGCCATTGAATTAAGATAGCTTAGTTGATTAATGTATTGGAAAAAGAAAAATAAATAAAAATGATAAAATAATTTAGAATGACAAAATAATTTAGAAATCCCAACATAGAGGCAAAATTTTAAGCAACGAACAATTTGTGACACATTACTAAGTATTTTTCATCATAAAAATTCTGATTATAAATAAAATAATAAAGAAAAATAGAGGGGAGGAAAAAGGCAATGGTTTAGTCAAGCAAATACAATAGCAAGTGATGGTAGACGATGGGAGAAAACTCCCCTTTATTCTTTCTCTAGCCTTCAACTTTGCTCATTTTTTAACTTTGTTGATTTTCTTTCATTTATAAATTAGTATTTAAAAGCCAATCCATGCCTCAATTACATGCAGTTTCTTGAGGTTTTTGGTAGCCGGACGTCTTTTTTTTTTTTTTTTTGAGACAAAAAATCTGAATAGTTAATTTGGATGGCTAAGATTCACAAACAAGATCTATTATTGTTTCTGGACAAAATTTTTATTTGTATTATATATGTACTAGTGAAAGAAGCAGTGCAAATGGATAATTACAGGGGAAGGTAATTTTGAGAAAATTAGTTACTAATAATTAAATAAATTTATTTTGGAAAAAATTAGGTTACTATTGACATATCCATAGACCATGTTTATAGGGTCAATAAATAAGTTGTACGTCCATATGAATGCAAAATCATTCAATATTTATGATACGAAGGAATGAGATTAAAATACTAAATTTGCTTCGCAAAGATACAGGCACAGCTGCCTCAAAAAAAATCTTTGGACTGATTAATACAATTTGACAGCAATACAAGTTTCGGAGCGTAGCCCAAACAATTCATATTTCTTTTCTTCAAAAATAAAAATTTTGCTACGTTTCATCGAACAAAATACTTAGTGTCTTAACTTCTCTTCGCAATTTTGACCCGAGTATGTTCTCTCTCATTAATATAAGTTATTAATATAAGTGTGATTTGGATGGCCATAACAGTAATCCAAACTCATAACATCTAATCAGGTTGCAATATATATATATATTCCAACTGACTCTTTACAGTTGGGTATCTAATTCAGCCAGGAATCCAAGTACAAATAATATTTAAAAGAGACTTATTTTCCTTAAGGAGGAAGTTTAGCGTATAGCTTTGGTACTTGGTTTGTTTGAATGGCAGGATAATTTAAGCTAAAGTAAACAGTCAAGATTCTCTCATGATGGAAACTATTGATAAATTTATATAATATAGACGAGTAGAAATATGTGTGAAAGTTTTGATGGAAGCTATAAAAATATGCCAAAAATACTGATTGCATGAATATTTCTATTTCATATATCGGACATACAGATTGCATGAATATCATGCAAGATTTTTGCTAAAGGCTGCAAGCCAAAAATATATTATATTTGCAGAACATATTCATCATTATATTATTTAGCTATATCAATATATTAAATTCATATCATATTCTTCAGAGCAAATTCCTTCAATTTATATTTACCATGTGTTTGACAATTATAGTATTGATTGAGATATTAGAGAAAACTAAAAGAACATAAACACATCGCTCGATGCGCTGGATGGAGGATTTCCTTAGTTTGAATAACAATATCACTCGCCTGTCCGACATTTGGAGGATGGGGCGCTTGATGTGCTTGCCGCCGCAGTCGCTTGATCGCCATCGGGACCAAACTATAATAGCGGGACATGGACGGGGGACATAGATGGCGGAGAGCAGTTAAGGGACTATTTGGAAGGAAAGAAACGAAAGGGAGGGAAAGAAAAAAAATAATAAAAAAAAAGTCATATAAGTTGCTTCGTATAGGAGAAAAGTCAAAGACAGGAAAGAGAATAAGAGTAATCATTTTCTCTTAATTGTCTCTCAATGAGTATAAATTTAATAACCCGCAATCAGACAATGTAGAGAAGAGAAAATGTTTAAGTTATTTTTTTTGAAAGACCAAAATATCCTTTCATTCTCTACATTTTTTCTCATTTGATGATTCATTCCTTACTCTTCATTCTTCTGCCGAGAGCGCTAGGGTCTCAAAACAGCAGCAAAAGGAAAAGGAACGCAAGCATCAATGTCAAGAAGAGAACATTTTTTGCTATTGCATTAGACTTTCTGATGTTAACAATTATTTCTATAATTATTTTTGCTTTTAAAAAAAAGATTGGCAGATTTTTCAGCTTGTTAAAAGACTAAAAATAATTGTGATGTAACTCTAATAGATTTTTTTCTCTTTTGGTTGTCCTAGAACTCGGATTAAGCTCAAGAGAAAACCAAACCCATTTTACTGCTTTTTCTTCTTGTAATCCCCGGGATTACGTACTTGCTCGCGAGAGTTGATCGCGAGATCATAACGATTGACCCAGGGACTCCTGCAGTTGCGCGAGGTGTTTGAATTTTAAATCACCCTGTAACAACCGGAGTCCCGAATCCCTTGATCTGAGGAGTCTGCATCGCCCTTAAAGAAAGAAGCAGACGCTTAATTCCATCATCCTCGTGCGCGCGCCTGCTCCTGGTAAGTCCCTCTGTCCATGCCAGGGGGAGAGAGAGAGAGTCAGAGAAAGAGAGAAAGAGAGGGAGTCGGGCGCGGAGGAGGCCACGGCCTCCTTCTCCCGTGTCGATGCTGGTTCGGGCCCGGTGGCGTGCCCGTCGCCTCGCCGGGCCTGAGCGATGGTCGGTTACCTCCACCGGCATCGGGCGTATGTCCGGTGGAGGTCCGGTCGGCCATGGTGGCCGGCCGTGCCGCCAGCACAGAGACGTGCCGCGGCAAGATGAATGAGAGAAGAGAGAAATAGAGAGAGAGAGAGGGAGGGGCCGGCCATGGCCGCGGCCGGCTCTGGTCCGGCCACCGGCGGACGGGCCGCCCCGAATTTGGCCGGCCGTGCCGCCAGCACGAATCCTAGCTGCGGCGGACCATGAGAGAGAAAGGGAGAAACGGGATAGAAATTAGAGAGAGAGGGGAGGCCGACCGCGGCCGGCTCTGGTCCGGCCATTGGCGGTCGGGCCCCCGAATTTGGCCGGCGGCGGGCCTATCTGCCGGCACGATGTACCCCCTATTTCGGTTGAAACAGGGGAACAGGAGAGAAGTAATGAGAATGGGCCGGCTGGGCTGTTAATTTGTGGGCCTGTTGGGCCAGTTTGAGAGCCATTTTTTGAGCCACTTTTTGGGCCCTGTAGTGGGCCGAGAATGGTAAAATAATTATATGGCCCAAATCAGGATTGATTCTAGTTTCTTTGGTAATTTTGCTTCCCCATTTGGGCAAATATGTTGATAGATATTTGAGCCCAAAGTTGGGCCCGTGAGTGGTCTAGGTAGAGTTTTAAGAATCATTTTATTATTCCGATTTTAGAAACTTAATTATGTAAAATGATGTTGTAGGTACCCAGGAGTCCAAATAGCTGGTATACCATTTGGGATTTGCGTTCTGAGATAAGTAAGTCAAGTATTATAATTTCATAAATTATAAATCGTGAATTTATAACTAGATGCATATTTTTGAAATGTGAAAAATGAAGTTTCAATTGTATTTACAAATAAGCATTTGTGATAACTATTGTAGCGGGTAATATTTTGCAAGATATGGCTTATATGTGTATATGCAAAAATATAATTATGTGGATCCTACAAAATTATATTGGTACTATCGAAATGATAATATACAATTATGATGATGACATTGAAATTACTTATATGTGTCACCGCAGTTCTCATATGATATGAAATGCCAAGTGATACGTAACCCACCTCCACAGGGGAAGATATATGGAGGACACACATCAGTAGGTAGTGTTCTGATCGATTGTGATATGGTAAAATGCTAGTACCAGACCCTTCCTCTTAGGGGACATTTAAGAGTGATACACTAGATGAGTGCTGTAGGGCCGTGAGACACATTAAAAAACAATGAAAATATAAACATTGATTTGTTTACATTGCATATTCTAGTATTTATTGTATAATTAAGCTTCCAAATTATTTTGAACTGATGATATGAATGTGCTGATAGCATGATAATGTATTTGAAATTGGAAATTTTATGAAAATGTGATTTAAAATTATATAGGCTTACTTATTGAGTGTGAGCTCATATAATCCTCACAATATTTTTCAGAACCTCAGGAGTAAAGAAGGATAATTGGAGTTGATGAAGCTTCTATTAAATAGAATAAGATCCACTTATGATGTAACCCCAGTATTGCTTGTGTGTAGGGCTTGTAGCCCAAGACTTATAATTATGGTTTGTAATAAATTATGGATTTGAATTGAATAGTTTTAATTATTGCTTTATATTGATTTATGTTTCGAAATTCGAGATGCCTTGCATGTCTGGCATGCGGCGGGTTGTCACCCTAGCTCAAAATTTTTGGGTTTGGGGTGTGACAGCTTTAGTGGTATCAGAGCTAGGTTTATGACATTAGGGACACATACATGATGACACTTTAGGCAAAATGCTAGGAGGACATTGAGACAAGTATAAATTTAAAGGAATTTAGATATTATGCTTTGAAAGCCTAACATTTAAAGTTTATCATAATATTAATTATAACTAATTTATCAGAGATAGGAATGGCTCGTCGCACTAGGAGCCAACAAAATGATGAAAACTCCCAGGTTGGTAATGCTGGCCAACCGGGAGGTCAGAAAGGTACCGGAGGTGCTGCTCCTGCCAATTTAGTCAGGATTGATCAGCAGTGACTCCAGACCGAGATGCTTCAGGTTCTCTCGGGTATGGCGCAGTCGATGCGGGACATGCAGCATTAGATTATGTAGGCTTTGTCCACTCAGTCTGCCCCTCCTGTTCTGCAGACTCAGCCTATTTCCACTATTCCGCAAACTCAGCCCCCTACTGCTCCTTAGACCTAGCCTACTCTACCTCAATCCTGGATAGGAGTTGCAGATTTCAAGAAGTTTGCCCCTGCCCCTTTCTCTGGATCTGCCAACCCTGTTGATGCTGAGCGGTGGGTGCGAGACATGGAGAAGGCTTTTACGGCCTATGGTAGTCAAAATATGGAGCGGATCAGATTTGCCACCTATCTTCTCCAAGGGGAAGTTTATGATTGGTGGTTAGTTGAGGAGCAGCGTCGGGATGAACAAGTTATTTCTTGGGGAGAGTTTAGGGAGGCATTCTTCGACAAATACTTCCCCAGAAGTGTGCAGAGACCGATGGAATCAGAGTTTATCAAATTGGAGCAAAGGAATATGTTGTGGCCCAGTATGAAGTTGAATTCACCAGGTTGGCCCATTTTGCTCCAAATATTGTAACCAATGAAATGGCCAAGATCACCAGATTCACCGAGGGACTGCAACCCAGGCTGAGGCAAGCAGTCAACGCATTTGAGTTTCTCACTTACAGTGTTGTGGTGAATAAGGCCTTGGTGATTGAGAGAGATATGAATGCTGTTCAGCAAGATTGGGAGCAGCGGAGGAAGAGGAAAGGGCCTACTTCTGGCCAATCCCCAGCTCAGGCCAAGAAGAAAGGTGCACATAAGGCCCCAGCTGAACCACAGAATAAGGAACTCATTGCATTCATTGTGGGAACTTCCACCTGGAAGGCTTTGCCACAGATTGACTGGTGCCTGCTTTATCTGTGGGAAAACTGATCACAAGATTGCCACCTGTCCCTTTCTGAAGGATCAACAGCCTTCTTCAAGTCAAGGGATAAGCCAGCAGTATCAACAGCAGCCACCGAGGACCCAGGGAAGGCTTTTCAACCTCACTCAGCAGGATGTTGTCGCCTCTAATTCTGTGGTACAGGTATACCATTTAATTTTATTGCCAGTATTACATTCTTATCTAGTACAATGCATTGATAGTTAATTAGAAGTTAAGTTTAATCTTTAATGTTAAATCAAATTACACTTATGTCCAGGAATGAATAAAGTAGGTATTGCTTATGCTCAAACTTTAATTGACCCGGGTGCCACGCATTCTTTCATATCTGACATCTATCTTGACAAGAATGCACCATTGACACCTATTCCTCTGGAGCAAGAGTTGCATATTGCATTTCCAAATGGATATGTTATGAAGGTTGACACAGTATGCAAATCCTGCCCAATTGTCTTAGAGGATAGGAGGTTGAATGCTGATCTCATTGTCCTTCCACTGAAGTTCTTCGATGTTATCCTTGGAATGGATTGGTTGGCCTCCTATCATACTTCAGTAGACTGCTTCAGGAAGATTGTCAACTTCAAAATTCCAAGTCAGCCTGAATTCAGTTTTTCTGGTGATCAAAAATACCTAGCCTCAGTGTTCATATCAGCGATACAGGCTGGAAAGTATCTGATGAGTGGTGGTCAAGGATTTCTTGCTGTAGTCAAGGACCTTCAGCAGGAAGAGACCAGGTTGGAGGATGTTCCTATAGCTCGAGAATTTCCTGATGTCTTCCTGAGGATTTGACTAATTTACCCCCTAATCGGAAAGTCGAGTTCTCCATTGATCTAGTTCTTGAAACTGGACCTATATCCAAGGCCCCTTATCGCATGGCCCCGCTGAGCTAAAGGAACTGAAGGATTAGTTGCAGGAGCTCCTAGATTGGAGATTTATCAGACCCAGTGCTTCTCCTTGGGGTGCTCTAGTTCTATTTGTTAAGAAGAAGGATGGCAGTCTTTGACTCTGCATTGATTACCGGGAAATCAATAAGGTAACAATGCAGAATAAGTACCCTCTGCCAAGGATTGACGACTTGTTTGATCAACTTCAAGGAGCCCGGATATTCTCAAAGATTGATCTCAGGTCAGGGTACCATCAACTCAAAGTCAAGGAGGGCGATGTGCCTAAGACAGCATTCAGAACCAGATATGGCCACTATGAGTTCTTGGTGATGCCCTTTGGGTTAAATAATGCCCCAGTAGCATTCATGGACTTGATGAATAAATTTTTAAACCATATTTGGATCAGTTTGTAGTGGTTTTTATTGATGATATTTTGATATATTCCAAGAGCCATAAGGAGCATGAGGACCACCTGAGGATCATGCTACAGATTCTTCGAGAGAAGAAGCTTTATGCCAAGCTGCAGAAGTGTGAATTTTGGTTGGATCAAGTATCTTTCTTGGGTCATATAATCTCTAAAGATGGTGTATCTGTTGACCTGAAAAAGATTGAGGCTATCATTAGCTGGAGCCGACCTTCCAATGTGGCAGAAGTCAGAAGCTTCTTGGGGTTAGCCGGGTATTATCATAAATTTATGAGGATTTCTCTCGCATTGCTCTACCCCTAACTCGCTTAACCCAAAAGCGAGTGAAGTTTGACTGGATAGTGGAGTGTGAGAAAAGTTTCCAGGAGTTAAAGCAGCGCCTGGTGTCAGCTCCCATTCTTGTTCTTCCGACAGGATCTGAAGGTTTTACTATATATACTGATGCCTCTCAGAAAGGATTGGGATGCGTTTTGATGCAGAATGAAAGGGTGATATCCTATGCCTCCAGACAACTGAAACCTTATGAGCAGAATTATCCTACTTATGATCTGGAATTTGCTGCTGTGGTTTTTGCTCTGAAGATTTGGCAGCATTATCTATATGGAGTGTCGTGTGATGTGTATACAGATCATAAGAGTCTAAAATACATCTTCACACAGAAGGAGCTAAATTTGAGGCAGAGGAGATGGTTGGAACTATTGAAGGATTATGACCTGAATTTACAGTATCATCCTGGGAAGGCCAATGTAGTGGCTGATGCTTTGAGCAAAAAATCCTCTTATGAGTTAGCTGCTATGATTACTTCACACCTCACATATTGAGAGATCTGGAGAAGTGGAAGGTTGGTTTGAGAGTACAGCAGTCTGATGGGCTTGTTGCAGCACTTGTACTCCAGCCGATCCTAGTTGACAGAATCAAGTCCTCCTAGATAGAAGATCCCGATCTACAAAGGATTAAAGAAGCTGTGTAGTCAGGAGTCCAGAAGGAATTTTATGTAATAGAGGATGGATCCCTGAAATTTGAAGAAGACTTTGTGTGCCAAACATTGAGGAGCTAAAGACTGAAATTTTGAAGGAGGCTCACTACTCTCTTATACTGTGCATCCAGGTGGCACTAAGATGTACAGAGACTTAAAGAAAAATTTTTGGTGGAAAGGTATGAAGAGGGATATTACTCAGTATGTGGCCAAGTGCTTGGTGTGTTAGCGAGTAAAGGCCGAGCATCAAAGGCCTGCGGGACCTCTTCAGTCTCTGATGATTCCACAGTGGAAATGGGAAAAGATTACAATGGACTTTATGACTGGTCTGCCCAAAACTCCCAGAGTAACGATGCAATTTGGGTTATTGTGGACAGACTAACAAAATCAGCTCATTTCCTACCTTTCAGAGTTGGGGTCTCTAGTGAAAGATTGGCTAATTTGTATATTGAGCAGATCGTGAGACTCCATGGTGTTCCTGTATCTATCGTATCAGATAGGGATACCAGGTTTGTGTCCCAGTTCTGGAAGAGTCTTCATAAGGCCATGGGAACCAAATTAAACTTTAGTACAGCCTATCATCCCTAGTCAGATGGACAATCAGAGAGGACTATACAGATTCTGGAAGACATGTTGCGAGCCTGTGTGATGGACTTGGGTGGAGCTTGGGATAACCATTTACCTTTGGTGGAGTTTGCATATAATAATAGTTATCAAGCCAGTATCCAGATGGCTCCATTTGAAGCTCTGTATGGTAGGAGGTGCAGATCTCCTATATGTTGGGATGATGTGGGGGAAAAGAAATTGCTAGGCCCTGAGCTAGTTCAGCAGACAATAGATAAGGTGCATTTGATCAGGGAGCGTCTTCGTACAGCTCAGAGCAGGCAGAAGAGTTATGCTGATGTGAGGAGAAGAGAATTGGAGTTTCAAGTTGGGGATCATGTTTTCTTAAGGGTATCACCAACCAAGGATGTGATGAGGTTTGGGATCAGAGGAAAGCTGAGTCCACGTTATATTGGACCTTTTGAGATCTTGAGCAGAGTCGGGGAGGTTGCTTACAGCCTGGCACTACCTCCGATTTTAGCTGGGGTACACAATTTTTCATGTCTCTATGTTGAGGAAGTATATTTCCGATCCCAGCCATGTCATAGCATATGAGCCTATACAGTTGAGGAAAGATTTATCATATAAGGATACCCTGTGCGTATCATGGACCGCAAAGATCATGTTCTGAGATGGCGTACCATTACCTATATCAAGGTGCAATGGAGTAATCATTTTGAGAGGGAAGCTACTTGGGAACTTGAGGAGGAAATGAAAAAGAAGTATCCACAACTATGTGTATCTTAATATAGTTAATGATGTAGCTACGACTGTTGACTTTTGAATAAAAACTTAGTTGATTGTGTGACAAATTTTGGAATTCTAATTTTCTCTAATGAAAGTGTATCAATTTCGAGGCCGAAATCTTTATAAGGAGGGAAGAATGTAATCCCCGGGATTACGTACCTGCTCGCGAGAGTTGATCATGAAATCGGAACGATTGACGCCAGGGACTCCTGCAGTTGCGTGAGGTGTTTGAATTTTAAATCACCCCTGTAACAACCGGAGTCCCGAATCCCTTGATTTGAGGAGTCTACATCGCCCTTAAAGGAAGAAGCAGACGCTTAATTCCCATCATCCTCGTACGCGCGCTGCTCCTGGTAAGTCCCTCTATCGATGCCAGGGGAGAGAGAGAGAGAGTTAGAGAAAGAGAGAAAGAGAGGGACTCGGGTGCGGAGGAGGCCACGGCCTCCTTCTCCTGTGCCGATGCTGGTTCGGGCCCGATGGCGTGCCCGTCACCTCGCCAGGCCTGAGCGACGGTCGGTGACCTCCACCAGCGCCGGGCGTTTGTCCGGTGGAGGTCTAGCCGGCCATGGTGGCCGGCCGTGCCGCCAGCACAGAGATGTGCCGCGGCAAGATGAATGAGAGGAAGAGAGAAATTAGAGAGAGAGAGAGGGAGGGGCCGGCCATGGCCGCGGCCGGCTCTGGTCCGACCATCGGCGGCCGTGCTGCCCCGAATTTGGTCGGCCGTGCCGCCGGCACGAATCCTAGCTGCGGCAGACCGTGAGAGAGAAAAGGAGAAACGATAGAAATTAGAGAGAGAGAGAGAGGCGCCGCGGCCGGCTCTAGTCCGGCCACCGGCGTTGGGCCTCCCGAATTTGGCCGATGGCGGCCCTGGCCGCCGGTATGATGTACCCCCTGTTTCGGTTGAAACAGGGGAACAGAGGAGAAGGAGTGAGAATGGGCCAGCTGGGCTGTTAATCTGTGGGCCTGTTGGGCCGGTCTGAGAGTCATTTTTGAGCCACTTTTTGGGCCCTGTAGTGGGCCGAGAATGGCAAAATAATTATATGGCCCGAATCAGGATTGATTCTAGTTTCTTGGGGTAATTTTGCTTCCCCATTTGGGAAAATATGTTGATAGATATTTGAGCCCAAAGTTGGGCCCGTGAGTGGTCTGGGTAGAGTTTTAAGAATCATTTTATTATTCCGATTTTAGAAACTTAATTATGTAAAATGATGCTATAGGTACCCAGAAGTCCAAATAGCTGGTATACCATTTGGGATTTGCGTACTGAGGTAAGTAAGTCAAGTATTATAATTTCATAAATTATAAATCGTGAATTTATAACTAGATGCATATTTATGAAATGTGAAAAATGAAGTTTCAATTATATTTACAAATAAGCATTTGTGATAACTATTGTTGCAGGTAATATTTTGCAAGATATGGCTTATATGTGTATATGAAAAAATGTAATTATGTGGATCTTGCAAAATTATGTTGGTACTATCGAAATGATAACATAAATTATGATGATGACATTGAAATTACTTGTATATCGTCGCGGTTCTCATATGATATGAAATGCCAAGTGATACGTGACCCACCTCCATAGGAAAAGATATGTGGATGACACATATCCGTAGGATGTGTTCTGATCGATTGTGATATGGCATAATGCTGGTACCATGACCCTTCCTCTTAGGGGACATTTAAGAGTGATATACTAGATGAGTGCTGTAGGGCCATGGGACACATAAGAAAACAATAAAAATATAAACAGTGGTTTGTTTACATTGCATATTCTAGTATTTATTATGTAATTAAGCTTCCAAATTATTTTGAACTGATGATATGAATGTGCTGATAGCATGATAATGTATTTGAAATTGAAAATTTTTATAAAAATGTGATTTGAAATTATATAGGCTTACTTATTGAGTGTGAGCTCATATAATCCTCACAATGTTTTTCAGAACCTCAGGAGTAAAGAAGGATAATTGGAGTTGATGAAGCTTCTATTAAATAGAATAAGATCCACTTATGATGTAACCCAGTATTGCTTGTGTGTAGGGCTTGTAGCCCAAGACTTATAATTATGATTTGTAATAAATTATGGATTTGAATTGAATAGTTTTAATTATTGCTTTATATTGATTCATGTGTCGAAATTCGAGACGCCTTGCATGCCTGGCATGCGGCGGGTTGTCACCCTAGCTCAAAATTTTTGGGTTTGGGGTGTGACACTTCTTCTCTTCTTCGCTTGCTCTATCATCTTTTTTTCTTTAGCGATAAGGATTAGTTATTCATTCTAACAAACTTTATGATTTATGATCTCTTCTAACTTAATATTATTTTAATAAATATTGATAAGGGGTAAATTGTTACCGCATCGATATTAGCGTGCACAGCAAAAGGTAAGGGTCATTTTTTATTTCTAACCCACTAAATGCCACTTTTGAAAAAAGACAAATTTTATTGAGCTATTCTGTATCTTGGCAAGGCCAAGCCATCTCCATATCTCAGTAGGGCCAAGCCATCTTCGTGCCTTGACACGGCTGAGCCATCTTCATATCTCTCGGCATGGCCAAGCTGTCTCCATACCTCGGCAGGGCCGAGTCATCTCCATACCTCGGCAGGGTCGAGGACCCTCCTTTCGACTTGAGCGCCCTTGTCACCTCATATCACGCTAAGCATTCTAGAGGATGACACACATAAATCTTGAAGTAATCTTTTTTAAATAGAAACGAGAGTCAAATACGATCCTTCGATCATAATCAATGAAGTTTCAAATTCCTGATAAGGCATCAGCTACTGATCCCATAACTGATGGGATTCCAATCGCATTAGCTCCCAACATTCCGAAACATGACTACTCACCATCCTGGTGCGTATAAATACCACATCCCTAGACCCATTATGTAAGGCTCTTAGTCTCTGACAACTCTAGCAAAGGCTATTACTCTCTAAAGATCATCTTTGAGAGATCCTTTTGTCGGAGCCTTCTTCTCTCATCTGTTTGCCAAGAGTTTCAACTGACTTGGGCATCGAAGGGTCTTCCGCAGGGACCACCCCTTATGATTCCTGCATGAAGACTATCGTGCAGGTCCACCCGGATGGAAGAGCGCTACTTGGATCCTGACATACACCTTTCCCAAGTCGAAGAACGAAATTCAACTGCAACAAATATTATTTTTTTCTTTGCAATATTTTTCTTCTACTATTATCTATTTTAATTAGTGTAGAAATAGAATCTGGGATTGATGCCCCCTTCCCAACTATAATCAATGATAATATAAATGAACATATATATCAATTGAAGTGTGGAGGGATATAATTGTCACATAACTCTTCATCTTTTTTTCCTCCCCTTCTATCCAAATAAGGATATTACCTTTCTTTTTCCTTCCATTCTTTTCAAACAAAAGGAGAACAACCCTTCTTTTCCATTTCTTCCCTTTCATCCATTTTCTTCTTTTTACTCTCCCCTTCCTTTCCCTCCAAAGATCCAAGAAAAGCTTAAGAGTTTTAAGGGTGTAATCCCTATTAACAAAAAAAAGAGGATGTGCACGCACTGCACAACAATGCGCGTATCGCACCGGTGCAGGGGTGGGCTCGGCCACGCCGGCCCCTCCATGTCGTCATTGCCTCCACCGCGCCAACTCCGATAAACCCCTTCATCGCCGAAGAGGGAAAGAGGAAATTTTGAAATTACTAATTTTTGCAAATATTTGGTACATCAAAATTATTATACAAGTGGACACGTGTATTTAGACATGTTCAAACCATTATAAATGTAAAAAGTATATTGATTATATTTTTGCAACAATACATATTATCTTGCACATATGACATAAAAATGATATTTTATGAATATGTTATTATGTACCATCATGGTCCACTATGACATGACATAACATGCTACATGACTTCAAAAGCCAACCCTCCATAGGGGTTATATGGGGGACACACCTAGAAGGTGTCCTATTTTTTCCGAGGCCCATCTCCACAAGGTCATATATGGAGGACACACCTATGGAGTGTTTTGTGATATGATATGACTTGGGACATGATACTGGTATCAATACCCTTCCTCTACAGGGGATGTATAGGGAGGATACATCTTTGAGGTATCCTACTTACATGGATGTAGTGTATGACCTTGGGATATTGATATAAAATGAAGTATACATGTTGATTACAGTAGTACAGTAGATTTAATTTGAAATTATATTTTAAAATACTACATATCATCTGCTTTCAAATTATTTTGAGCATATAATATGTGTGATTTAATAACATGATAAAATGTATTTGAATTATGGAAGCTTGACATGTATTTGGACATATGAAAACCTAATTTGTTAAAATCTCAAAAAGACTATATTATGTTACAGTAGGCTTACTTACTGAGTGTAAGATTATTTAAATTTCACAATATCTTTCATAGCTACAAAATTGAAGAGGGCAAATTTTGGGGTAGTTTGAAGCTTCCATCAGTGTACACAGATCAATTTATGTTACATGTAACCTCAAACATTAATCTTAGGTTATTTGGCAAGTAGTCCAAACCTTAGTGATATAGATTTGTATTAAAGATGTTATTAATCTGTCATGGCATGAAGTTGTTATCCCTTCTTGTATTAATTGTACTATTATTGGACACCTTGCATGCCTAGCATGCAGCGGGTTATCACCTCTGGATCCATCACCACTGGGTCTGAGGCATGACAGCTTTAAGTGGTACCAGAGCCTAAGTTTGACCTTACGGATAAACATATGATTGACTTTAGGTAGAGGAACATAAGGATGACATTGGAAGGGTAATAACTCTAAGAAAATTTTAAGTAATATGTTTTGAAAGCCTGAAATTTAGAAGTTTATGAAGATAGTAATTGGAACATAACTTTAACAGGAATTAATAATGGCCCAACATATCAAAAGCCAGTGAAATGATGAGGGCTTACGGGCTGGTGACCATGGCCAACCAGGAGGTCAAGAGGCTTATGAAGGTTTTGGCTCCGTTGACCTAGTTGGGAATGATCAATAGTAGTTTTGGACCTTTACAGAGTATGGGTAGATGAGACTTTAATTGAATATGCAATACAAGATAGATGAATATATAGAATATAATGCAGTAGTTGGAAGTTGCAATTGATGACAAATATGACTAAGATAACAATATCATATCCATATTTTGATTGAGTAGATGTTTGAATTTTGAGTTATTAAATCTGAATTTGAGTGTGGATGTATATATATATAATGGATTTTATTAGTAGAACTTATATTATTAATATTGCAAGTTTAAAATTATGAGCTAATCTGCTAGTTATAAAGATGATTGATATTAATGTTATTTTGGTAATGAAGTGGTTGACTACATATTTTTTTGATCTATTACAATTGAGTAGTCATTAAAATTGAATTTGAATGTGGATGGATAAATATATATAGTGGATTTTGTTAAGAGAACTTACATTATTGAAATCGCATGTTCAAAATTGATAGTTAATCTATGGTTATAGATGATTGATACTGATATTAATGAAGTGGTTGACTACATATTATGTCACGATGGATTATTTAGAAATAATATAAGATTTTAAATTCTATGACAATTAGTGTTCATATTGTTTAGAGAGGGTAGACCTTGTTAATCTTTAGGACTAATTTTGACTATGAATATTCAAATGTTTTGAAGGTAGAAGGTGAAAGATTCTTAGTAGTGATAAGAATAATTAATGAGATAAATTTCATTAATAAATCATTTCACGTGGATTTTCATCTTTTAATAGATTCCTAAATCAAGATAGTTGTTCACTAATCTATTGTGCCTACATGTTGTACCTCCTTTCGTAGTTTCTAAGTAGGTGTCTTTCTTTAGGATGGATAAATTGTCAATCAGTTATTAGTGGCTCAAATCTTTTTAAGGACAAGGAGGGAGATGATTTCATTTCTGATTATTATCAATTATAGATTATGACTAAGGATACATCCAATATTGCTTTTAAATCAAAGAGAGATTAATATGATTTTCTAAATATATTTTTTGGATAGTAAGTGCATCTTCAATCTTTATAGATCTTATAGGTCACATATCCCATCCTATCCATATCAGTTTGAGGTCATTTTGAAATATTCAAGAGGTTTAAATTAATGTGTTATGCTATAGTAGAAGACATTATAGGAATTTAAAAAAATTGCATCAGGTGGTCATGGTAGTAATTGGTGATAAACTAATCAATTCAAGGAGTTTGAATCAATTAAGTTGCAATATTTATTGAGGATATCCTAACCTATTCAAGAGAAATTGATTAGTTGTGGTGGTAATATTGATAAAATATGAAGAAGATGAATTAATTATGTTGGTAGTTATTGATGACCTTGATTGAATAAAAAAATGGCAGTTATGGTGATTAATGATGACATCATTATTTAAAGAAATTGAATTAGTTAATTATGATAATTATAAAAAATATTCTGAATTATTGTTAAAATGTTCATTGATGTTAGCTTCAAGAGTGGAACCAAGTATATTGTGATGATTGAATCATAGGATTAAAAATGTGTCATGAAGATTAATGGTACATTGAACTATTTAAGAGTTAAGAGAGCACCTGAGGAGTACAGTCTTAGATCTAGTGTAGAAAAATTTGGAATTATTTTATTAAGGAATTAAAAGTAATTAATATGTTATTAACCTTATGATTGAAAGACATAATACATGTGACAGACTCTATGATATTTATAATGATTGTAAGAATCTTAAGGTATATTTTCATCAAAAAAATGTAATACTTCTTAAAGAATTCAATTTTTATTTGGTAGAAAGATCAAATTGATTCTTGAAGTTGCATATGTTATTTGGGTACTTGGGGATGAAATAAAGTTGACTAGTGAGTATCTATAATCATACAAAAACTTATGTGCATTTAATTTTGAGGATGAAATTTTTAGAGGGATAAAAATTTTAATATTCATTTCAAGTTCAATGGTAAACTGAGTAAATTAAGTCTGAAACCATTTGACTCACTCTCCTAATTTGAAGGAGTCTTCAAAAGGCTTAGCTGATTAAATTGAATTTCAGCATAGCCTTCTATCCTTAGATAGATGGAAAGGCTGAAGGGACCATTTTGATTTTAAAAGATATGCTGCGAGCCTGTGTGATGGATTTAGGAGGTGCTTGGGATAGCCTCTTACCCTTAGTGCAATTGCTTATTATAATGGTTATCAAGTCAATATTCAAATGATTTCATTTGAGCTTTCTATGATATAAGGTGTGGATCTCTTTTGTGTTGGGATGAAGTTAGAGAGAGAAAATTTTTGGATCCTAAGCTGATTTACAACTATAAAAAAGTGCAGTAATTAAGAAGCGACTTTGCACAGCTTAGAGTTAACAGAAAAGTTATATTGATATTAGAAGGAGATATTTGAAATTTCAAGTTTGAGATCATTTGAAAATATCACCAACCAAGATGCGATGAGGTTTGGAGTTAGAGATAAATTAATTCCATGATATATTGGGCCATTGAGATTTTAAGCATAGTAGGGGAGGTGACTTATAGCCTGGCAATGCCTTCGATACTCTTTGGGGTACACAATGTATTCCATGTCTCTATGTTGAAGAAGTACATTCCTGAACCCAGTCATATGATAGAGATTGAGCCTATACAGTTGAGAAAGGATTTGATATATGAGGAGCATCTTGTGCGTATTGTGGACCATAAGAATCAAGTCTTGAGATGGTGTAGCATCCCCTATGTCAAGGCTCAATGGAGTAACCATTCTAAACGGGAGGCTACTTAGGAACTTGAAGAGAAAATGAAGAAGAAATATCCTCATTTATTTGTATCTTAGCATATATAAGTGGAAAGGATTGATGACTATTGCATTTTGAATGGAAAGATGGTTAATCTTGTGATCAAAATTTTGGGTCTCTATTTTATGTTTGATGTGCATTAATTCTAAGGCCAAAATTTTTATAAAAAGGGGAGGATGTAATCCTTGGTAAAAAAAAAAAGCAGGCATGCGCACACGTCATGCGGTAGCACAAGTCGTGTTGTGCGCGTGGCATGGCACTGTCATGCGAGCATGTATGGGGTACAAGGGAGGGCCCACCCCTCACCCATAAAAGTGGCCCACGCAGCCCCCTCCGCCCCATGACCGCCTCCATTGCGCCGACTCTGATAAGGCCCTCCACCATCAATGAGAGAGAGAGAGGAGAGAACGAGAGGGATAGAGGCGCGACCGTCGGGCAGCAAGGAAGAAAGGGAGGGGGCCATCGGGCTGCCCTCCCATGTCATGGGAGCTGAACCAGCTCCCGCACTTTGTTCGGGCTCAATGGTGTGCCTGCCAGCTAGTCGGGCCCAAGCTACGAGCGATAGCCCCCATTGGCACAGTGCAGCGTCCGATGGGGTCCATCTGGTCGTGTCGCGCCCAGGGAGAGGAGATTAGGAGGAAGAAGAAGAAGAAGAAAAAAAGAAAGAAAGAGAGGAAAGAAAAGAGAAAGAAAAGGGAGAGTCGCCAGTGGCGGCAACACTGGGCCGATCATCAACCGCCAGTTAGGCAGCCCTTGGGGAGGCCCGGCGATGGCTCTTGGCCACCGGCACTCCCCTAGTTTGGGTGAACCAGGGGATGAGGCAAGTTCAGGTTTAGGCTTGGTTCACCTAGTGAGCCCGTTTGGGCCTAATTTTTGGGCCTCAAATTGGGTCGGGCCCAATAAGGGGAGAGTTGGTTTGGATTAGTTTTGATCCTATTTGTTGAAAAAATTTTATTTCCCCATTTATTAGGCTTATATATTTAGATATATTCAAGCTCCAATTTGGGTCCAGGATTAGATAGGGTAGAGTATAGGAATCACTCTGGCATCCCGATTTTGGAGATTAAAAATTTTAAAAAATAAGTTGTAGGTACCCAGGAGCGCACATTGCTGATTTGCATCCTTGGATTAACGTTAGGAGGTAAGTAAGCCAATTACAATGATTTCCATAAATTATTGTTAAATTATGCCATTTTTGGAATAATGAAATTGATTTATGTATAGTATTATTTGAAAAATAAAAAAATGGAATTTGTGGTACCCCATACAGGCAAATGATTATTTGACTTAGTTATTTTGAAATTGCTAAATATTTGGTATCTTATACATGCAATTAATTATTTGACATAGTTATATAAATTTGCTAATTTTTGCAAAATAATTGACCCTTTATACATGCAATTGATTATTGATATAGTTATTTTAAAATTACCAATTTCTACAAAATATTTGGTACATCAAAATTATTATACAAATGTACATGTATATTTTGACATGTTCAAGCCATTGTAAATATGAAAAGTATATTGATTATATTTTTGCAACGATACATGTTATCTTGCACATATGACATGAAAATGATATTATATGAATATGCTATTATGTGCTACCACGGTCTACCATGATATGACAAATATGCTACATGACTCGAGACCCATCCCCCACAGAAGTTATATATGAGGGATACACCTAGGGGGCATCCTATTGACTTTGGGACCCACTTCCATGGGGTCATATGTGGAGGACATACACCCATGGGGTGTTATGTGACATGCGACATGACACCGGTACCAAGAGCCTTCCTCCATAAGGGATGTATACGTAGATGTAGTGTATAACCATGGGACATTAGTATAAATGAAGTATACATGTTGATTACAGTGGTATAGTGGATTTGATTTGAAATTATATTTTTGAAATACTACGTAGCATCTGCTTTCAAATTATTTTGAGCATACAATATGCGTGATTTGATTACATGATAAAATGCATTTGAATTATAGAAGTTTGACATGTATTTGGACATATAAAAACCTAATTTGTTAAAATTTTGAAATGACTATTATGTTACAATAGGCTTATTTACTGATGTGAGCTCATCTAAATTTCATAATATTTTTCAAAGCCACAAAATTGAAGATGGCAAATTTTGGGATAGTTTGAAGCTTCCATCAGTGTAGATGGATCACTTTATGTTGCATGTAACCCCAAACATTAATCTTAGATTATTTGGCAGGTAGTCCAAATTAACCTTAGTGATATAGTTTTGTATTAAGATTTTATTAATCTGTTATGACATATGGTTATTATCCCTCCTTGTAATAATTATAATGTTCCTGCATGCCTTGCATGCCAGGTATATGAGGGTTGTCACCCTTAGATCTACCACCACTGGATCGCGGCATGACAAAGGGATGGAGGTAGGGCTTGCCGAGGAGGTGGGAGTCGGAGAATGATGCAAGGCCCTTACATATGCATCAAGGAAAAATTGATATATAAAAGTAATTTAAAATAATAGATTATATCATATGGCTTGAATCATTAGTGTAGAACTTTTACTATCTATTTAAAAAAATGGTGCAACACTAATAGAGTTACATTAGGTGAAACTTGAATTTGACTCCATGTGAATCAGGTGATTTGGATACCTATCTTGATTGCACTCGAATGAATATTTGCTTATTAGAATGGAATAGTAATTCTAATTTTAGTTCCATTCTATTATTTAGTTATCTAAATTAGAATTAGCGCTTCGTTGGACTAGGAGGAACAAATATTCTATTACATCCACTTGAGGATCATGATTCCATTCCATTATATATTTTTTATTATTTCAACTTTACCCTTATATTGTGCTCAGAGGAGCATATTGCTCCTAATATTAAATTTAATATAACTTCTATCTATCATTATCAAAAAATTTAATGTAACAACTTTCATTAAAATATTATAATAGCTATATTAAATTTTAATATTATAGCATAATAATAGTTATAAAAAATGTTACATTATTATAATATTATAGTAGTAAATATATAATATGAAAGTTGTTATATTTTAACATTATAAAATTTAATTTAATTTTATATTCATCATCACTAAAAATTTAATATAGCAACTTTCATTATAATATTAGAACAATTATATCAAATTTTAATATTTTAATATTATAATAGTTATAATAATATTAAAATTGTTGTAATATTACAATATTATATTTAATGACATAATATTAATATTAATATTATTATAATATGGAAGTTATTATATTTTAACTCAACACAACTCAACTCAACTCATCTAAGCCTTTTCCCAACTAAAGTTATTATATTTTAATGTTACAATATAAATCTTTTATAATATTATAAAAAATAATATTATATAGAACTTATCATGTTAATATAACTATGACACAAGTTATACTAACATTTCAAAAGTTATATTAAATTTATAATTCATTGATATTAAAAGTTTCACTTTATATGATAAAATTTGAAAAATGGAGCTTACTGGCTTTTCAAATCACTTATTATACATAAAATAGAATAATAAATTTACAATAATATTATTCAACCACCTCAGTTTTACTGTACATAACAAAAGTAGGAATGGAATTAGCATTCTTGCTCCAAACAAATAGTAGAATCATTGTACTCATTTCATCCCATTCATGTCTTGATTTTATTCCTACCTTGATTCCATCCCTGCAATCAAAAAGGCATAAGATCCATTTGAATGTACGTTAGATGATAAAGGTCTTATCTCGATAATTCAAGCTATTGGATATGATTGATAGTATCTAAAATACTTCACACTAAAAATCATATGATTGAAAACTTTAAGCCCATGCATCAAGTTGTTAAAAAATTAGGAACTCTAGATAATATAAAATAATACATGTTTTTTTTAACCTCTTAATGCATGAGTTAGGGATCTTTAAATGATTTGGATTATTAGTATGAGATCTTCATCATTTAAATTTTGATAAGATAATTTCTAAGTTAAGATCTCTAGAGTAGAAGCAAATCAAGCACTATCTCTCTCTATGACGACACCTTTTCAATATTAACTATTTTATGATTAAAGTCATACTTTAAATACATTAGTTGGTTTGATTATTGTATTTAGTAATTATTTGAGAAAAACTAAGAGCATGTTACCTTTGATGAAAAAAATCCAAAACATGAAATGAATGATTAAAACTTGACATAAATATTAGAAATTATTGATTTATCACTATTATGACTTACATGTGGATAAAAATAAAAAATATAATTTCACATGAAATAAAAGTAAGAAAAGCTCATAAGGACCTCACTTTGGATTTATCATGGTTACAAAAAAGAATAAAAGAGTACTTTTGAGTGAATAATATTGACCCTGGCATCCTTCATGAAAGTAGAAGGATTAAAAGAATGTCTCAACTCATCTAAGCCTTTTTCCAACTACATGGGGTTGGCTACATGAATTTGCTTCCTCCACTCTGCTCTATTCATGACCAAGTCAATATTTAAATTATAAATAGTTATATTTTTTTAATTATTTTTGCCCATGTTAGTTTAGGTCTATCTCTACCTCTATCCTTATCATTAATTGTTAAAAGATCACTCTTTCTAATTAGAGCATCTAAAGGTCTACGTTGTATATGTCCAAACCACCGTAATCAATTTTTTCTCATTTTATATTCAATTAAGGCTACTCCTATCATTTTTCTTATATGTTTATTTTTAATTCTATCTTTTAAAGTTTTACAACATATCCATCTTAACATATGCATTTCTGTTACATTCAATTTATTCACATGTTGTTTCAATATTATCAATACTTTCATATATCATAGCTGGCCAATAGCAGTTTTATAGAATTTTTTTTTAATTTTAATAGGATGCACCAATCATACAAAACTTTCGAAGCACTCCTCCACTAAATCCATTCTGCTTTAACTTTATGATTTATATCCTCACCTATTTTACCTTCTTGCTGGATAATTGATCCCAAAAACCTAAATTTTTTACTTTTTGATATCTCTTGGCTTGCAATCTTCACTATTTCTTCATTTATATTTCTACTCCCATTAAAATTATATTTAATGTATTCAGTTTTAGTTCTATTAATCTTAAAATCTTTAGATTCTAAAACCCCTCTCCAAATATCTACCTTAGCATTTAATCAGATTTAGTTTTATCAATCAACACTATATCATCTGCAAATAGCATACACCATAGAATATTATTTTGAATATGTTTGATTAATTCATCCATAACTAATACAAAAAGATACGAACTTAAGGCAGATCCTTGATGTAAACCTACAGTAATTGAAAACTCACTGGTTTTTTCTATTATTATTTTAATAATAATTATTTCTCTATCATACATATCTTGTATGTATGATCTTTTAAGATACGAATAAGGATGTAAATATAATTTATGTTTCAATTATTCAAAATAATTTTATTTATGCAATGGGCTTCCATTTTAGTTAATAGCACTCAATCTATTAGAACTCTAAAAAGAGATTCCTTTATGTGGCTCTTCCTTATATATTTTGAGCTATTATCAAAAAAAAAAGAAACAATGCCCTTTTTTGTTACAAAATGGGCGATCATACAATTCTCGTATGAATCAGCCCAGATACATCAGAAAACAAAATCTACTGCAGAAGGATAGGACAGGGGTCGCCTGGCCTCCAAATCCATAGACCCGCATGCTGAGCAGCAAAGGCAGCCACCCAGTCTGGTGCCGAGTTGGCCTCACGATAAATATGGCGGATCTGAACGGAATCAACCTCCTGCAACATAGACCAATAGTCCCTCAGAATCGGATTTGAGGGACCATCTAAGCAGCTTTCCTTCAATAACCAAGAAATGACAGTCATAGAATCCCTCTCAATCATAATCCTATAAGCATGGAGAATCCTGACAGCATACGAAAGACCCGCCCAAGCAGCACAGAGCTCCGTCGTAGGAATTGATGAGTCTAGGGAACCAAAACCTCCCGCCACCAAAAGATCACCCATCGGCCCTCGAATGATGAATGCAGATCCAGCAGCTCTATCACGGACACTCCCATCAAAGTTAATTTTGACATACCCTGGAGGGGGGGCTCTCAAGAGAAGAAAACCGTACGCCGGTTCGCTGTCGGGATAGCAGGGGAACTCCAGAGGCCAGAGGAGTCAAAATCAACATCATTAAAGCCACGGGCACAGTCCGATGCCAATAATTTGATCTGTCTCACAACCCTATGATAAGAAATCATCGTTGAAGAAGATGATCTGATTCCTCGACAGCCATATATGATAAGCAGTGATAGACCAAAGATCACGCTTACTCAAAGGAGAAACAATGCCCTTTATTAGTATGGTGAGGTTCTTGTCATGGCTTAGCATTATGCTCACCTATCTTCCAACTTATTAATGACAAAATCTCTCAAAACTTTTCTACTTTTATCATTGTTTTCTGTCAAAAGAGCCTATTTATATCTTCACATCTGGACAAAGATATAATAAAATTTAAGATACATATATATTTATTGTTTCTTTACTTTCCTATATTTTCAACTTAAAGGTAAGAAGAACATAAATGTTTATTATTTTTTAATTCTTCATATAATATATATTTCTTAACCTACATTATTATATCTATTGTATATATATCTATTTTAATACTGGTGCTTAATATGTTATCACTTGCCATAAAAACTATATTCCATACTCTCCTATTTTTTACTCATGTTAAACTTAAATATAAATAATTATTTCACCCTAAAATTTTAACATATAATGGAATATTTAGTATAGGAATACAACTCAAGTATGCTTGTATGTATGAGTAAAGTCATTTTACATTTAATTCTTATTGGGGGGTAAAATCGTCATGCATCATTAATCGTGCATGCGGCTAAGGTCAGCCCTGATTCCCGTTCGATTGAGCGACGCCTGCCAAGAATGGGTCGGTGAATTGAGATGCTCCAGCCCCTCACGAACCAGGGGTCCTCGAGGTGCCGACCTATCCCGTCTCTCGGCCCCAGCCGAGCTATCGACCTTCGTCTGTCGGCTCCTCCAGCCGACCTATCTCGTCTCTCGGCCCCAGTCAAGCTATCGACCTTCATCTATCGGTTCTTCTAACCGACCTATCTCCCTCCTTGGCCCTGATTGCCAGGCTGCCATTTTAGCTCAGCTCAGTCCGAGCGACACTACCCCCTCCACAGAATTCGACGCGGGAAAGCCCAAACTCCCGAGTTCCTAAGCGGAAATCATATCAGAAAGTGGCCTAAGGGAGCCTAACACTTTGGGACCTATGCCCCCGTCAGATCCCTAGCAGCAACAAGCTCTCCCAACCGTCGATCCACTAACTAACCGGATACGGATCCTACAGACTCATAACAAATTGGATTCAAATCCCAACGGCCTTTGGGCCCACGACGCTCCTCCCTAACGATCAGGTGATCCTCTATAAATACTGCAATTCCAGGCCCCCTGAGGGATGCGCGCATTCTCGGACGCTATTCCCCTTCTTTTCTCTCTGCGTACTTTCTCACTCTACCACTCTTAGCCCTCTATTCTGCCATTGCTGCTCTGTCCAGAGCTCTCTGGAGGAACTCTCCGGCGAGAGCCTTCTCCTCTCATCTTGTTGCCCATCGGTCCCTTACTGATTGAGCATCGAAGGGTCTTCCGCGAGGGCCACCCCCAGCGCCTCCCGCATGTAGGCTTCCTTGCAGGTCCGCCCAGGAGGGAGCTCGATCAGGAGACCAGACGCGCCCAGTCGGAGAGCGGATTCCGGCGACAACAGATTGGTGCTAGAGGAAGGGCCCTCAAGTCCCTAAAAACTTGTAACCCAGGAGACAAGGTTCTTGGTCTATGAGAGAAATCCTCCCATGGCCAACCGGAAGAAGGCAGTGTCCGATGTCCGAGATCAGGACGCTTCTCAAAGGCCTAATCCAGTGAACAATGTAGCGCCTCCACCGCCGCCTGTTGAAACCCTTCGCCATCGGCGGCCCCGATGTCCCAGGACCAGTTCACCCTACTGGTCCAATAGGTGCAGGCTTTGGCCACCCTGATCCAGGGGCGCCCAGAGGTCCCCGTCGGCCGCCCCTATCCCTCGCTCCCCTGAGGAGGAAGCGGCCCCCATGCATCCGGCGATCTCTTCTTTCGGTCCGCACGGAGTCGCGGACCCTCCTTGCCATCCCAAGGAAGCCGAAGCGGCTCCCCAGCAAGCCGCGGCAGAAACTTCCCCGGGCCTCGGCGAGCTCGATCCCTCTCTCTGGTATATTTCGCCATGACTCCACTCCATCTCAGTGTCCTCCTCGCCCCCCCCCTTTGCTCTCCTCGACGAAGAGATCCGCCGACAGCTCTGGGAGATGCGACAAGAGCTGGATGCCGCAAAGCAAGCCCAGCTGCCCCAGCCTAAGGTGGAGCCGGTGTCCCCTTCTCTAAGGGGATCATGGAGGAAGTTATTCCCTCCATGTGAAGCTACCCGCCATCGAGCCCTATCATGGCTCCTCTGATCCGGACGACCATCTCAGTAGCTTCATATCGATAATGATGTTCCATGGAGCATCAGACATGGTTCTCTGCCGCGCTTTCCCTTCTACCCTTCGGGGATCTGCCCGGACTTGGTTCAACACTTTAAAACCAAGGTCCGTCGATTCTTTCGATGAACTGAGCCGTCTTTTCATTAGCCAGTTCGTCAGCAGCCGCCGCCTGCGACAGAGGTCCGACTCCCTCTCTGAGGTTAAGCAGAAAGAGGGGGAGTCCTTAAGAAGTTATCTTGGCCGTTTTAATAAGGCCATGCTGGAGGTGGATCACCTCAATCATGAGGTGGCTATGTCCGCCTTAGCCGGAGGAGTTTCGAAGGAGAGCGACTTCTACTAGCAATGGAGGTCAACTACCTCTCGACCCTCTCTGACATGATGGCCCTGGCCGACAAATATGCCAGGGTCAAGGAATCACGGAGAGCCGCCCGAGCCGAGCCAGCAAGGAAGAAAGAGCCCGGGCGCTCCGACAGGCACTGACCTGCCCCGACTAAGTCCACCCCGACGCCAGAGGGTCCCGCGGCCGCCACCAAGGGACCGTTCCCGAAGCCCACCTCGAGGGTTCCATCGCTTCACTCCGCTCACTGCCCCGAGAGCGGAGATTCTCATGGAGATCGAACGCCAGCTCCCCCGACCTCCCCCTCTCCGAGGAAACGCGGCCCGCAGGGACCCCACTAAATACTGCCGCTATCACCGCGACCACGGTCACGACACTGAGGAGTGCTGGTTAGCTCAAAGATGAGATCGAAAGACTCATCCAGCGGGGCAGGCTGGATCATTTCAGAGGAGCTCCCGAACCAAGGAACGGGGGCGATCGCCGACCCGAGCCCCAGCAAAACCTCTCTCTCCTCCTAATCCGCCAGTTGCTGGTCACATTAATGTCATCGAGGCGGTTCTGAGCCATGACGCATGCCAAAAGTACTTCTCTCTCGGCGATCTCGTCCTCCGAAAGCATCCGTCTTCAAACCACTGGGGCAAGGGAAGCTATCACCAAATTGGGAAGGCCCCTACCAAGTAGCGGAAGTCGTCGGACCTGGTGCCTACAAACTCCAGGATCTGGACGGAAGTGTCCCCCGGACGTGGAACTCAGACAACCTCCGCATATACTATCAGTAGGGTACGCCCTTTAACCTGCCCCATTCATAACTTTGGTGCTTTATTTCTTTATTACAACACGATCAACCCTTTTGAAAAGTCTTGATAAAAATAAACATCCGACCCATTCTTGGCAACAACCGATCTATCTGCGTCAGAACCCCGTACGTCTACTGGGCCGAGCTAAAAATCGAAATAGCGTGTTACGGCCGACCTAAACAATGTTCATAGCTTAGCTCGGATTCGGGCAGCTCACAAGCCCCGGCCGACCTAAGTACTTCTCCAAGTTGCGTTGGATTCGGGTCGCTCACAAGCCCCGGCCGACCTAAACAATGTTCATAGCTTAGTTCGGATTCGGGCAGCTCACAAGCCCCGGCCGACCTAAGTATTCTCCTAAACCGACCTTCGGATTTGGGCCGCTCACAAGCCCCGGCCGACCTAAAATCTTTTCAAAGCTTAGCTCGGATTCGGGCAGCTCACAAGCCCCGGCCGACCTAAGTACTTCTCCAAGTTGCGTTCGGATTCGGCCGCTCACAAGCCCGGCCGACCTAAACAATGTTCATAGCTTAGTTCGGATTCGGGCAGCTCACAAGCCCCGGCCGACCTAAGTATTCTCCTAAACCGACGTTCAGATTCGGGCCGCTCACAAGCCCCAGCCGACCTAAACAATGTTCATAGCTTAGCTCGGATTCGGGCAGCTCACAAGCCCCGGCCGACCTAAGTACTTCTCCAAGTTATGTTCGGATTCGGGCCGCTCGCAAGCCCCGGCCGACCTAAACAATGTTCATAGCTTAGCTCGGATTTGGGCAGCTCACAAGCCCCGGCCGACCTAAGTACTTCTCCAAGTTGCGTTCGGATTAGGGCCGCTCACAAACCTCGGCCGACCTAAACAATGTTCATAGCTTAGCTCGGATTCGGGCAGCTTACAAGCCCCGGCCGACCTAAGTACTTCTCCAAGTTATGTTCGGATTCGGGCCGCTGCAAGCCCTGGCCGACCTAAACAATGTTCATAGCTTAGCTCGGATTTGGGCAGCTCACAAGCCCCGGCCGACCTAAGTACTTCTCCAAGTTGCGTTTGGATTCGGGCCGCTCACAAGCCCCGGCCGACCTAAACAATGTTCATAGCTTAGCTCGGATTCGGGCAGCTCACAAGCCCCGGCCGACCTAAGTATTCTCCTAAACCGACGTTCGATTTGGGCCGCTCGCAAGCCCCAGCCGACCTAAACAATGTTCATAGCTTAGCTTGGATTCAGGCAGCTCACAAGCCCCGGCCGACCTAAGTACTTCTCCAAGTTATGTTCGGATTCGGGCCGCTCGCAAGCCTCGGCCAACCTAAACAATGTTCATAGCTTAGCTCGGATTCGGGCAGCTCACAAGCCCCGGCCGACCTAAGTACTTCTCCAAGTTATGTTCAGATTCGGGCCGCTCGCAAGCTCCGGCCGACCTAAACAATGTTCATAGCTTAGCTTGATTCGGGCAGCTCACAAGTCCCGCCGACCTAAGTACTTCTCCAAGTTATGTTCGGATTCGGGCCGCTCACAAGCCCCGGCCGACCTAAGTATTCCCCCAGGTGACGTTCGGATTCGGGCCGCTCACAAGCCCCGGCCGACCTAAAATGTTTTCAAAGCTTAGCTCGGATTCGGGCAGCTCACAAGCCCCGCCAACCTAAGTATTCCCCCAGGTTACGTTCGGATTCGGGCCGCTCACAAGCCCCGACCGACCTAAGCCTTCTCCAAACTTAGCTCGGATTCGGGCCGCTCACAAGCCCCGACCGACCTAAGCGTTCTCCAAACTTAGCTCGGATTCGGGCTGCTCGTAAGCCCCGGCCGAACTAAGCATAATCACTGTACCCTACCCTCAAAAAGAATCAAACAAGTGCCGAAGCATGCAACAATGCAAAAATACATCGCGAGAATAACAACTTCCCGGCACAAAAGAGACAGGGACCAAACGAAGAAGGAATGAAAAATTTCTTTATTACCTCATCGCAAGAGAAACTACAAACTCCTAAGAGGAGTTACAAGTGCACCAAAGCATAGGAAATAAAAATGAGTACATAGCTCGGCCAAACTGCCCCAAGCCAGCTTCGGTTAACGACGATACTTCGGCGTCTGACCCAAGAAATCAGACAAACCACAAACCAGTCAGCTTGCCCGGACAGCGAGCGGGACCGGCTTCCCATGGGTCCTCTGGATGGGCCAAGAGATCCAAAGAGAGGCGCAGACCCGTGGATGGTGGTTATGAGGGCAAACTCCCCAGATCGAGTGTGCACAGCTCCCATCGCCCGAGTCAAAAGGCAATGCAGCTAGCAACACACCTTCACCTCCCTCCTTGCGGAGCCGAGAGACCCCCGGGCGGAGGAGCCCAGGCGTCCGAGCCAGGGAGAGGAGGCGAAGTTCACGTGAGTCATGGGGAATTCACGTGTGCTTCCCCCCCTACGTCTCCCTTGATGAACCACAAAGGACACACAGGAAGCGCGTATGTGCGCTCTCCATGTGTTCCCTGCGGACCTCCTGTGTGCTCTCCATGTGATCTCCGAAGTTCTCTCTCGAGGACGAGCTGCCCCTCAGCGGCTCCTTCATCACCCCAACCTTCCGGGGGAGAATGACCCACAAAAGGGAGGCTCAATCCTCCCTCACTGAACTCCAAGGAAACAAGCATCATGGAAGCTCTCACAACTTCTCACGGTAAAGAAAGCTCCGGGATGGCCCAACACGGTCTCTTTTTCCCTCTTTTAGGCGAAAAAAAACCAGGAGCGGCTGTCAGGCAGGAAGCTCCGAGATTTGAAAAACCTGATCCTCAACGCCACATGGCCCCCCAGGATGAAAGCAATGCCCCTTTGCTGCGCGCCAAATGCGTCCCCTGAGCCGTGACGCATGCCAAAAGATCCCCTCTGACCCCAAATCACGAATTCTAAGCGTGGAAAACCGCCCGCTGATCTTACGGATGAAGGGTGGGCCTGGGAGGTCCCCCAGGAAAAGCGACATCCTCCAATGATGAACGGGTGCGTGCGCCGTACGCCAAAATGGCCTGTGTAGAAAAAGACCAACGCCATAAAAGCCTTCCGAAAAGTGCCAGTTGCCTGGAACGGCAGAGCACTGGCAGGGCCAAGCAAAAAATTTCGAACCTCGGTAGGGTCGAGCAACAAAATCTCGAACCTCGGCTGGGCCGAGCAACAAATTCTCCGAACCTCGACTGGGCCGAGCAACAAAATCTCCAAACCTCGGCTGGGCCGAGCAACAAGATCTCCGAACCTTGGCAGCGCCAAATAAAATATAATCTTGAAGGCTCGAAAACATCGAGTAATTATTTGAAGGCTCGGCAACACCGAGTAATTTATTATTTGAAGGCTCGCAACACCGAGTAATTTATTACTGGAAGGCTCGGAAACACCGAGTAATTATTTGAAGGCTTGGAAACACCGAGTAATTTATTATTTGGAAGCCTCGGTTACAACCGAGTAGCACCTTGGAAGGCTCGGCAATACCGAGTAATTTATTATTTGAAGCCTCAGTCACAACCGAGTAGCAATTAATATTTGAAGCCTCGGTTACAACCGAGTAGCATCTTGGGAAGGCTCGGCAACACCGAGTAATTTATTATTTGAAGCCTCGGTCACAACCGAGTAGCAATTAATATTTGAAGCCTCGGTCACAACCGAGTAGCAATTAATATTTGAAGCCTCGGTTACAACCGAGTAGCATCTTGGGAAGGCTCGGCAACACCGAGTAATTTGTTATTTGAAGGCTCGGCAACAACCGAGTAATAAATTTCCAGAGCCTCAGCCAAAGACCGAGTGATATATTCCTGAAGGCTCGGCAACAACGAGTAATAAATTCATCCATAAAATTACAATGAGAGGTAGGTCATAAAAAGCCCCGCCAGAGCCGGAGTGCATCTCTTATCATCAAAAGCCCCGGCCAGAGCCAGAGTGCATCTCTTATTATCAAAAGCCTCGGCCAAAGACTGAGTGATATATTTCTGCAGCCTCGGCCAATCCGAGTGATACAACAATAAAGCTTCGTCCCAGCCGGATAATTTCTCGGACACTCTAGTGCAACTAAGCACCCTATTTTACTTCAACAAGAGGGCCGCCCAGGCCTTTCTCTAACCTACACAGAGATAAACACTTCCTCTACAGAGGATCGAATGACATGTCCCCCAAATAAGATTGCTCCGGAATTCTACTCCCTATATCCGAAGTTACACTTCAGACTAGGGAGTGGAGGGCATGTGTTGGGGGGTAAAATTATCATGCGTCATTAATCGTGCACGCGGCTAAGGTCAGCCTGATTCTCGTTCGATTGAGCGATGCCCGCCAAGAATGGGTCGGTGAATTGAGATGCTCCAGCCCCTCACCAAACCAGGGGTCCTCGAGGTGCCGACCTATCCCGTCTCTCGGCCCAGCCGAGCTATCGACCTTCGTCTATCGGCTCCTCCAGCCGACCTATCCCGTCTCTCGGCCCCAGCCGAGCTATCGGTCTTCTTTTATTGGCTCCTCCAGCCGACCTATCCCATCTCTCGGCCCCAGCCGAGCTATCGACCTTCGTCTGTCGGTTCTTCTAACCGACCTATCTCCCTCCTTGGCCCTGATTGCCAGGTTGCCGTTTTAGCTCAGCTCAGTCCGAGCGACACTACTCCCTCCGTAGAATTGATGCGGGAAAGCCCAAACTCCCGAGATCCTAAGCGGAAATCATATCAGAAAGTGGCCTAAGGGAGCCTAACACTTTTGGACCTACGCCCCCGTCAGATCCCTAGGCAGCAACAAGCTCTCCCAGCCGTCGATCCACTAACTAACGGATACGGATCCTACCAGACTCGTAACAAACTGGATTCGAATCCCAACGGCCTTCGGCCCATGATGCTCCTCCCTAACGATCAGGTGATCCTCTATAAATACTGCAGTTCCAGACCCCCTGAGGGACGCGCGCAATCTTGGACGCTATTCCCCTTCTTTTCTTTCTGCGCACTTGCTCACTCTACCGCTCTTAGCCCTCTATTCCGCCATTGCTGCTCTGTCCAGAGCACTCTGGAGGAACTCTCCAGCGAGAGCCTTCTCCTCTCATCTTGTTGCCCGTCGGTCCCTTACTGACTTGAGCGTCGGAGGGTCTTCCGCGGAGGGCCACCCCCAGCGCCTCCCGCGTGTAGGCTTCCTTGCAGGTCCGCCCAGGAGGGAGCTCGATCAGGAGACCGGACGCGCCCGAGTCGGAGAGCGGATTCCGCCGCTGGCCTCTAGACCACCCGCTCCATGATCCAGTCCATCCTCGATGCTTCCGAAAAAGCCTCGAACATCAACCGCACCAACACTGCCCGCATTTGCCTCGAGGTCCTCTCTTACTCCGATTGCCGCTCTCCGCTGCCTTCTCCACGCCCTCCCTACCGGTGCCCTTGACGATGCTCGCGCCTGAGCCAACACCACCCTCCTCACCAGTACGACTAATGGTCCGGCCTCAAGTACGTCAATGGCACTGCCCAGGTCTCCGACGCCATAGCCTTCACCTCCCTTCCCTCCCCTCCCTCCTCAGCACCAGCACCGGCCCCAGCCCGAGTCTTTCCTTACCCTCTGTTCCACCCTGTTGGGCTAAACAGAGATCCTTTGTTCAGCCAAATATGGCCGAACAGAGGGCTTTTGTTCGACCCATTAGGGTCGAATAGACAGCTTTCGTTTGGTCTATCAGGACTGAATGGAGAAGGATAAGGGGAAGGAGGGCCAGAGCGACCGGAGTCGGAGAGGAAAGGAGAGCTAAAGGGCCGGAATCGGGAAGGGAAGGGGAATCGGTGCCAGAGAGGGGAGGGAGAGGGGGAGGAGATGGTGCTGAAAGGGGTTTGTTTCTGATGGGTGTGAAAAGAAAATACGAAGGGTAGTTTAGAAATTTTTTTTTAAAACAAAATATAGTGTCGAGAACAATTTTTTGGGTGTAGATAGAAATTCCCGTTGATGAGGGCATCCAATCAAGGCAACATGACGGGATGGACATATGCAGGAATGCACAATGCACATAAAGTATGTATGCGACGCTTTGTCCATTAGGATGCTACCATCTCGCTTGTCCATAAGAAGTGCAGCAAAAAAAAAAAAGGTAAACAAGGGACAAATGCGATGCCTCAAATTTAGCTTCATATTAAATAAAAATATATTATATATTTTTAATTTAAATTTATTTAAATTTTTAGATTATATAATTTTAATTCGCTAATAAAGTTAATTGAATTAGTAGATATATTTGGAGCGTTATAAATGATATCAAAATCAATCCAAACATGCAAAAGTTGATGAACATAAAATATGGGCATAAAAAAAAATCTTCATAAAACAAAAGTTGATGAGTAAAAAAAAGAACTATTCATAAAATGAAAGTTGAGTATGAAGAAAGACTATTCATGAAATGGTGGCCATGTATGATAAAATGTGATGTATTATATGATATTCTAAATTTAATTGCATATTTATAACTCAAATTCATCTACTATTCGTTAATTTTTACTTAAAATTTTGAATTATATAATTTCAATTCACTAACAAAATTAATTAGTCTAGCAGCAAGTGAGCCAGTAAAGTTGTTGCAAGCATCCACCTGGCCACTGATGAGTGAACCCTGAGGTTTAACAGCCAGCCTTGCAATTCAAGTAGGAGAAAGTATTTATGTACTGTTCCGTCTGCTACCTTGCAAGGCAGTCTGGACCCAACAGGTTGGGTGTAGATCAACCCGAGTCAGAGGTGAAGTCTCACGTAGATCCCATCTTTTCTCCCCTTCGGTGATCTCAGTCCCATGTGGGATTTTTTTATGCGGATATGAAGCGACTTTTTCCTTGACACCGTGCAAGGCTTTGGTTGCGGCAAGAGTTGGTAAAGTCTTCTTCTTCTTCATTTTTTTATTTTTTATTTTTTATTTTTTTGATTGTAGCAAGAGTTGGTAAAAAAAGTCTGCCGCCCCAAATGCACGGAGAGAGGAAACGGGAGGGAGGGGAGGCTGATAAATAATTTTCAGCCATCCATGGGTTCTGACTTCTGCTATGCCGTTATCCGACAAACACTTGGATAATTGGACTAGGCCTTGCTGGGGGCTAAAGGCACAGAAGTGGCTTTTACTTTCCCGCAACATTTATCATAACGAGTCCCATCGTCCCTTTCAGAACAAGCATCTAGCAAATCAGCTAAAGGAAAAACCAAAAGTGTTCGGCTCCCAAGGCATGAGGATGGGGGTATTGCCGGAAAACTCGGATCTAGAACAAAGCATCCAAAGAAATCCGCTGAAGAAAGATCAGGCTTCTGGTTTGCAAATTACTGATACTTGCTAACCGCTTAGCATCCATCGTGTTAGGCCATGACTTCAAGTCATTCCAAACAGGAATGCATGCTCTACATGAGGATTTATAGCGCTGTTGCAAAATAATGAGGATGAGGATTGGTAGTTGTTGTTAGATACATAGATAAGACATCAATATTTAAAAGCAAAGCAAGAGATGACATATTGAATTGAGGAATTGGGCTACTCCAACGCCATAAAAAAATTGCATGATTGAATCTGACGCCGACCACGTATCCTCCACAAGTGAACTGAGTATCTTGTGAGATGCGTTATGAAAGTTCAAGTTAACCCTAGAATATTAGCTTCGTATAATTCTTAGTACCACCTAGTTGGACCAAACAACCATTTCGTTTTTATTATGGTAGCAGTTGGGCAGGCAATTTCCTGGCCAATATAAAAAAAGAAGACGAAGTCTTATCATGTGAGGCTGGATCCAGCTAATTTCTAATGGAATTTATCAGGCCTCGATCGGGCACGTCATCTATTTACTGCTCCCATGTGACCCAAAGTCTACCAATTTTCCGGACAAATAAACAAAACAAGGGGACGGGGACACGGACAGGTTGGCCATCGCTTTCTAGGAAAAAAGAAAAGGAAAAATAAAAAAAAAACTTCAAGAACGCATCCTCTTTGCTTCCCCAAGCGGAGGAGTAGGAATGAGCTCTTCGTTTCGGATGATGAAAAATTTTTTATACATCGTCTTTGTAAATTTTATATGAACTATATATTTTTTTAAATTAATTTATATAAATTTTACACAACCTAAATCTATGAAATGAGATAGCATTGATCGTAATGTCCATTAAAAGCACTTCAGCTTTATTTTAAAAATTATATACAGACAAAAATACTCTTTCCCTCCATCCTATTTCGATCCATCATCTTTACTTGGATTATATCTGATGGAAGAAAAACTCTTTTCGATTCTAAAATATTTTTCTCCCTCGCTTTGGCTTTCGGGTGCAAGGAATCAGTCCAAGATTTGAGCAAGATCCTTCCCCGTCGCTCTGAGAGTCCAGTCTAAAGATTTCCTCTTGTTTCTGTTGATGATATAAGCTTCTTCGTTGCTCAAAAATATTTCGGTCGAAAAGTGTTTTGATTTTTGATCGAAAGAAAATATTTTAGCTTCGAGTCTGGAATACCTAGCTACCGAACACTTCGTCATTAACTTCAGGAGAAAATGTCTTTGTTTCATGTTTTTCTGCACAAATGTTAAACTCTTTTAACTAGGATGTTATACCTTATGAACTAGGGTGTCGTCAGAGTGTTTCGGCCTATATGACACTATAGCTCTGGTATCGTCATTTTACAACTCGGGTGTCGTACGTTATTTTCTGGGGTGTCGTAAGTTTCCGCATTCATTTTCAGCTAGGGTGTCATAATATGAGAACTGGGATGTCGTACCAGTCTTTCTGGGGTATCGTAAGTTTGTGGCTTAACAGTTACATCTAAGGTGTCATTATATAAGAACTGGGGTGTTGAATAAATTTTTTTGGGGTTTTGTAAGTTTCATAGTTATCATCTTCGACATCCCGATACTCTATTTTATAGCTCCAGTGTCGTAAGTTATTTTCTGGGGTGTCGTAAGTTCTTTTCTTAGCAGTTTCAGTTAGGGTGTCGTCATATTACAGCTCCATTGTCGTGAGTTGTTTTCTAAGGTGCCGTAAGTTATTTTCTAGGGTGTCATGCATTTCAGTTGTCTTTAACTGTTAATGGGTGTCGTAGTTTTTAGTTGGGGTGTCGTAAGTTATTTTATGGGGTATCGTGAGTTTCAGTTGTCTTTGATAAAGGGTGTGGTAGTTTTTATCTGGGGTGTCGTATGTCTTTAACTTAGGTGTCATAAGTTTGTAACTGCAGTGTTGTAATGTTTTCTTGGGTGTTGTAAGGTTCTACTTTAAAAGTTTTAGTTAGGGTGTCGTAACAATTTTTATGAGGTGTCGTAAGTTCCATAGTCATCATCTTTGACATCCCAGTACTCTCTTTGAAGCTAGGGTGTCATCATTCGAAAGCTCGGGTGTCGTAAGTTGTTTTATGGGGTATCGTAAGTTTCTGCCTTAACTCTTTTAGTTAGGGTGCCATACTCTTTTAACTAGGATGTTATACCTTATGAACTAGGATGTCGTCAGAGTATTTCAGCCTATATTCCCCGTTATACCCTGACCCTATATCTCTGGTGTTGTCATTTTACAACTCGGGTGTCGTACGTTATTTTCTGAAGTGTCGTAAGTTCCCGCATTAAGTTTCAGCTAGGGTGTCGTAATATGAGAACTGGGGTGTCGTAATAGTCTTTCTAGGGTGTGGTAAGTTCATAGCTTAATAGTTACATCTAGGGTGTCGTTATATAAGAACTGAGGTGCCGAATAAATTTTTTTGGGGTGTCATAAGTTTCATAGTTATCATCTTTGACATCCCAATACTCTATTTATAGCTCCGGTATCGTAAGTGATTTTTTGGGGTATCGTAAGTTTTGTCTTAGCAATTTCAGTTAGGGTGTCGTCATGTTACAGCTTCATTGTCATGAGTTATTTTCTGGGGTGTCGTGAGTTTCAATTATAGATATCAACTATTAACAGGTGTCGTAGTTTTTATTTGGGGTGTTGTAAGTTGTTTTCTAGGGTGCCATGAGTTTTAGTTATGTCTTTAACTGATAAAGGGTGTCGTAGTTTTTATCAGGGGTGTCGTAAGTTATTTTCTGGGGTATCGTGAGTTTCAGTTATGTCTTTAACTTTTAAAGGGTGTCGTAGTTTTTACCAGGGGTATCGTGAGAACTGTGCGCCTATATTTCCACAGAGATGCTGAAATTATAAATCAAAAAGAAATCGAACATACTTCTGGCCATGAACCTTTACCCATCACTCAAAATACAGGGGATGATACTGTTATTCCTCAAACTGGAATGAAATTCAATTCAGCATATGATGTATATACTTTCTATAATGGGTATGCAAAAAGAAATAATTTTGGAATCACAATAGTGTGTAGCAGGGCCAACTACAACAAACAACTTTGCTTCAAGCACCTGGCGTGTTGAAGGCAAGGAAAATCTAAAAAAACAGAGAAGAGTATGAATCATAGGGATACTGGCAAAGTTGATTGTATGGCATCCATAAAAGCAAGATTGAATGATACAAGTGGTAAGTGGATATTGGTTGAGGTTTCTCTAGAACATAACCATCGGATGTCCATAACATTAACTGGTTATCTATAGTCCCATAGGAGGATCAGCATACCAGAGTAGGCAGAGATCAGCAATTTACATGCTGTGAATGTGCCCACAACTCAGATATATTCTACTATAGCAAGAAGAAAAGGGGGTAGAAGATAATTGGATTTCACAGAGAAGAATGCTCGTAATTCCATTTGTCGCAAACGCCAGCCTTAGCTGAAAGAAGGAGATGCTCAGTCGATGGTAATCCATTTCACCAAAATGCAAGTAAGAAATCCTAATTTCTTCTATACCATAGACCTTAATGATAATGGACAGCTCAGGTCTTCTGGATTCATCCAAGGTCAAGATTGGCATGCACATACTTTGGCGATATTCTAAGATTTGACTCAACCTACTTGACAAATAGATATCAAATGCCTTTTTGTCCTTTCGTCGGGGTCAACCATCATAGACAGTCGACATTGCTTAGTTGCGCATTATTGTTTGATGAGAGGATTGAGACATATAAATGGGTTTTTCTTTCATGGCCGGATGCAAAAGGTGGTCAAGCACCTAAAGCCATAATAACTGACCAAGATAAGGCAATCGAGGCTACAGTTAGGGAGGTTTTTCCTAATGCACGACATTGATTTTATCTTTGGCATATATTGAAGAAGATACCTGAAAAGATTGGCCACATTTGCAAAGAAAATCCAAAATTTATGGTTGATTTTGATGAGGCGATATATGATTCACTGACCATACAATCATTCATGGAAAGGTGGGCACATCTCATGGAGAAACATGAAGAATGCAAAGCTATAGATTGGCTAAATGGCCTTTATGAATGTCGGGATAAATGGGTTCCAGTTTACCTTAAGGATACATTCTTCGCAGGTTTGTAGGACATTATGTTCGGTTTATGTTAATGTTTGCATAACTCTAAGAAAATCTATATATTTAATGCTTCTTTTTTTGACATTATTATGTACAGGGATGCCATCTTTACAAAGGAGTGAAGGAATCAATTACTTCTTCGATAGGTTTATAAATTCAAAGACTATAATCAAGGAGTTCATAGACAAGTACGAAGATGCCTTGGAGAAAAGGTATGAGGCAAAAAATGAGGAAGATAATAGGACATTGCAAACAAATACTTTCCTAAAGACATCCTCCCCTTTTGAGAGGCAAGTAGCTGGAAAGTATACAAGGCACATGTTCAAAAAGTTTCAGAATGAGATCCTTGAAATGGCTGCATCAAATTCTAAATTAATTAAGGAAGTTGAGAACTATGATGTATATTCTATAAAGTCGTATGAAAGGATTGAAGTCGATGGAATCGACAAGGAGATGATAAAAGATTACATCGCGTCATACGGCAAAGTTTTGGAGGATATCCAATGCCAGTGTCGATCCTTTGAGTTCAAGGGTTACCTGTGTAGGTATGCCTTATTGGTTCTTCATCAAAGCGATGTATTTTGTTTACAATATAAGTACTTCCTGAAGAGATGGTGCAAGGACATGAAATACTAATTCGACGATTTCGACATAAATTTTGAAGGTTGTGAAAAGTTCACGAAAATCATAGTACGCAGTCATACATTTTTTTTAAATGTTCTATTTTTTGTTTTCTTTAAAATTATGTTATTGATTGTAGATATGCTTTGATGAGTCATCAGATGATGAAGCTCGCAGAGATAGCCTCCATATCTGAAGATGCATTTGTTGACCCTATATTGATTTGATGATTCCAAACAATTAAGACTAAGTTTATTATGGAAATTAAGATTAATGCAGGGATGTACAAGTATCGTACAGGTGAGCCTTATCAAGCAAAATTTTATTTGTTACATGGATGCTTGTTTTTCTATTATCTTGAAGCTAGCTTATTCTTCCTTTTAACTACCTAGACTTACATTCTAGCTAACCGTTTTGCCTATGGTTGTGCTGGCCGAATGGTTGGAGAAAACAGCTAGCTTGGGAGCTAGCTTATTTCCTTCCTTAGCTAGCTTCCTCCTCTTGCTAGCTAGCTATTTTCCTCACTCAGATAGCCTAGCCAAACCATGCACAAAACGAGTTAGCTTGTGAGCTAGCTTGTCCCTTCCATCAGTTAGCTGGATCTCTTGGGAAGCTAGCTATTCTTCTCTTGCGACAAGCTGGCCGAATGGGTGTGAAAACAAGTTAGCTTGTTAGCTAACTCCCTTCCACTCTTAGTTAGCTTGATTGCCTAAGTAGCTAACTATCTATTGCTGATTTTATCTTGGCTGAATGCTCTTTGGAACTAGCTAGCTGGGCAGCTAGCTGATTAGCTTGTGAGCTAACTTCTTTCCATTGGAAGCTAACTTGTTTCTTGCAGGAAATCTTCTTGGCTGAATTGTCTTCAAAATAAGCTAGCTGGAGAGCTAGCTTCTCCCTTGGACGGTTCCCATGATATTTGAATTTAATTAGATGGGAAGCTAACTCCTTTTCTCATGGGCGTATGAAAGCTTGCTTCAGTTAGCTGGGAAGCTAACTATTTGTTCTTCTTTCTCTCCTGGCCGAATGATATGGTGAAAGAGTTAGCTTAAGAGCTAACTACCTTGGGCATTTTCTCTCTTGGCCGAATGAAACATAGAACAAGTCAGCTTAGCAGCTAACTACTTTATCCTTTCATCTCTCCTGGGCGCATGTAGTTTTGAATTTAGTTAGCTGGAGAGCTAACTACTTTTTATCATGATGCATGAACCTTTTATTCAGTTAGTTGGAGAGCTAACTACTTTACTCATTCTCTCTTCCTGGCCACATGAATTTTGAATTGAGTTAGCTGGAGAGCTAACTACTTTTTATCTTGGCCTCATAAACTTTAGAACAAGTTAACTGGAGAGCTAACTGTTTTTTTCTGGATGCCTTCCTAGCCATATGCATAATAGAAAGAGTTAGCTTGAGAGCTAACTACTTTATTTTCTTATGGCTGATTTTATTCTTCTCCATGAGCCAGATGTCTTCAAAGAAGCTTGCTGGAAAATTAATTCCAGCCAACCACCACTCTACATTCTTACATGTTCTCTCTCTCTCTCTTTAAGTATATTTCCATTTTCATGATGATTGACTTTTGCTCTTTTGGTGTTTGATAGAGATCTTTCCTCATCAAAGGATTAAATGCAATCAATAGGGAAATAATCTCAAACGGTTACATTTTTCTCCCATTTTAATTTCCTCTTATTACCAATGTGTCTAACGAACATTTTTTTTTTGTTTAAATAGCTGGGATTAGAGGAACATAATGATGAATATGAAAAAGAAAAAGAGGAGAAAGAAATCAAGAAAGAGAGTGTTCATTGCATATTTTTTGGAGTGTTGGAAAGCAAGTTCTTGTGCATTGAAGTTGACAAATCTTAATCACCGCTCAAGTCATCCAATCTAGTAAAGCATTCAAAAGCTTCAGCTACCTCGGAGATCCACACTCATTGCTGAAGATTTGCTTCAAATTTGTAAAGTATTCTTTGAATATTTGCTCAAGTTAGGAGCTATCTGTTATCTATTCTGAAATTTCTTGTAATAGGGTTAAGGATAACCCTAGATTGTTGTTTGGCTTCCTTGTGCCGTTAAACAAGAGGACTAGCCAGGTAAGGCTAGGGGTTTGGCTTCCTTGTGCCGTTAAACAAGAGGACTAGCCGGGTAAGGCTAGGGGTTTGGTTGCCTTGTGCCGTGAAATAAGAGGACTAGCCGGGAAGGCTAGGGGTTGTAATCGTTATGATACGATTAGTGAAATTCCCAAAGGATTTTTGGGGAGTGGATGTAGGTGCCGAGTTTGGCACCGAACCACTATAAACCCTCTTGTGTTTGTGATTGCTTATTCTGTGTGATTTTGTTTCATGCACTCTACTACACCGCTGCGAACTAATTTTTAACTAGTGATTAAGCACATATCCGCGCTAGTAATTAATTTTAAATACCCAATTCACCCTCCTCTTGGGTTGCTACATCTGGGCAACAAGTGGTATCCGAGCAGCATGCTCTTGATTTCTATAGCTTTGAGAAGCTTGGAGCTAAAGATCAGTAGTAATCCAAATGGGATCTATGTTGACCGAAGGACAATCAACAAATAGACCACCTTTGTTCAATGGAACAAATTACACATATTGGAAAGCACGAATGAAAATCTTCATTCAAGCACTTGATTATGATTTATGGGGAATCATAATTAATGGACCACACACAACCACTGTTAAGATTGATAATATTGATATTGCAAAGCCTGAATCAGAATGAGATGAGCAAGATAAGAAATTAGCTCAATTAAATGCAAAAGCTATGAATGTTTTTTATTGTTCTCTTGATGCAAATGAGTTTAACCATATATCTACTTGCATGTCTGCTAAAGAGATTTGGGATAGACTTGAAGTCACCTATGAGGGTATTAATCAAGTCAAGGAATCCAAAATTAATATACTTGTTCATAAGTATGAATTATTTAAGATGGATTCAGCTAAAAATATCACTGATATGTTTACTAGATTTACTGATATCATTAATGGTTTGAAAAATTTGGAAAATCTTATGCTAACAGTGATCTTATTAGAAAAATATTAAGATCTTTACCTATATCATGGGAAGTAAAAGTGACCGCTATACAAGAAGCAAAAGACTTCAATACTTTATCACTTGAAGAATTAGTCTGTTCTTTGATGACTCATGAACTCCAGCAACGACAACACAATGATGAAGATGAATCAAAGAAGAAAAGGACTATGGCATTAAAGAGTGCTGCTTAAGATGAGGAAAGTGAGGAAGAAACCAGTGATAGTGAAAAAGATGATGAAATGGCACTTATCTCCAGAAAATTCAAGAAATTTATGAGGAGAAAGAAATTTGGAAAAAGAAAAATATTTACCAAAGGAGATCATAGCAAAGAAAAGGAAAGAAGTGAACCTCCTATATGCTTTGAGTGCAAGAAGCCTGGACATATCAAACCAGAATGTCCACAATTGAAGAAATGATTTAAGAAAATAAAGAAGATAGTTATGTTGGCTACATGGAGCGACAGTGAAGCAACAAGTTCAGAAGATGAAGAAAAGACTGAAGTCATCAAATATGTTTCATGGCTGATGATAATGAGGTAAGTCCTAGTTTTCTAAATGACTTTACTTTCGACGAATTGCATGGTGCATTCTATGAACTTGTAGATGATTCTGCAAAATTAAGTTCAAAGAACAAAGATTTAAAAAATGAAATTAAAGAACTTATTCTTGAAAAAGAAAGAATTTCAAATAAAAATGAATCATTATTAAAGGAAAACCAAGATTTGAAAAATAAAGTGAGTAAATTAAGACCAATTATTGATAAATTCACTTTGAGTTCAGAAAAGTTAGAAATGATATTAAATAGTTAAAGGGCTGTTTACAATAGAGCTGGTCTTGGATATAATCCTATTAAAAGAAAAATTTTTGAAAAATATTTATGTGCATGCCGATGATTCAACTAAAATTACATGCTTTAAATGTGGTAAATTAGGACACAAAGCATATACTTGTCACACACACAAAGTTAAACAAATATGGGTTCCAAAAGGAACTATTTTAACAAACCCAAAAGGACCCAAGAAAGCTTGGGTACCTAAGAGCAAAACTTAAAATTGTGTATGCAAGTGTGTCTTGCTACCCGAGCAACCAAAAGACAATGGTACTTGGATAGCGGGTGCTCAAGACACATGACGGGTAATGAATCTCAATTCATCACTTTGAAGGCAAAAGATGGAGGTGTTGTTACTTTTGGTGATAATGGCCAAGGAAAAATTATTGGCATTGAAAAAATAGGTATCACACCTCATGCTTTTATTGTTAATGTCTTTCTCGTGAAAGGATTAAAACACAATTTACTAAGCATTAGTCAATTATGTGACAAAGGATTTAAAGTTACATTTGAATCATCTTTATGCATTGTTAAAAATCCTACAAATGAAAATATAAAATTTATTGGTCATAGGCATAGTAATGTATACATTGTTGATTTGAATGATTTAAATGATCGAAATGTTGATTGCCTAGTTGCTATGAATAATAAAATTGATAATAGTTGGTTATGGCATCATAGGTTAGCTCATGCAAACATGGATTTGTTATCTAAATTAATCAAAAAGGATTTAGTAAATGGTTTGCCAAAACTTACTTTTGAAAAAGATAAAATCTACGATGCTTGTCAACTTGGAAAACAAACCCGAGTATCTTTTAAATCAAAAAATATGATTTCAACCACTGGACTTTTGGAACTCTTGCATATGGACTTATTCGGTCCTACAAGAACAACTAGTCTAGGAGGAAAAAGATATGGTTTTGTCGTGATTGATGATTTCTCTCATTTTAGATGGGTTTTATTCTTAGCTAGTAAAGATGAAGCATTTCCGTCATTTCAAAAATTATTTAAAAGAATTACAAATGTAAAGAATTCTTCTGTTTTATCGATACAAAGTGATCATGGAAAATAATTTGAAAATCAATATTTTAAAAATTTTTGTAATGAAAATAGAATTAAACATAATTTTTTCTGCACCCAGAATACCTCAACAAAATGGAGTAGTAGAAAGAAAGAATAGAACTTTAGAAGAAATGGCTCATACCATGTTGTGTGAGAGTAATCTCCCAAAATACTTTTGGGCTGAAACTATCAACACTGCATGTTATGTTTTAAATCATGCATTAATCAGACCTGTTTTGAAAAAGACTCGTATGAACTTTGGAAAGGAAGAAAACCTAACATCAGTTATTTTCATGTTTTTGGATGCCGCTGTTTTGTTTTAAATAATGAAAAATAAACCTTGATAAATTTGATTCTAAATCCGATGAAGGAATTTTTCTTGGTTATTCTTTGCATAGTAGAGCTTTTAGAGTTTTTAACAAAAAAACTTTAGTAGTTGAAGAATCAATTCATGTTATCTTTGGTGAATCTAATGATCTTCCATTAAGGAAGAGAAAAGGTATAAATGATGCAGATGAAATTGAAGATCAACTCAAAGATATCACCTTGAAGGACAAGGAGGATTTAGATACACAAGAGGTAAATGAAGAAAGCAACGCTAATCCACCTGAAGCCTCATAAGGTAATGATGATTTAGAAAGAGGATGGAGGTATGTTCACAGTCATCCTAAAGATCAAATTATTGGTGAATTATCTCAAGAAATTAGGACGAGATCGTCATTTAGAGATACTTATAATAACTTAGCATTTGTTTCTAAAATTGAACCTAAATGCTATGATGAAGCTAAAAATGATGCTGATTGGATAAATGCAATGCATGAGAAACTTAATCAATTTGAAAGAAATAATGTATGTACTCTTATTGATAGACCTCATGATCATCAAATTATAGGAACTAAATGGGTTTTTAGAAATAAATTGGATGAACATGGTAACATATTTAGAAATAAAGCAAGACTAGTAGCTAAGGGTTATAATCAAGAAGAAGGAATTGATTTTGATGAAACTTATGCCCCTGTTGCTAGATTAGAAGCTATCAGATTACTTCTTGCTGTTGCTTGCTTTATGAATTTTAAACTATATCAAATGGATGTTAAAAACGCTTTCCTAAATGGATACATTGCTGAACAAGTTTTTGTGGAACAGCCACCCGGCTTTGAAAACCACTTGTTTCCAAACCACGTATTTAAATTAAACAAAGCTTTGTATGGTTTGAAGCAACACCCTGGGCTTGGTATGAGAGGTTAAGCAAATTCTTGATTAGTAATGACTTCATTCAAGAAAACGTAGATACAACTCTATTTATTAAAAGATAAGATAATGATATTTTAATTATTCAAATCTATATAGATGATATCATTTTTGGTGCCACTAATGATTCTTTATGCAAGGACTTTGCTAAGCTTATGCAGGGAGAGTTTGAGATGAGTATGATGGGAGAATTAAATTATTTTCTCGAACTTCAGATCAAACAAAGCAAAGACGAGATCTTCATAAGCCAATCCAAGTATATCAAGTAAATGATCAAAAAGTTTGGCATAGAGACATCTAAGAGTATTAGTACTCCTATGAGCTCATCTTGTAGACTTGAAGCTTATAATTCTGAAAAATCTATTGATTTAAAACTTTATAGAGGCATGATTGGATCTTTATTATACTTAACTGCTAGTAGACCTGATATCCTATTTAATGTTTGCATGTGTGCCAGATATCAAGCTAATCCTTAAGAATCACACTTGCTTGCTATTAAAAGGATATTTAAATATTTAAATGGAACTAAAAATTTAGGACTTTGGTATGATAGACAATCTAGCATTGACTTAATAGGATACACTGATTCAGACTTTGCTGGATGTAAGTTAGATAGAAAATCAATTAGTGGAACTTGCCAATTCCTAGGTGTTAACTTAATCTTATGGTTTAGCAAAAAGCAAACTTCAGTAACATTGTCTATGGCTGAGTCCGAATACATTGCAGCTGGAAGTTGCTATGCTCAAATTTTGGTATCAAATAGCTAGAGGATTATGGTATCAAACAGAAAGGCATACCAATAAAATGTGATAACACTAGTGCAATTAATTTAACTAAGAATCCCATTCAACATTCAAGAACAAAACATATAGAAATTAGACATCATTTCATTAGGGATCATGTAATGGTGACATTATACTAGAATTCTTATGTACTAAAAAATAACTTGCAGATATTTTTACTAAACCATTAGAAGAATCAAAATTTTATGAAATTAGAAGGGAACTTGGAATGATTGATCCATCTATTTAATTAATTATGCTTGTGGTACTTGACTTTATGATTAAAAAACATGGTTAGCATGTGTTGCTTGACTAATCTTAATCTAATCAATCAAATCCCTTCATGAAATATCTTTTAAATTGCAATCATTGCTTTCGTCTTTTAGTGTGTCAGTTAGCTGACTAGTTAACTGGCTTTGGCCATCTCCCTACCATAAAATCTACTTCAATTAATTCCACTCAACCGGCCACCTACCTTTTCTTGGATTTCTTTAAAGTAGTTAACTGACCAGGCAACTAACCAGCCACCTAATCAGTTAATCGCTTTAGATTTTCATATAAAAGCCTTTTTCCCCCTTCACTTCACACGTTTCACCAAGAAAACTTGTCTCCAACCGGCTTCTTCTCTTCTTCTCCACGCCTTCTCCAAACGTCTCCACTCCTTCCTTCATTCTTCTTATTCAAGCTTCAAATCCTTCCACATCTAGAAGAAAGGGAATGGCTCCAAAGAAGAAATCAACTCATTCAAGAGATGAGTCCTCCGATCTTTCAAAGAAGCCTTCTTCTTCTTCAAGATGTATCTTTCCAACCATTACCACTAGATCAATAGCAAATGGAAGGTTAGTAGATTTTAATTTCCTAGAACAAGAAGAGTTTAAGATAGGAAAACTACTCGCATCTCAAGGTTGGTCAAAACTTTTATCCACTAAAAAGCCTATCTTTCCAAATTTAATACATGAGTTTTATGAAAATATAAATTTTGGTGATGGAACCATAGCCTCAATTGTCAAAAATGTTAATATCCAATTTGATAGTGAAATGCTAGGTTCCGCCTTAGGTATTCCATCAAGTGGCATTCTAGTAAACTTTCCAAATAAAAGAAACTATAACATTGCAACGATTTTAGGCTTAGAGGATGATGATGCTAATATAGTTAATCTTGATGCAAACATGTTATCTGTTGAAAATAGATTGCTACATAGCATCATTGCAAAGATTTTTGCCCCTCGTGCTGGATTGTTTAATGTTGTAACTGATAGAGATATATATAATGTTTGATATATTAGAAGAAACTCCTTTAAATTTACCTGAATTAATGATGATAATAATGAAAGAAGCTGTAGGTAGATCTAAAGCTGCATTACCATACGGGATGTTTCTCACCTACGTGTTTGAATTTCACTATGTGAAACTCAAAGGAGAAACGAGTGTAGCATTACGTCATACTGATGTATTTAATGCTCATTCCCTCCACCGTATAGATTATGCTAAACGAAATGGTATATGGACCATAGTTAGGTCTAGAACTGGTGATAAACCTGCTCTTCAACCAACAAATTTAGTACCTTCAGATCCACCTCCACCTGCTTGTTCTCTTCTAAACTTCTTTAATTTTGATTTTCATCAACCCAATCCATTCTTAGTTGGAATGACTGAACCAAATCCATTTTTAACTGAACCTCCTAATGTACCCAAATCTTCAAATCGATATGGCAACTCAACTTCTACTCTTCCTACCGTGCAAATCTATGAAGAACAGATTCAGCAGATTATCTGTGAACTTTCCATTGATCAATCGAGTCGGAGTACCGGTGACAGCAATTCATCTATTAATGACTTCACTATGGTACCCCATATCTCCTCAGTTTTTGAAACTCTTTCCCAATTAATTGTGACTCAAAATCAACTTGTCCATGATGTTAATGTTCTTAATGGCCGAGTGTTCCACCACAATGATTCTTTGATGGATCGTATTTTGAAAGAAGTCGACCTATTGAAATCCAAGTTTGAAAACTTTGAAACTAAAGCTGAATGGGTGACTTATCAAATGCGATCTAATGAAAGCCAAACGAAGGATGCAACGAATGCTTTTGATCACCTGAACGCATCTACCGTGAAGCTTGGCAGTCTTGTAGAAACCTACATTGCTCTCTCTGCTGCCTCAGCTCCTAATGCATCATTCTCTCATCCAAACCTATGGATGCCTCCTCCACAACAGTCAGAAGATGTCCCTGGACCGTCCAGTCGATCGGACGGATCCTCTCAGCAACCAAAAGCTATCTCTTCAGAAGATGATGAATGACTTCATTAATATGAATATTGTATTATGTTGGTTCTATGTTTTGTATGATGCTTGTAATATTTGTCCTATGAGTGATGAATGTTTAGGACAATGGTTTGTAATATCTATCTTATGCTTGACTTGACAATGTATTATGTTTGACTTAATATGAATATTGTATGCATCTTATCTTCATGAATTATGCATTGGATTATTGCATATTTCTCAAATCATCTTTTTGATCAATGACAAAAAGGGGGAGAAGAATAATGCATAAAATGAACTTATAGAGAAAGTCATGGCACTCCATATATTCAGGGGGAGATTACCTAGTTTTGCATGCTTAATGGTTTTGCCATCATAAAAAGGAGGAGATTGTTGGCCCTAGATTGATTTTGATGATTCCAAAATAATTAAGACTAAGTTTATTATGGAAATTAAGATTAATGCAGGGATGTACAAGTGTCGTACAAGTGAGCCTTATTAAGCAAAATTTTATTTGTTACATGGATGCTTGTTTTTATCTTATCTTGAAGCTAGCTTATTCTTCCTTTTAGCTACCTAGACTTACATTCTAGCTAACCGTTTTGCCTATGGTCGTACTGGCCGAATGGTTGGAGAAAATGGCTAGCTTGGGAGCTAGCTTATTTTCTTCCTTAGCTAGCTTCCTCCTCTTTCTAGCTAGCTATTTTCCTCACTCAGATAGCCTAGCTGAACCATGCACAAATGAGTTAGCTTGTGAGCTAGCTTGTCCCTTCCATCAGTTAACTGGATTTATTGGGAAGCTAGCTATTCTTCTCTTGCAACAAGCTGGCCGAATGGGTGTGAAAACAAGTTAGCTAGTTAGCTAACTCCCTTCCACTCTTAGTTAGCTTGATTGCCTAAGTAGCTAACTATTTATTGCTGATTTTGTCTTGGCCGAATGCTCTTTGGAACTAGCTAGCTGGCAGCTAGCTGGTTAGCTTGTGAGCTAACTTCTTTCCATTGGAAGCTAACTTGTTTCTTGCAGGAAATCTTCTTGGCTGAATTGTCTTCAAAACAAGATAGCTGGAGAGCTAGCTTCTCCCTTGGATGGTTCCCATGATATTTGAATTTAGTTAGCTGGGAAGCTAACTCCTTTTCTCATGGGCGTATGAAAGCTTGCTTCAGTTAGCTGGGAAGCTAACTATTTGTTCTTCTTCTCTCCTGGCCGAATGATATGGTGAAAGAGTTAGCTTAAGAGCTAACTACCTTGGGCATTTTCTCTCTTGGCTGAATGAAACATAGAACAAGTTAGCTTAGCAGCTAACTACTTTATCCTTTCATCTCTCCTGGGCGCATGAAGTTTTGAATTCAGTTACCTAGAGAGCTAACTACTTTTTATCATGATGCATGAACCTTTTATTCAGTTAGCTAGAGAGCTAACTACTTTACTCATTCTCTCTTCCTGGCCACATGAATTTTGAATTGAGTTAGCTGGAGAGCTAACTACTTTTTATCTTGGCCTCATAAACTTTAGAACAAGTTAGCTGGAGAACTAACTGTTTTTTTTCTAGATGCCTTCTTAGCCGTGTGCATAATATAAAGAGTTAGCTTGAGAGCTAACTACTTTATTTTCTTATGGCTGATTTTATTCTTCTCCATGAGCCGGACGTCTTCAAAGAAGCTTGCTGGAAAATTAATTTTAGCCAACCACCACTCTACATTCTTACATGCTCTCTCTCTCTCTCTTTAAGTATATTTCCATTTTCATGATGACTGACTTTTGCTCTTTTGGTGTTTGACAGAGATCTTTCCTCATCAAAGGATTAAATGCAATCAATAGGGAAATAATCTTAAACGGTTACATTTTTCTTCTGTTTTAATTTCCTCTTATTACCAATGTGTCTAATGGACATTTTTTTTTTGGTTTAAATAGCTGGGATCAGAGGAACACAATGACGAATCTAAAAAAGAAAAAGAGGAGAAAGAAATTAGGAAAGAGAGTGTTCATTGCATATTTTTTGGGTGTTGGAAAGCAAGTTCTTGTGCATTGAAGTTGACAAATCTTAATCACCGCTCAAGTCGTCCAGATCCAGTGAAGCATTCAAAAGCTTCTGCTACCTCGGAGATCCACACTCATTGTTGAAGATTTTCTTCAAATTTGTAAAGTATTCTTTGAATATTTGCTCAAGTTAGGAGCTATCTGTTATCTATTCTGTAATTGCTTGTAATAGGGTTAAGGATAACCCTAGATTGTTGTTTGGCTTTCTTGTACCGTTAAACAAGAGGACTGGCTGGGTAAAGCTAGGGGTTTGGCTTCTTGTGCCATTAAACAAGAGGACTAGCCGGGTAAGGCTAGGGGTTTGGCTGCCTTGTGCCGTGAAACAAGAGGACTAGCCAGGAAGGCTAGGGGTTGTAATCGTTGTGATACGATTAGTAAAATTTCCAAAGGATTTTTGGGGAGTGGACGTAGGAGCCGAGTTTGGCACTGAACCACTATAAACCCTTTTGTGTTTGTGATTGCTTATTCTGTGTGATTTTGTTTCATGCACTCCACTACACCACTGTGAACTAATTTTTAACTAGTGATTAAGCACATATCTGCGCTAGTAATTAATTTTAAATACCCAATTCACCCCCCTCTTGGGTTGCTACATATGGGCAACAGCATTTAATTTAGTGATGGATGATCTAACACCATTATTCAAAAGAGCTATGGATGCTAACTGCGCAGCTCTGGCAAGTACAGAACTTGTAATTCAAGATCCTGAGCGTATTAGGATGAAAGGTTATCCAAGAGAGAGCAGATTAAAGAGTGCAGTCGAGAAGAAGTCAAAGAGATCAAGAAAAATTATGGACAAGGCATCTGTTGACGCTCCTCCTATGCAAAATGAAATAAGAGCTGGTTTAAGCAACGGTCAGACTTTATACAGACAACTAACACCAGATAGGATATGGAAAGAATTGTACCATCTTTTGATACATTGTTGGAGGAGTTTGATGCTTATGTATTAAGTTAATTAACACAAGAGAAATATAAAAATTTATGCCATCCAAATTCTTATATTACTACACCCAGATTTAGGCTGTTATGATACCCCAGTTCTCACGTAACGATATCCTAGCTTTAAAACAACAGCACTCGACATGCAGGAACTTACGACATCACAGATTGAGGCTGTGACGACACCCCAGTTCTCATGTAACGATACCCTAGCTTTAAAACAACAACACCCGAAAGGTCTGAATTTATGACATCCCAGATTTAGGCTGTTATGACACCCTAGTTCTCACGTAACGATATCCTAGCTTCAAAATGATGACACCTGAAAGGCAGGAACTTACAACATCTCATATTTTGGCTATTATGACACCTCAGTTCTCACGTAACGACACTCGAGCTTTAAAATGATGACACCTGAGTGGAAACTCTTACGACAGGAATGAATGACATTCCCGAAAGGCTATTACAACACCCGAGCTGGGTGTCATAGGTCTCTTCTTCAACTTTCCTTTCTAGCACGGGTGTTGTAGTTTTGTAACTAGGGTGTCTGAGCTGTAAATCTAGGGTGTCGTAGCTCTTTTTTTAACCAATTTCCTTTTGGAGGTCGTAGGTCTCCTCTCTAGCGTTCTTTTCTAGCATAGGTGTCATAGTTTTGTAACTACGACACCCCAGTTCTCATGAAACGATACCCTAAATTTAAAACGATGACACCCAAAAGGTCTGAACTTACGATATCCCAAATTTAGGCTGTTATGACACCCCAGTTCTCACATAATGACACCCTAGCTTTAAAACGATGATACTCGAAACACAGAAACTTACGACATCCTAGATTTAGACTGTTAAGACACCCCAATTCTCACATAATGATACTCGAGCTTTAAAATGATGACACCCAAGCAAAAACTCTTACGGTAGGAATGGACGACATCCCCAAAAGGCTGTTGCAACACCCGAGCTGGGTGTCATAGGTCTCTTCTCCAATGTTTCTTTCTAGCACGGGTGTCATAGTTTTGTAACTAGGGTGTCTTAGCTGTAAATTTAGGGTGTCGTAGCTCTTTTTTTGGCCGATTTCCTTCTGGGTGTCGTAGGTCTCCTCTCTAACATTCTTTTCTAGCATGGGTGTCGTAGTTTTGTAACTATGACACTTCTCACGAAACAACATCCTAGCTTTAAAGTGACGACACTCAAAAGGTATGAACTTATGACATCCCAGATTTAGGCTGTTACGACACCCTAGTTCTCACGTAACAATACCCTAGCTTTAAAATGATGATACTCGAAATACAGAAACTTACGACATCCCAGATTTAGGCTGTTAAGATACCCTAGTTCTCATGTAACGACACCCTAGCTTTAAAGCGATGACACCCTAGCTTTAATATTATGACATCCCAAATGAAAACATAAGAAACTCAGAAGTTAAAAAGGCAAAAGTATAATGATAAGATTTCTGACATCCAGGTAAAGCACCATGACATCTATATAAAAATTCTACAATTGCATAAATGCTGAAAAGGTATCCGTATGAAAAAATTACATCAAATTTTCAGTTACAAACTCGTTGATATTTTGATTGAGGCCTTCTCTCAATATCCTCACTGCTAATTGTTGCCGGTAATCTCTTATTTTAGCTTCCGTGAAATTTATCTTCATATCAGGATTGTCCCGACGAGCAAGGCATTCCATGTACTTCAGACAGTAGAGGCCGCAATCTAGTGATCTAGCAGGTTGACTTGGGCAATCCAAAATCTCTTCCATCGGCCAATTCATTACTTCTTCCTTATCACAGTATATATGAAATATGTGGCCAAGAATGATATGTCATTTCTTTGTATTGGCCTTATACCTAGCGTTGTGTTTTAATGAATTCAGGTGCATAAACACATTTCTTTCCATGTCGATAGCAACCAAATGCTAGTGCAAATTATTGGAGTTAATGATGGTCAAAAGAAATCAAAATTGGGCCTTTTCCTTGTCGGTTACTCTATCAAATATTGTAGACCGGGCCGTTGCAGCGAGCTCATGAGGATTTGATGAAGAATTCAGATACAAAGCGGTTGTCATAACAAATGAATAGATGCACTTTGATATCGGTCCGGATGCTCTGCCTAGGTCCTCATCAAAAACTCCTGCCCAGCATCAATAATCTGCCAATGCAATGTAAACTGATTAATAATATTCTAAAATCAACATCGAGAAAAGATTTCATGAGATACTTACTTCGTCGATTATCATATCTTTGTTAATGAGATCTTGAAGACTTTTTCTTGTAATGGCGCCACCAAATTTATTGGTGTATATGATCTCGTCACTTACGCGTTCGCTCAAACATTTTTGATAATAATTTGGTCATATTCAATTCTTATGTCGGCCTTTGATGTGCCTACTATCTTCGATGACTTTCTAAGATGGGCTGTCTCATAGGAATCTCCTGTGACCTTAGATGCCTTACGCCTCCTAGGCTCTTTTTTAACCCTCTTAACAAGCGAAGGCATTCCAAAGAATTGTATGTTTCCCTCATCACCCTTTGGTGCAGGGGTGACAATTTTATCATCAAAGGGTGCAGTGGTGACAAGTTTATTATCAGAGGGTGCAGGGATGACATTATTCTCAGGATTTTGGCTCCTCTTGGCCCTCAATAGAATGCACCTCGCCCCTCTTCTCCTCCTCTTTATTTTCATTCCCAGGCTCAGTTTGATAATCCAAGGAATGGTCATCCTCCCTCTTCTCCTCCTCTGTTTTTGCATTCCAAGGCTCAGTTGGACATTCCAAGGAATGCTCCTCCGCCCTCTTCTCCTCCTTTATATCTGCATTCCCAGTCTCAGTTGGACACTCCAAGGAATGCCCCTCCTCTGTCTTCTCCTTTCTCTTGTCCTCCTTATTTGTTGCATTGCTCTCCTTTCTGAGCAATGAGCTAAGGAGGCTCTCGGCTATGGCAAGCCTGTGCCTGACATCTTCGAGTTGATTCATAACGCACCCCAGTTCAATCCTCAAGTCGGCATAACTTGCACAGCTTTTTGTTGGTTCAGAGGATGCTACTGTCTGTAGAGCAAGAAGCCTGCACTCTTGCAACATTGGTACCGTAGCTTTCTCCAACTGCAAGACAAGATGATAAACAAATTAATTTAAAATAAATAAAATAAATTTAGTGAAAAAATATTTACGGAGCAATGGATTATCTTACCAAGTCGTGAGGTTGCATGTTGGTAATCCGAACAGACTGAACCTTCAATTGGCTATCATACCACTTCAACAGCCGAGACAGTTTATTGGGATATGCTGGGGCTCGCATTGAGGTATGCTCGAGGAACCATGCCTACATATGATAATTTTGTGATATAAAAAAATAAAAAATTTATAAAAAAATATAATAATGATACTCTTTCTGCATCTTAATTATCCTTACCACCAATGCTGCCGAGCATCCGAACAGGGTAGGCTACCTCCTAACCTTGTTTACTCTCTTTGAGTGGATTGGATTCTTGGATCGCAAGCAAGCAGTGACTTCTGGGAAAGCCAGAAGGATCAACTCCTTGAATGAAGAAGCCCTGTCGATCCTCTCCAGTTGAGTTAAGTCATCCAAGTGCTAGATGAGATATCGTAGACATGTCTGATTAGACTTTGGAGCCAAAAAAATGGCAAACATGTAGGCGATCCAAAGTCTGACAGTGTCCTCGACATCCTCCTGTATCTTGGATGATTGAAGTCCATATATTAACTTCTTCAACCCCTTTTGACGAAGATCTAAACCTTGGCCAAATCGTCTAAATAACCTTCCTTTGAACAATTGGTAGGACGTGCCATCTTTTTTCATGAGCTGAAAGATCCAGAATCAGTGCGACTTCGTCGGCACTGAATAAGACCGCCTTGCCACAGAAAATAAACTCCTCACCTCCATTGTGACATCTTATAATGTTTGCTAGCAGTCACCCATCAACTGAGAACATCATCTGCATGTTGACTAAGGCACCAAATGGGGTCCTTCGGATAAGTTATGTATGTTGTGTATTAAACCCCATCTTTCAAACATTCTGAATGTAAACTGCTGGCTTACAACTATTCTTAAATAATTGGAAAGCCTTCACTATATGGACTAGAATAATTCCTAAGTCATCTAAAACAGACGAAATAAACATATTTTTCATATTAATGAAAATAAATTATATTTGGTGCTGGGTGCCATGATATCAGAACTAGGGTGCCATAATATTTTAAGAAAGAATACCATAATATCTGAATAAAGGAATCAACGAGATGTTTACATCTTTCTAATTCTGTAGCTTCATATGGAACAAAACTTAAAGGACTTGCATCCTCATTTGAATAAAGAATGATTTCTTTGCTTTTTTTAGCCATTTTCTCCTTTCGGTGCCTCTTTGTTCGCGGTCTTTGTCCATGAACGAAATCAGTCTTCTCCATGAAGGAAAAAGATGGAAGGAACAACAGTGAAGGAAATTTAGGGCACCAGCGGCTAGTCGAGCAACAAATGAAGGACCTTTAGGGTTCAGAAAGGTTTTTATGCCACCCTCAGAGGAAGATGAAAGGACACCCGAAGCAGTGAGATCATATCATGAATCTGCAATCCAGTACCGTCTAGCCACGTTAAGGAACTTCTTTAAAACGGGTGGCATAGTTGACTTGATAGGGTATCATCGGATTACAACTAGGGTGATGTCAAAATTTTTTGCCTATTTTAAATATATTACAGTGATGTCATAAGTTTATACCAAGGATGTCTTAATATATCAATTGGGGTGTCGTGAATGATTTTTGGCTGATTTCCTCCTGGGGTGTTGCGAGGCTTTTCTCTAGCATCCATTATAAGCATGGGTGTCATAGCTTTGTTGCTAGGGTGTCTTAATGTTTCAACTAGGCCATCGTAGCTCTATTTTTGGGCAATTTTCTCTTGTTACATCGTTAAGCATATCCGTTCAAGGACAAGTGTCCTAGCTCTGTAACTAGGGTATCTTCATATTTTAACTGGGGTATCGTGAATGATTTTTGGCCAATTTCCTCCTAGGGTGTTGCGAGGGTTTTCTCCAGCATCCGTTATAAGCACGTGTATCATAGCTTTATTTATAGGGTATCTTAATGTTTCAACTGGGGCATCGTAGCTCTTTTTTGGGTGATTTTCTCTGTTATGTTGTCAAGCATATCCGTTCAAGCACGGGTGTCGTAGATCTATAACTAGGGTGTCTTCATATTTCAACTGGGGTGTCGTGAATGACTTTCGGCCGATTTTCTCCTAGAGTGTCGTGGGGCTTTTCTATAGCGTCCGTTATAAGCACGGGTATCATAGCTTTGTCACTAGGATGTCTTAATATTTCAATTGGGGCATCGTAGATCATTTTTCGGGCAATTTCCTTTTGTTACATCATTAAGCATATCCGTTCAAGCGTGGGTGTCGTAGCACTATTGCTAGGGTGTCCTACTATTTCAACTGGGGTGTCATGAACAACTTTTTGCCAATTTCCTCCTTAGGTGTTATGAGGCTTTTCTCCAGTATCCATTTTAAGCGCGACTATCATAGCTTTATCGCTAGGGTGTCTTAATGTTTCAAATGGGGCATTGTAGCTCTTTTTTCAGGCGATTTCCTCCTATTACGTCGTCAAGCATATCCGTTCAAGCACGGGTGTCATAGTTCTATAATTAGGGTGTCTTCATATTTCAACTGGGGTGTCGTGAACAACTTTCGACTGATTTTCTCCTGGAGTGTCGTAGGGCTTTTCTACAGCATCCGTTATAAGCACGGGTATCGTAGCTTTATCGCTAGGGTGTCTTAATGTTTCAACTGGGGCATTGCAGATCATTTTTCGGGTGATTTTCTCCTATTATTGTCAAGCATATCCGTTCAAGCACAGGTATCGTAGCACTATTGCTAGGGTGTCCTACTGTTTCAACTAGATGTTAGTGTATGTCCTAGTCCAATAGGATTGAATGATATATACATTCTATGAATACAAATCAAATAAAATGGTTTCTTTATCTATCCAGATGTCTTTTATTTGATATGTTTTTCTGTGAGATAAAGTCCAAAAGAATGTGAACCATGCATATGGAATTTGTAATAGAGATTATAAATTATGAGATCCAAATTGCATGTTATGGTTTGATTCTTTAAATTTTCCTAGTCGATGTGTAGATGGGACTGGACACCATTGAACACTGTGAAACTGGCACACATTGCATACCTCACCCTTAGGATGAGCAACTGATTTCGCAAGGTGAAGTATGAAGATACTTGGATAGGTGTATGGATGCTCGTTATTGTAACGATGCATTAGATGACCCGTACTGAGATCCCATATGGATATTCTATATAGTGTCGATGGTTGATCTCTAATGATGGTGGTGTGAGTGATCCTTTGATTTGAGATCTTCATTGCATCTCATGTGTTGAATGTCATGCTTTGACGACATCCAAACGTCACTAAGCCACGGATGGCAAATATGGTGTCAGTTGGGTATGACATGAAGTACATGAAGGTGGTGTTTGATCAAGACAAGATTCGTCTTCCTTGATAGAAAGGGTTATATCCCACGGCCACTTGATGGATTAAATTGATTGTTAAATTCTTGCAAGGTTGAGTTGGAATTCGAAATGGTTTCAAAGTTTTAATTCATATGAGTCAATTTTTCCTGAGATCAAGTAAACAAAGATCAATTACAAGGTTGACACATTCCATACCACTGATTAATCTAGGATATGTGATGAAAGGGTTTGATTATACGATAATGGTATTGTTGATGGTCACGCCAACAAAACCTTTAGCAGTTGGGTGATCACGATGCTTTGCTAGAGGCCTCTCATGATCTATAATCATGTTGTTGACTTGGACAAAGAGTTGTCCAATCATTCCTAGGGTCTGTGATTAGGACATGATTACTGCCAACATGTTAAAGGGCCTAATGGGTCACACGCATTAAGAAGAATTTGGATGAATTAAAATGAAATTAAATTAGATTTAATTTAGATAAGATGACCAATTAAATAATTGGGTAAGACCCAATTTAAAGAAGATAAAATAATAATGGATATGATCCATCATAGTAGAAGGAATGTTATAAAGAAATTATTTGCGCATATGATGAACAAATAATTGGATACCCAAATATGGCTTGTTCCATGTGATGGACGGCTCTGATTATTCGGGTATGGATGGTAAATCTTAGCCATATGAAGAAAGATTCATGCCCATAGGATGAGGCGTGATGAATCTCTATGGTACGATGATGAACACGTACAGATTGGGGCATGTAGTTATGTGATAACTAACTCCTAATTTCAAAGTCTGAGATTGTGACACTTGGATTAATGTTACCATAAGAAGGGGAGTCTCTTCTGTTCCTTGGATTAATGTTACCATGACGTTACTATGAAAAGGGGAGTCTCTTTCTCTCCCTTGGATTAAGGTTACCATCTGAATAACTTAACTACTTGAACAGCCAGAAGGACTGCAACTGTAATAACTACTTGAGCATGCATGCACAATTAGGAAAGAACAACTCAAGCTACTTGTAGCATTTTATATGCAAATTACAAATAATGGATGGGCTAATGATATGGGTAGTAATGTTTGTTAAACAGAGAAAGACTAATTATGTGCCACATGATAATAATTGACCATGCTACTTCACAAAAGGACCGCAAAATATAATCTACAAATGAGCATCATAAACTTGCATAGCAATGAATTCATGAAATTGTTTCACTACCTATAATCCATGTTGTGCTTACCCCCACAATACTGTGACTACTACATCACATCATCAGGAGACTCAACTGATAGCATTAAACATTTTAACTTTTCCTTTTGTCATTCTAAAATTAGCTAAAAGAAACCACCAAACTAGCCTTAGATAAGGCCATCCTTATCTCAGCGAAAATAATCACTGTCACCTTAATAACAATATTTAGGATTACAACAAACAATACAAAAATTTAGTGAAGCAAAAATGATCCCATGACATAACTAACAATCATATCATACACTATAATTGACATCGCCAACATGAGAAGATATGGACGAGATTCATAGATGAACGCACACACACATAAATAAAAAAGAAAACACACTATTTAATATGAATAACAAAACACAAAAACAAGAAGCACCAAAAAGCCAACCATAAAATATTTTTCCTTTTCCTATTTAAATCATGGTAGGATCTAATAAAGATTCTGTTTCTCCCACTCAAAAAAAACGGATTATTCATTTAGATCAAGAGGAAAATAAAAACAAAAAAAAAGATAACAACTTTTGAACCTACGAAGAGATCAGATCGCATCCAAAACTAAGAGATGAGATCGCATTCAAAACCAAATCTCCTTTAGATTGTTATTGAAAAATGATTTCTATGTGCTTGCAACAGGAATATATAAGTATTCACACACACACACACACACACACATATATATATTAAATATATATTTTAAAAAATAATATTTGTGGTGTGTGGCAGATTATATTCAGTAAAAAGAAAAATTATTTCAAAATAAGAGCAAGTTAAAGAGTCAGGCTTGGGAGGCAGTTTAAACCACTGCCCTAAGGAGATTTGGTCCCCTTCTCGTGTGAAGAAAAATGGACCGCACGCTCTCCTCCAAGGTACCACCCGGAAGCTAAAACTCCAACGTCGGCACGATCTCAATAGGATGCCGATCAGAAATCTTCAAAAAAAAAGCAAGAAAATACAGAGTTGTTGTTGTTTTTATTTTCTCTCCTTTTTTGAAAGGCTGGGTAGTACCCTATTTATAGATTTTTTCCTTAAAATGGGCGTCAATTTTTTTTTCTTTGAAAAAAAAATGGCTAACATTTTATTTTTAAAAACGACTAGCATTTAGGTTATTTTAGAAACCCGTTTGGTTTATTTTTAAACGGTCGGACGTTTGGGTTTTTAAAAATGGTCAGGCATTTGGGATTTTAAAACGACTGGCATTTGTTTTTTTTTAATGCTAACGCTTCGACGTTAACAATCTTTCTCTTCCTCTCTCTATAAATATGTTCCTTCTCTTCCTTCTCAAATAGAGAAAAAAAGATTAGATCTTTTAGATCTATAGAGATATCTTATGTTTTGAATATTTCTATAAGGGATTCAAGAGGCGCTAGCATCCCTCTCTCCCTAAGTGTCATCTTTATACCTTGAAGGTCTTCATCCACTCTTCTCCGCATGGATCACCGTTAGAGGCCAAACATGTGGATGGCTAGTGACAGGAGGATTCATCGGCTTCATCCTTTTCTACATCGATAAAGAACTTAGGTATGAATAAATCTAATGTTTTAGATTTTATTTCTAATTTAATGAATCTGTTCCTAAGGATTCTGGGCATCTGAAAATTTTGTATTATATCTTATGCTATGTTTTTATGAATTTGATTTATGTCTTGAATACATAATTCCCATAAGTGGTATCAGAGCCACCTTAGGCTACAGATTCATTAAGCTGATAGGATACTTGAGTCAATATGATTGATAATATGAGTTTTTATTATGCTTCTTATGAAGATTAAAATCCTAAATAGTGTTCATATGTTGATAATAAATTTAAAATAAAATAAAATATTTATTATTTGATGATAAACAATATTATTTAAATTTATGCATGTTCATTATCATGTTAAAATAAAGTACTTTGATATGTGATATCAGAGATAAAGATTTATTATATGATAATAATAATAATTAATTTAGATTTAATCATATCTGTGTCATGTTAAAATAGTAATTATTATTTATGCATGATAGATACTATGTGCTGAAATCCTAGAAATCATGTTTAGGATTTAATTTTAACATGATTATTGATATGATTAAGATTTGATATTTATATGATAATGAACGATGAAAAATTATTTTGGATATTTAGATCATGATAAAATTGTGATTGAATGTAATCATATAGAATTTAAAATTTATATTTTGAATCCAAAATCTTATCATGACAAGAATATGATTAGGGTTTGTTAGAGACATTAGGATTTACATGGGACACTACAGAGAATTAAAATATTGCGACGCCCAAATGCATCGCAATTGCGTCGCTAAACATGCTATTGCGATGCAATAGCGACGCAACGAGGGCATCGCTCAACTGTCCGTCGCAATACCCTTTTGTCGCAATTACGTCGCATATTGCCACTCTCTGCGACGCTCTTGCGATGCCACATTGCGTCGCAATATTGCGACGCATGCAAATGCATCGTTAAATTTAAAAATAATTTTTTTTTAAAAAATATTATTAAATATTACGACGCACTAAATTGTATCACAATATTTAAAATAAATTTTTAAAACAAAAAAAATTATTATTAAATATTATGACGCACTAAATTGGGTCGCAATATTGCGACTCATCCAGATGCGTCGCAATATTTAATAATAATAATTTTGGTATAATAGCGACGCAATTGGAGTCGCTAATGCGTCGCAATAAAAATTATTTTAAAATATTACGACGTAAGGTAATTGCATCGTAATATTTATTAAAATTTTTTAAGATAAAATAACGACTCAATTTTAGTCGCTAATGCGTCGCTATTAAATTTATTTTTAAATTATTATGATGCCAGGTCATTGCATCGCAATATTTAATAATAATATTTTAAAAATATTAGCGATCCAATATCAGTCGCTAATGCGTCGCAAATTTTGTTTTTAAAAATATTTAAATGATTAAAAATTAAAATGGTTAATTCAATTTCGCTAAATCTAAATATTGATACAAACATTTTTTACTCAATCCAAACAATAATATATTTCAAAAAATAATTTATATATTAAAATTTTAAAGTTTTTACAACATAAAAAAAGAAAAAAAAATACATCAAGAATCTGAACGATCATGGAGGTTGTGGAGGCTGTGGAGGCTGAAGACTCTGCGACAAGCGGCTAACCATATCCCGCAAATAATGCATCTCATCTCGCAGTCTGCAACCTCCTGATCCCGGCCTCGCATACGATCCTCAAAATCCTGCTCGACCTCCTGGCGAATCTCCTCTGCAATAGATCTGCGAAGCTCCTGTAAACGCTCGGGAGGAAGATCAGCAGGAACTCGCGAGCTGGAGGCCTGATGGGGAAAAAATGTAGAAGCTCTAGTGCCCAGACCATAGACCCTGCGGTCTCGTGGCTGGGCACCAACAGCCTCCAAAAACACACGTCGACTCTCCTCTGCTGAGAGTTCGACGGGCGTCTCCCCATCAGTAGAGTCGACCTGCGATGCCTGGGAGCGAAGCTCCTCGACTCGTGTCTTGAAATTATGAAATCAACAATAAATGAGTTAATAAATTTCTCGAAATAAAATTTTAGAAATTAAACAGATACTACATAAATCTAATTTCTTACCGCAACCTCCCGTGATCGCGTGTCGACCCAGGAGCCGTCCCTCCTGGTGTGTGTCGCCCTGAATAGACGAAACTCACCAGGATCTCCACCCTCCTGCTCAGATCTATAACAATAAAAAAAATGATATTAATACAAATATTTGTAAATAACTAAAATAGTAATTAAAATATTTATGTTTTCTTACCATACGCCGTCTGTGCTTGGATCGATCGCAACCGTCGGATCGTCACTGATCTCGGACGGATCGTCACGGTCCGAGATCGGTCGTCACCGATCGGGATCAGGGCTTGGATCGATCGCAACCGTCGGATCGTCGCCGTTCTCGGACGGATTGCAACTGTCCGAGATAGGTCGTGGCCGATCGGGATCACGGCTTGGATCGATCGCAACCGTTGGATCTTTGCCGATCGGACCGATTGCCACGGTCCAAGATCGGTCGTCGCCGATCGGGATCAGGGCTTGGATCGATCGCAACCGTTGGATCATCACCGATCTTGGACAGATCTCCACGGTCCGAGATCGGTCGTGGCCGATCGGGATCAGGGCTTGGATCGATCGCAACCGTCGGATCGTCGCCGTTCTCGGATGGATTGCCACGGTCCGAGATCGGTCGTCGCCGATCGGGATCAGGGCTTAGATCGATCGCAACCGTCGGATCGTCGCCGATCTCAGATGGATTGCAACTGTCCGAGATAGGTCGTGGCCGATCGGGATCATAGCTTGGATCGATCGCAACCGTCGGATCTTTGCCGATCGGACCGATTGCCACNCGAGATAGGTCGTGGCCGATCGGGATAACGGCTTGGATCGATCGCAACCATCGAATCTTTGCCGATCGGACCGATTGCCATGGTCCGAGATCGGTCGTTGCCGATCAGGATCAGGGCTTAGATCGATCGCAACCGTTGGATCGTCGCCGATCTCGGACGGATCGCCACGGTCCGAGATCGGTCGTGGCCAATCGGGATCAGGGCTTGGATCGATCGCAACGTCGGATCGTCACCGATCTCGAACGGATCGCCATGGTCGAGACCGGTCGTCGCCGATCGGGATCAGGGCTTGGATCGATCGCAACCATCGGATCGTCGCCGATCTCGGAGGATTGCAACTGTCCGAGATAGGTTGTGGCCGATCGGTATCACGGCTTGGATCGATCGCAACCATCGGATCATCACCGATCTCGGACGGATCGCCACGGTCCGAGATCGGTCATCGCCGATCGGGATCAGGGTTTGGATCGATCGCAACCATCGGATCGTCGCCGTTCTCGGACGGATTGCAACTGTCCGAGATAGGTCATGGCGATCGGGATCACGGCTTGGATCGATCGCAACCGTCGGATCTTTGCCGATCGGACCGATTGCCACGGTCCGAGATCGATCGTCGCCGATCGGGATCAGGGCTTGGATCGATCGCAACCGTCGGATCGTCGCCGTTCTTGGACGGATTGCCACGGTCCGAGATCAGTCGTCGCCGATCGGGATCAGGGCTTGGATCGATCGCAACCATTGGATCGTCACCGATCTCGGACGAATCGCCACAGTCGAGATTGGTCATCGCCGATCGGAATCAGGGCTATGATCGATCGCAACCGTCGGATCATCACCGATCTCGGACGGATTGCAACTGTCCGAGATAGGTCGTGGCCGATCGGGATCATGGCTTGGATCGATCGCAACCATCGGATCGTCATCGATCTCGGACGGATCGCCACGGTCCAAGATCGATCGTCGCCGATCTGGATCAGGGCTTGGATCAATCGCAACCATCGGATCGTCGCCGTTCTCGGACGGATTGCAACTGTCCGAGATAGGTCGTGGCCGATCGGGATCATGGCTTGGATCGATCGCAACCGTCGGATCTTTGCGATGCATTTTAGAGGAAAAATTAAACAAATAATGCGACGCAATGTATGCGTCGCAATATTTTTAGTAAATATAATTTTTATCTGTATTAATAAATAAAAAAGAAAATATTGCGATGCATAATTTGCGTCGCAATTATTTTTAAATAAATATATCTAATTAAAAATATTAAAAATATTGTGACGTAATATGGTGTCGCAATTTATCATAAATTATTATATTATCATTACTAAATAAACAATATTGCGATGAAATATATGCGTCGCAATTATTTTTAGTAAATATAAAATTTTGCAGTATTAATAATAAAAGAAATATAATATTGCGACGCATATGTTGCGTCGCAATGTTTTTAAAATAAATTTATGTAATTAAAAATTTTATAAAATATATTGCGACGCCATTTGTCATCGCAATTATTAACATTAATTATAAATATTATCATTTATAAATATTAACAAATTATTACGACGCCTTAGCGACACAGTTTAAAAAATATAAATAAATATTGTGATGAAATATATGCGTCGGAATTATATATGATTTTTATCAGTATTAATAAATAAAAAAATATAATATTGCGACGCATACATGCGTCGCAATATTATTAAAATACATATAGCTGATTAAAAATATTAAAAAATTATTGCAACGTAATTTTTTGTTGTAATTATTATAATAAATTTAAATATTTTCATTTAAAAATATTTAAAAAATAATTGCGACGCACTGCTTGCGTCGCAATTATTGTAATAAGTTTTTATTTTAATCAATTTAAAATATTAAAAAAATATTGCGACGCCTTAGCGATGCAATTATTAGAAAATAAAAATATTTTTCCCGCCGGACGATGGCGCCAATTTAGCGACTCATTAGCGACGCATTTATTGGCGTCGCTATATTTTCAGAAAATTATAATAAACATATATTAACAATGGATTAGTGACTCACTAGTGCGTCGCTAAGACATAAAAAAAAAAAATTGCGACAATTTTTGCGTCGCTAATTACATATATTTAAGCAACCCTTTCTCCTCTTCTTCTTCCCCGTCTTGACCTAGCAGCCGCCGTGATCCCCGCTCGCTGATCCGGCGCATCCCTGTGGTCCTTCGGCTACCCGGCGATCTCATCCGACTCCGGCTTGTTATCTCGACCAAGGTTTGCCCCAATACTCTAAAAAAAAAATTTTTTTTAATGATTTCCCTATGGCCACGGCCGCTGCCGTGGCCGGCAGTGGCCTGGCCATGGTGGCCAGGCCACTGTGACAAATTTTTTTTTTTTTCTTAACAGGGGGGGAGGGGGAAATCCCCCCGCTCCCCCCCCCTTTTATTTCTTGTCCGGCCACGGCCGTGGCCGCGGCCGGACAAGGCGGCCACGGCCACTGCCGTGGCCGTCTTCTCCGGCCACGGCCGCTGTCGTGGCCGGCAGTGGCCTGGCCACGGTGGCCAGGCCACTATGAAAAAAAAAATAAATTTTTTTTCTTAACAGGGGAGGGAGGGGGGAAACCCCCACGCCCCCCCTTTTATTTCTTGTCCGGCCATGGCCGTGGCCGCGGCCGGACAAGGCGGCCACGGCCGCTGCCGTGGCCGTCTCTCCGGCCACGGCCGCTGTCGTGGCCGTCTTCTCCGGCCACGGCCGCTGTCGTGGCCGGCAGTGGCCTGGCCATGGTGGCCAGGCCACTGTCATCACAAAAAATTTTTTTTTTTTTTTAACAGGGGGGAGGGGAGGAAACCCCCCCGCCCCCCCCCCCCCTTGTTTTTTCTTGTCCGGCCACGGCTGTGCCGCGGCCGAACAAGGCGGCCACGGCCGCTGCCGTGGCCGGTAGTGTGACAAAAAACAAAAAAATTTCTTAACAGGAGGGGGGGGGGGAGGGGGGAAACCCCCCCGCCCCCCCCCTTTCTTTTCTTCTCCGGCACGGCCGCTGCCGTGGCCGGCAGTGGCCTGGCCACGGTGGCCAGGCCACTGTGACAAAAAAAAAAAAAAATTTCCTTAATAGGGTGGGGGAGGGGGGAAACCCCCCCCCCCTTTTATTTCTTCTCCAGCCACGGCCGTGGCCGCGGCCGGAGAAGACGGCCACGGCAGCGCGGCCGCAGCTGTGGCCGGCAGTGGCCTGGCCACGGTGGCCAGGCCACTGTCATCACAAAAAAAAAAAAAATTTGTTTTAACACGGGGGAGGGGGGAAACCCCCCGCCCCCCTCTGTTTTTTCAATAAAGCTGTTTGGATAGACTGTTTGTTATGTCTTGATTATTCAATAATATTTGTAATGCTAGATAGGAAGTCTTGTTGTATTATTATTTAATTTACATAATATTTATGCAATAATTAATTTAAGCAGAATGTTTATGACAATAGTATTTGTGCATTTATACTCATTTACATTTGTTATGTCTTGATTATTTATATTCTGCTGCAAACTGAATGATGCATTACATTTTGAAATGCTAAATAAAATGTTTTGTTGTAATATTATTTAATTTCCAGCAACAAATTAGTAGTTTCAATGATTTACATTTTAGTATTCGCAAACATTTGTATTTGACACAATAATCTTAAAAAGGTAGTGATTACATGTATAATTCACAAGAAGTTAAGAATAACAAGCATAAGTTCGATTGTCTTCGGACTTCCATAATCACAGCACTTTAACCTTTAGACCCGTTTGAGAATTTGTAAGTCTTAGTCTTGCAAATTCTCAAATTGTCCTGGTGGACAGTTTGGGAATATTTCTTGTGACATGTTAGTCTGCTAGTAATCATCGTGGGGTGAGATTTCGGTTTGCATTTGCTCATACGTTCTCCTAGTGTGGCTTATATACCACACATTTAGGAGAACATATGGGGAAATGCTGCCGAAATTTTAATGTTACCGATCGATGATAATTAATAGCAGAATAACATATCACAAAAATATTCTTGAATGGGATAGGGCCTTACCTTATAGACATGGAGTGAAGGTAGAATTATTTAAGACACTTGAATTCTTGTGAAGTCTAATGATTAAACGCACCGCCTTGCGGCCCGACACAAACTCAAGCCCTCCCTTTAGCCATGAACCTGTGCATCGGTCCTTAGTTGCCTAAAAAAAATTTGTGTACTTATAAATGATTTAAATGGTTGTTATTAACCTTAGTTGTGACCAAGAAATAATTTAGTTATATATTTAGTAATACTAATATAGTTTTATTTTTTGGTTTCATTTAATGATTTACCAGACTTTGTATAAGTCGGTCAAAAATGAGCGGGACTCGCTCATGGATGTATGCAAGGATAAAAGATGGCTTGCTGAATCCAGATTTTCTGAATGGATTGGAAGAATTTATCGCATTTGCATGTAGCCAACCTGAATGGATGGATGGGCCTAGGATTAGGTGCCCATGCAACTTCCACAGGTGTCAGAATAAAGCCTACAAGATGTGGAAACTGTTAAGGTGCATTTGTGTAAGAAGGGTTTTGTTCTGATTACTATGTTTGGTACTGTCATGGTGAACCAGAGGATATTCAGCAGCTGTTATAGGCCAACAAGAGTCAATTCCCGTAGATGAACCATTTGTGAATTTAAACACATATGAACAAATGGTGATGAATGCATCGGGTAATGACTTCAATCAGAATACATTTATGGAAGAACCAAATCCAGAAGCACAACAATTTTATGATATGTTGCGTGCTGCAAATCAAGAATTATATCCTGGGTGTGAGGGTCATTCCCAGTTCTCTACAGCTGCTCGAATGTTGAATATTAAGGCAGAACATCGATTATCAGAAAAGGCGTTCAATTCTGTAGCTGAGTTAATCAAAGAAATTCTGCCAAATGACAATGTTGCCGCAGACAGTTTTTACGCAACAAAGAAGTTGTTGCGTGGGCTTGGGCTCCCAGTTAATAAGATCGATTGTTGCTTGAACAATTGTATGATATTTTGGGGTGAAGACTCAGAGCTGAGATGGTGTAAGATTTGTGGGCAATCGAGGTTCAAAAACACCGAAGGAGGAGCCGGTACAAGTAGGAGGAAAAGTGTGCCTTACAATAGGATGCATTACTTTCCTCTTACCCCACGCCTGCAGAGATTATACAGATCTGAGGCAACAGCTGCTGATATGAGATGGCATGTCGAACATGAATCTAAAGAGGATGAAATGCGGCATCCATCAGATTCAAAGGCTTGGAAGCATTTCAATGAAAATCATCCTGATTTCGCTGAAGATATAAGGAATGTGAGATTAGGTCTTTGTACCGATGGCTTCCAACCATTTGGTCAAGCGGGGCAACAGTATTCATGTTGGCCTATGATACTGACTGTATATAACCTTCCTCCGTGGAAGTGCATGAAAGATACTGCAATGTTTTTAACCGTTTTGGTTCCATGACCATCAAATCCAAAGGAAAAGATTGATGTCTTTCTGCAACCGTTGGTGGCCGAATTGAAAATGTTGTGGGAAACAAGAGTGGTAGCCTACGACATTTCTATGAAATAGAATTTGTTAATGAGAGCTGCTTTGATGTGGACAATAATTGATTTTTCGGCATATGCAATATTGTCTGGTTGGAGCACTGCTGGATGTCTGGCATGCCCTCATTGCATGTATGATTCGGATCCATTTACATTGCAGAAGAGTGGTAAGTAGTCATGGTTTGATAACCATAGGAAGTTCTTTCCCCCAAATCATCCTTACAAGCGTAACTTGATCGCCTTCCGGAAGAACAAAGCAGTCACAAAATTTGCCGAACCGGCTAGGTCCGGCACGGATCTATTTGATTCTATAGAGCATTTGGGGTTGATGTATGCATGGGAACCGGATGCAGATAGAATAAATAGCCGTATATGTAAAGAACAAAACTGGAAGAAGCGAAGTATATTTTGGGATTTGCCTTATTGGAGCACAAATCTCATCCGGCACAACTTGGATGTTATGCATATCGAGAAAAATTTCTTTGATAACATATTTAACACGGTGCTAAACATCCCAGGAAAAATAAAAGATACTGCAAAGTCAAGAGAAGAACTTAATCAGTACTGCAGAAGAGGTGATTTGAGAAGGAGTGCCGATGGGACCTATCCTAAAGCATGTTACACTCTTGATAGAAATTCACGAGAAGTTTTATGTAACTGGCTTAGAGGGTTAAAATTTCCAGATGGTTATGCCTCAAATATCGGTAGGTGTGTGGACATGCATAAGCTCAAGTTGTTCGGCATGAAGAGCCACGACTGCCATGTTTTCATGCAACGATTATTACCTATAGCTTTTCGTGAGTTGCTTCCGCAACATGTCTGGATGGCAATTACGGAGCTCAGCTTATTCTTCAAGGAGTTATCTGCCGCAGTCATTACTTCTGCATCCATGGCAAGGCTTGAGGAGGAAATTCCAATTATTTTATGCAAGCTTGAGCAAATATTTCCTCCCAGTTTTTTGACTCAATGGAGCATTTACCGGTTCACTTGCCATACGAAGCGAGCATAGCTGGTTCCGTGCAGTATCACTGGATGTATCCTTTCGAGAGGTAAATATATACATCATTAAGATATGTTGACATTTCAAATATTATTTCATTGCTTGAAAAATTCGTTAATTTTTTGTTGCAACTTTACATATAGGTATCTTAAGAAGTTAAAAAATAATGTGCGTAATAAGGCAAGGGTTGAAGGTTCTATATGCAATGCACACTTGGTCGAAGAAGTTTCAGCTTTTGCCTCACATTACTTTGAGGGTCACGTCCACACGAGGAGCCAAAATCATGGTCATAACGATGACGTATGTGTGGACGAAGCAGAAGATAATGACGGTAGAATATCAATTTTTAAAGCTATCGGCCGTTCATTTGGTGGGCAGAAGTCAAGAAATCTTAGCGATATGGAGTATAATGCAGCACATTATTACATCCTAATGAACTATCGAAAAGTTGATCCATATATTGAGTAAGTGTATACTTCAATGCTAAATTGAAAATTTAAATTTATATAATAATATACCATAATATTTAATTTCTAACAGTAGTTTTCATCCTTTTCATCCCATAAGGATGTTTTGTGATAGACAACGACAGATGAATCCCAACATCAGTCAAGTTGCAATTGGGCAGAAATTAGAAATGGAGTTTGCTTACTGGTTTTATGAATTTGTGAGTAGTATCACTCAATCAATTTCGATAATGGCTATTATTTTTTGAATTGGATGTCAATAGCTTATTAATTTATAGGTCAACGGTCCATGGTCGACAACCGATAATATTTTCATTAAATGTCTATCGCAATGGCCATTGAAGACCGTAACAACCTCTACTGGCTATTTTGTAAATGGGTACAAATTTTAGATTGAACGATTAGCAGCTTCAAGAGGCACGCAGAACTGGGGCGTGTGTGTGAAAGGAGAAAGTGTTGGAGCAAATATGCAGGATTATTATGGAAAGTTAGTAGAGGTGGTTGAAGTTGAATATCACGGTTGGCCTATGAAACGAACCGTATTGTTTCGTTGTGATTGGTTCGATCCGATAGTTCCTGTGGGCAAAAGGGTTCATAACGACTATAATTTGGTTGAAGTGAACCATCGACGAAGATTGCAGAAATATGACCCATTCATCCTTGCATCCTAAGCTCAGCAAGTCTTTTACTGCGGATATCCAAGTTTGCGCAACGACAAGCGAGATTGGTGGGCCATTTTTAAAATCGTCCCACATTCAACAATCGTATTAGAGGAGAGTTCATCAAGTCAATCAGCCGAGTGCCCTGCATTTCAAGAGGATGAGATGGAAATGCATGCAATTGAGGACGACACAAGGGCTCCTGAAACATCACTTAGAGATCCAAGTGGTGATGTCCAAGAAATTGCGGATGCAAATGTTCAGTTTCCTTCCGATGATAATGAAACTGATTCGCAATCCGATACGGCATCGGATGTTGAACCAACATTTCACGAAACAAATGACACCGATTAAACATAAAGGTTTTTTAAAATTTAACTTTTTTTATAAGTGTTAAATTCTTACATAGTCAATCATTAATCATAATTTAATTGTGTGAATCTTTAGTATTTTCAGTATGAGGGGCAGAGGTAGATCTACCGACGACAGATTGGGTGAGCAGAGACGTAGTTTGGATCCTGCGACATCAGATCACATGAGCGTCGGAGATGGAGAGTTTGGATCTCCAGTAGAGGCGCAGCCTTCGATCTCTGCAGCAGTATTACCATCCAGCCGATCGGCACAGACCTTCGAGAGTTCTTCCACCATCGGCCGCACTGTACTTAGACTTGATGCTCAGGGGATGTAAGTATATACTAATTAAAAATATTTGTTTATGTTTTTAAGTCATTTACTTATAAACTTGCATTTTTTTAACAGATTCATTGAGCAGCATCATGTATCCAGCCACATCAGCGCCATTTTTCAGAGGCGTGCAGATCCCAGTGGCTACGATTGGCGCCACGTATCTCCAGCCATGAGGGAGTTTTATTTTTCTGAGTTTCAGGTAAACTTATTAAATACAATTTATCAGTGATATATAATTCTTTAAACTTAATAAATCCAGAAACTAACTGTTTATTTTAATGCAAAAAAATTTACGTGGGATCCTGCAGCCATGATGCCATTAGGGCAGCATGGGAGGCTCTGACGCGATGCCGATACTCCGACATGCTTCATCGTTGGAGGTCATCGGGTCAGCGTCCTGCGCACGTGCCAGAGGGTATTTGGCACGAGTGGCAGCAGGCCTGGGAGTCCGATGGCTGGCGCAGGAGGTCTGCATCAGCCAGCACGAACCGTCGATCTGAGAAGGGCGGTCCTGGCACGGGTCTCTCCCATCATACTTCGGGCTCCATTTCGATTCAGGAGCACAGACGGCGTATGGTAAGAAAACATAAATATTTTAATTACTATTTTAGTTATTTACAAATATTTGTATTAATATCATTTTTTATTGTTATAGACTGAGCAGGAGGGCGGAGATCCTGGTGAGTTTCGTCTATTCAGGGCGACACACACCAGGAGGGACGGCTCCTGGGTCGACACGCGATCACGGAAGGTTGCGGTAAGAAATTAGATTTATGTAGTATCTGTTTAATTTCTAAAATTTTATTTCAAGAAATTTATTAACTCATTTATTGTTGATTTCATAATTTCAAGACACGAGTCGACGAGCTTCGCTCCCAGGCATCGCAGGTCGACTCTACTGATGGGGAGACGCCCGTCGAACTCTCAGCAGAGGAGAGTCGACGTATGTTTTTGGAGGCTGTTGGTGCCCAGCCATGAGACCGCAGGGTCTATGGTATGGGCACTAGAGCTTCTACATTTTTTCCCCATCAGGCCTCCAGCTCGCGAGTTCCTGCTGATCTTCCTCCCGAGCGTTTACAGGAGCTTCGCAGATCTATTGCAGAGGAGATTCGCCAGGAGGTCGAGCAGGATTTTGAGGATCGTATGCGAGGCCGAGATCAGGAGGTTGCAGACATGCGAGATGAGATGCATTATTTGCGGGATATGGTTAGCCGCTTATCACAGAGTCTTCAACCTCCACAGCCTCCACGTGATCGTTCAGATTCTTGATGTTTTTTTTCTTTTTTTATGTTGTAAAAACTTCAAAATTTTAATATATAAATTATTTTTTGAAAATATTATTGTTTGGATTGAGTAAAAAATGTTTGTATCAATATTTAGATTTAGCGAAATTGAATTAACCGTTTTAATTTTTAATCATTTAAATATTGAGTCGCTTATGCATCGCTAATTGCGTCGTAATATTTTGTTGTCACAGAGGCATCGCAAAGTGGTCGCAATTTAGCGACGCAATTATGCGTCGCTAAATTTGCGTCGCTATTTCAGTATTTTCTTGTAGTGGGATGTGAAACTGACATGTCATAACATGTAATTAAATGATAAGAAAATTTAAATTTTAAATTTAAATTTTTAAAATTTGAATTTAGAATTCTTATCATAATACCCTAACATGATCACTATCTTAACTTGTCATAAAATGTAATAGATGATAAAGATTTAGGAAACTTAGACTTAACCACATCATTGCTTGATCCTATGATCCCAATATTGGTCTGATCAATTAGGCTTATATACATTGGTATCTAAGATAAGTGTGATCATGGTTTTTAATTGATTCGTTCGTTGCCTGGAAAAACCCATTTAATAGGATCGAAGGGTATGCTAAATAGGACCCCATTGATTAGCTAATCTGGACATTATTATGGAAAGCTCTTAATGATTAGATCAATAAGGTTAATCAGGATAGAAGCAATAGATCTGGTCACATAATTAGGGTTCCTATATTAGATAGTGGTCAGAGATCCTAATTTGATTAGAGATCCCAAATCATAAGATTTGATCTTATAATTTTTTTAGGTTAATAAAGATTAATCTCAAATCTACATATAGGATATAACCTAGTATAGTATAAATATTGAGATGTAGATGGGACCTATATGCGCTAAATCCCTCCATGAATATTAAGTCATAAGCCTTCCATTATTCACATGATACAAAATCATTAGGTCATGAGATTTGTCATGCCAAAGCCGAGGTCGAGTGTACTTATAAGGAATTGATTGTGGAACAATGGGTTGACTCAACTAGATTAGCCAGCATAATTGGCCAAAGTCAGGGTCAGTCTAATCTAGAGGCAAACTGTAGGATGATCATATATGGATGTGATTGACAAGGCAATGTCCCCTAAATGATCTAGGAGTCACATTAGATGTGATTGATGATAATCTATCAAATTTGGCTTACCGAAATTTGTTGTGCTAAAGCCAAGGTCAAGGTAATTCAAATGAGGATCCTAGCCCACTAAGGAAATTGAATGCCAATTTCTCAAGATTAATAGAGAGAGCTATTAACCTTTATAAAATAGTGGGAGAAACCAACTTAATTAAAAATCTAGAATTACCATATTAAGTTGGTAATTAGTATTCATAGTAATTGACTTGTTCTAATTTTATGTAGGTTATCAGAGAAACCATGAGTGTAAACATCAATCTTAGGAATATTTTAGAATACAACAAATTGACTGGACTCAACTTCCCTGATTGGCTAAGGAATGTAAGGATCGTTCTTCGATCTAAAAAAATTCTTTTTGTCCTAGATGAGGTTGTACTGGAGGTTCCACTAGCAGATGCTCTGACTGAGGTTTATGTAGCATACAATCAGTATAAAGATGCTGAAGAAATGGCCACATGTTTGATGTTGGCCTCGATGTCACCTGATCTTCAGAAATAGCATGAGCATATGAATGCTTAGGAGATTTTGATGAACTTGCAAGAGTTGTTTGATGTATAGTCTCGATATAGGTTTCAAACCTCTAGAGAGATGTTTCAGTACAAAATGACTGAGGATTCATCAGTGGGTGCCCACGTGCTAAAAATGATCAATCTGATTGAGAAGTTGGCATGTTTGGGTTTTGTGATGGATCATGAACTAAGTATTGACTTGGTCTACAGTCACTACCTGAGCTCGCGAATATGCTGACGAATGCCGAGCCCAACATTAAGAAAGAAAAGGGGTAGGTTATGGTCGTGGAGTCCTTTGGCGCTCGTAAGAAGCGGCCAAAGAAGAATAAGGTCCAAAAGGTCAAGGCAACTAAACCAAATAAGGGTATTAAGAAAAGCAAAGTAGCCAAGAGGAAGTGTCGACTCTATGGCAAGGAAGGGCACTGGAAGTGAAGCTGCAAGGCTTATCTGGCTAACCTAAAAGAAAAGAAATATACAGATGCTTCTACATTAGGTATATTTATGATTGAGATGTTTTTTTCTGTTACTTCTTATTCCACTTGGGTATTGGATACCGATTGTGGATCTCATATTTGTATTAATATGTAGATGATAAGAAGCAATAGAAAGCTGGAGAAAGATGAAGTGATCATGCGCATGAAAAATGGGGCAAAGGTTGCTGCATTAGCTGTAGGATCTTGGTCTTTGTCTTTGCCCACTGGGCTTGTAATGGAGCTTAGTAATTGGTTACTATGTTTCAAACATAACAAATAATATTATTTCCGTTTCATGTCTTGTAAATGATAGATATATTTGAAATTGAAAATAAAGGAATTTTAATTTTAAAAATGAAATGTTCTTTGGTTCTGCTGAAATGTTCAATGGGATTTATGTTTTGAATTTACAATGCCCTGTTCTTAATGTAGAAACTAAGAAATTAAAATCAAATAATTCTAAGAACTCGTTCCTATAGCATTATCGTTTAGGCCATGTAAATGAAACATGTTTAACCAAGTTACATAAGGATGGCTACTTGGGCCCATTTGATTGGAAATCGTTTGAGGAATATGAGTCATGCTTACGTGGCAAAATGACTAAGTCATCCTTTACTAAAAAGGGTGAGCAAGCAACTGAATATTTAGGACTAGTATATTTGGATGTATGTGGTCCTATCAATATTCAGGCAATAGGAGGTTTTTCTTACTTCATCACATTTATAGATGACCATAGCAGATATGGTTATGTATATTGATGAAGCATAAATCTGAAGCATTTGAAAAGTTCAAAGAATTCAGATCTGAGGTAGAAAAACAAAGTGGCAAAAGTATTAAGATACTTCGATCAGATCGAGGTGAGGAATACTTAAGCCATGAGTTCTTAAAATATTTGAAGGAGAATGTGATTCTTTCTCAGTGGACTCCTTTTGGTATGCCACAGTATAATGGTGTATCAGAAATGAGGAATCACACATTATTAGATATGGTGCGATCAATGATGAGCCTTGCAAATCTTTCAAAAATGTTTTAGGGTTATGTGCTACACACAGCCGAATACACTCTAAACCGAGTTCCGTCTAAGTCGGTCAGTTCCACTCCCTATGAGATATGGTGTGGAAAGAAACCAACCTTTAGTCATATAAGGATTTGGGGTTGCTATGTTTATGTAAAGCGTAATGAGTTGGATAAGCTTGAAGCTAGATCCGACAAGTATAATTTTATGGGGTATCCTAAAGAAACAAAATGATACTACTTCTATCACCCATTCGAGCAAAAGGTTTTGTCTCAAGGCATGCCATATTCCTAAAGAATGATATTTTTCTAAGAAAAGGCAGTGGTAGAAATATTGAGATTAGTGAAACTCAAGAACCACAAATTGACACAAATCGATTAGATAACATGGAGCAAATGCCAAATGCAATGGGAGTTGAGCAGGAGACTAAACTCATATTCAGGAAATATTTACGTGAGCCTCTATCAGAAATGATGGAGCAATAGGTAGCTCCAAGTACACATCAGCTACAGAGGTCTAGTAGAACACATCATATTTCTGAGAGATATGGATTTCTTATAGAAGATGATGAGCCTACTAACTATGAGAAAGCAATATGTGACATTGACTCCAAGAGATGGCTTGAAGCCATGAAGTCTGAAATGGACTCCATGTACGACAACCAAGTATGGACTTTGGTTGATCCACCTGAAGGGATAAAACCTATTAGGTGCAAATGGGTCTTCAAGAAGAAGACTGATATGGATGGTAATGTGATTACCTATAAGACGAGGCTAGTTGCAAAGGTTACATGCAAAGAAAAGGTGTTGAGTTTGATGAAACTTTTTCTCCTGTAGCCATGCTTAAGCCCATAAGGATTTTGCTTGCGATTGCAGCCTATTACGATTATGAGATATGGCAAATAAATGTCAAGATCACCTTCCTAAATGGTGATTTAGTGAAGGATGTGTATATGACACAACCTGAGGGTTTTGAGTCCATTGATTCTCAAAATGTATGCAAGCTGCAAAGGTCCATTTATGGACTTAAGCAAGCCTCTAGAAACTGGAACATCTGTTTTGATAAAACAATGAAAGAGTTTGATTTTATCAAAAATGAGGATGATCCATGTGTGTACAAGAAGGTTAGTGGGAGTGTTATTGTTTTCTTGATATTATATGTAGATGACATACTATTGATAGGAAATAATGTATACTTGCTGCAAGAAGCGACGGATTGGTTGTTCAGCAAGTTCTCCACGAAAGATTTGGAAGAAGCAGTCTACATACTGGGTATTAAGATCTATAGAGATAGATTTAGGAGGTTGGTTGGATTGTCCCAATCAACGTACATAGACAAAGTGCTAAAATGGTCTAGCATGGAGGAATCCAAGAAGGGATTTCTGCCGGTATCGCATGGGGTACATCTCTCCAAGGACATGAGTCCTAAGACCCAAGTGGAGAGAGAGCACATGAATAGAATTCCATACACCTCAACAATCGGATCTGTTGGCCCAGATGGCAACCCAAGAGAGGAGGGGGTGAATTGGGTTCTTTAAAAAAATTTAACTCTTTGAAAATAATTAGATTGATATGAAGGAGCTCAAGTGAACTGAATTAATTAAAGCTAAGCACAAATAAAGAAGATAGAGAGAGAGAGATAAATGCATGACAAATACAAAGATTTTATAGTGGTTCGGTGTATCCAATACCTACGTTCACTCCCAAGCAACCCTTGGGTCTACACTATAATCCCACCGATTACAGTCGAGTTGTTTTACAAGCTCACAACTCCAACTTGTTGTTTTACCCGAGATTACAATGAACCCAGCCAGTTTTTCTGGACTCACCAGCACACAACCCAAACCCAAGCTAACCTTAGCTTGTCCCGAGGTATACTACCTCCTCTAATTCAATCCTCCTGATTCAATTAGCCAACAATAATTTGAAAATAATGTTTACAATACAAAACCGCTCCTCAAATAAGCAAATATTTAATTTAAATAGACAAGGATTAGAAAAGCCTATTTGAAGCAATTTGAATGCGAGCTTTTCTTCTTTTCTTCTTTTCCTCTTCTTTTTTAAATGGTTGAATCAAGCTTCAGCTCTGATTCTTCACAGAAGGTTATTGTAGAGAAGTTGAGGAAAAAGGGCTTTTGAGCTTCTTCTTTTCTTCTTTGTGAATCCTCCAAAAATGATCTTTAAAAGCTTTGGATTTCTTTTGAATATCTCTTCAGATAGTAGGCATGGACACAGAGATTTCTCTTTGAAAATATTTCCCTCTTTTTCACTTGATTCTTCCAATTTTTCTCAGTCTCTTTTTCAAATGGATGGTTGCCCTTTTGATAGATCTCTTAATCCAAGATTAGGTGAGAAAAATAGCCATTACAGAGTACTTGGATTGCTTCTACACACAAAGAAATATAGCCGTTAGAGATTAGGTGAAAAAATATTACTGTTGGAGTCCGTTCTGACATTTTGAAAATCTGTTCCTGACAGGTTGGAGTTGGCTCCAACTTTGCAGGTATCGGCTCCAACTCGGATTTCCAAAAATAGTAAATAAAAAGTTTGTTGGGGAGTCGGCTCCGAAAAAGTGATGTGTCGGCTCGCCGCATTTAGGTGTCGGCTCCCAAAACTGAAGGTGTCGACTTTGATGATGTCTTAAAAATACGCTCTCTATTCTCAGGTTAGAGTTGGCTCCAGAAATTCCAGGTATCGGCTCCCGAACTCCAGGTGTCGGCTCCCGAACTCAAGGTGTCGGCTCCAAAAACTGACGCAGAAAGCACTTCTCTATATCTCAGGTTAGAGTCGGCTCCAGAGTTTCAAGGGTCAACTCCAAACTGTGCCGAAAACTTAGAAATGTTCTGATACACCCTGGTGTCAGCTCCAAACACTGTAGGTGTCAACTCCAAGGTCTGAACTTAAATATTTTCTATTTAAAACTTAATTCAAAACTGATTTTGTGTATCATTTGAATAATTAAACATTCTTAATACCTGAAACACTTCTCAAATTTGTTAGAAACACAATGAATATACTCATGTCTTTTGTTAATAATCAAAATCAATAATTGGATCAACAATCTCCCCCTTTTTGATGATGACAAAAACATTGAGTATATGCATGATTAAACAATGAAAGTTTCAAAGCAAGTTTTAAGTTCTCATAATTAAGCTCCCCTGAATGAGGTAGCTCCCCCTATGATACTCAAATTAACATCTTCTCTCCCCTTATCATTAAAACTCATGCAATTAAGTTCATTCAATGCTTGATATCACTTAATCAAATTCAATGCTTGATATCAATTAATCAAATTCATTCAATAAGTTCGTTCATTCAATGCATATACAATTATCTTCTCTCCCCCTTTTTTGTTATCAACAAAAAGGTTAAGAAAAGATTCGTTTAGCTTAAATTAATATCAATCATTCTTTCTCCTTCTTTATAAAAGTTTAAGCATAAGAATCAATAATCTTTGAATAGAACAATATTAACTCAAAATCAAAGTTCAACTATGATAATCATTGAATACTCAAAACTTCATTACAAATTTCATAAAGTTAAATACTTCATTACATCATACTTCATTACATCATTTAACAAAATACTTCATTACATCAAAGATACAAACTAAACTTCAAAGACTAAGTACATCAAAATGTAAATCAAACAACAAAAGCTAAAAACATCAAAATATAAGGAGTCTTTTAAGTTCTTCTAAAATCTTTCCCATTCCTTTACTTTGAATCTTGATAAATTCATTCAATCTTCTGTCAATAAATGTAGATGCCACTGTAATTTTCTCTTATAATTCAGCATTGCACTTAGAATATACATCAGAATCTCCTCCTATGTCTTTAATCTTCTCAAATATATGCATAAGATCAGTCTTTAAGTCTTCTGAAGAAAATCCAAAGGATGATTCAATCTTGCTTACTCTCTCTTCCAAGGAATTGAACATCTCTCTTAAGCTTATTAGACTAGCATCTAGCTCACTCTTCATTTTAGCTTCATGATCCAAAAATAAAGATCTCAATTGCTCCATCTGAATCTCAGAAAAACCAACAGAGGACTGAACAAAAGCTGAAGGAGCCAGTGTAGGAATAGAAGGTGCTGGACAGCTGGGGCTAGGTGACATATGCCTCACTGAGGGCTCTGCCTCCGAAGTGCCATGGGCTCCAATATCTATCTCTGCTGCCCTGTCATCCATGCTTCCTTTCCTCTCCCAGTTTCCATTAATTTTAATGAATCCCATCCGGTGCAGTGTGGCTTTATTGTAGTAATCAGTATGTCTTAAGCTTTTCATGGGCTCATTATCTAATATATTAACTCCTTGGCTCTGGAAAATAGTGGTCAAAATCATGCCATAAGGAAGGGTAGATCTCTTCTTTCCTCCAGCCTCGACCATATACCAAATAATCATACCTAGAAGGTTAATAGACTGGCCGATCACAACAACATCCATAACTAGAATATCTCTCTCAGAAACATACTCAAAACGATCGGTCTTAGGAAACAAGATCCTACCATAAATATTGTGTAACAACCTAAGCTCCAAGGGCAATTGGTTAGCCCTAACTTCTTCAAATTCAACAACTTCTCTCCCAAGTATTCTAGATAAAGCTACTCCTCTGTCACTATGAGCATTGGTAATGGGTCAAGCAACTGGAATATCTAACAGTCTACCCAAAATCTCGGAGGTGAGGTGAATCCTTGGTCCTCTCACAAAGCTAATTAAACCTCCATCTCCTCTAGATAAATTCAAGTAAAAATCTTTAACAAGAGCAGGATAGGTCGGAACATCAAGAGAACAAACCTTCTTCCATCCCATATCTTTGATTTGCTTACCTATGGAGAAGCCCTTATCCTCAAAGAATCCGAAGTTCACCTTTCTACCCATTGTTATCACCTTTCCCGCTAATAAATCTACCTGTGGTGAAGATGGACCTGGAATGGCACTGGGCATGGAGGATGAAGACGAAGAATCTGAGCTGGGCGATGGTTGAGGAGTCGGACGCCTCTCACTCCTCTTTCTTATCGCCACGGGAGCTCCAAAGATTGATCCCCTTCACATTGGTGCCATTGAATCCTAGGGAATGGTTGATTTGAGAGATTCTAGGTTTTGGAAGGCATGGAGAGAATTTTGGAAGAGATTGGAAATGATTGGGGATGAAAAGGTGTTAACTCTGCCCTAAATAGCCAAATTAGATCCATAAGGTGTCGACTCCCGCAAAGTTGGGTGTTGACTCCAAGTCGCTAACTCAGTTAGTGCCCAAACTGGAGTTGGCTCCCTAAAATGGGTATCGGCTCCAAGATCTCAGATCGAGAGCGACACAGAAGAGGTGTCGACTCTACTGACTAGGGTGTCGACTCCAAGACAGTTTTAGAAAAAAAAAAGAGTTTCAAGGATCCGAAACTTGTCAAAAGAATAATCAATAAATTGGATAAAATTCTTTGGAATGTGATGAATCAAATGGTTCAACTGTCTAGATTAATTGTCCTTAGAATCATGAAATAATTTTTAGAAAATTGATTGAATTCTAAATAGTCATTCTTAAGGGTTTCAAAATCATTCCAATGGGTCACAAATCCCTAACTCTCCTCTAAGATAACAAAATCTCTCTTCATTAAGGGGTCATGTAAATATGTCAGCTAATTGTTCATCAGTACAAACATAATCAAGATAAATGTCATTATTAGCTACATGTTCTCTAATAAAATGATATCTAATTTCAATATGCTTAGTTCTTGAATGTTGGATTGGATTTTTAGTTAAGTTTATTGCAATAGTGTTATCACATATAATAGGAGTTTTATTAAGTATTATGCCATAATCTTCAAGTTGTCGCTTAATCCAAAGGATTTCAGCCTAGCAACTTCCAGCTGTAACATATTCAGCTTCAGCAGTTGATAATGCAACCGAATTTTTCTTTTTGCTAAACCAAAAGATTAAGTTACTTCCTAAAAATTGACATGCACCACTTGTACTCTTTCTATCTAATTTACATCCAGCATAGTCAGAATAAGAATAAGCAATTAAATTTAGTGTTGAGTTTCTAAAATACCATAATCCTACATTTTTAGTTCCACTCAAATATCTAAGTATTCTTTTTATAGCAATTAAGTGAGATTCTTTAGGTTCAGACTGATATCTAGCACATAGACAAACAGCAAACATAATATCTGGTCTACTTGCTGTTATGTAAAATAGAGATCTGATCATACCTCTATAATGCTTTTGATCAACTTTCTTACCATCTTCATCTTTATCCAATTTGCATGAAGGACTCATTGGTGTTCCGAGAGGTTTGACTTATTCCATACCAAACTTTTTGAAAATTTCTTGTGTACTTTGTTTGGTTGATGAAGATTCCCTCTTTATTTTGTTTGATTTGTAGTCCAGAAAGAAATTGAGTTCTCCCATCATGCTCATCTCGAATTCACCTTGCATTAACTTAGCAAATTCTTGACACAAAAGATTGTTAGTAGCACCAAATATAATATCATCTACATATATTTGTACTACGAATAAATCTTTATCTTTTCTTTTTAAAAATAAGTTTTTATCAATATTTATCTAGAAAAATTATTTTCAATTAGAAATTTGCTTAACCTATCATACCAAGCTCTAGGTGCTTATTTTAAACCATAAAGTGCTTTGTGTAATTTAAAAACATGATTTAAAAATTCATGATCTTCAAAACTAAGTAGTTATTCAACAAAAACTTTCTCATTTATAAATCCATTTAAGAATGCACTTTTAACATCCATTTGAAATAAATTGATATTCATATGACATGCAAATGCAAGTAATAGTCTAATTGCTTCTAATGTAGCTACAGGTGCAAAAGTTTCATCAAAATTAATTCATTCTTCTTGATTATGTCCTTTTGTAACTAATCTAGCTTTATTTCTAATTACTATGTCATTTTCATCTAATTTCTTTCTAAATACCCATTTAGATCCTATAACCGAATGACCTTTAGGTCTATCAACTAAGGACCATACATTATTCCTAGTAAATTGATTTAATTTCTCTTGCATAGCTAACATTCAATTACCATCTTTTTCGGCTTCTTTGATAGTTTTAGGTTCAATTTGAGATACAAATGCAAGATGATTATTGATATTTCTAATTGATGATCTAGTTCTTACTCCTTGAGATGGATCACCTATAATCAGTTCCTTTGGATGACCATAGGCATATCTCCAATCTTTAGGAAGATCTATTTCATCATGATTAGTATCAATAATATCAACTCTAGGAGAATCATCATCTTTAGCTTCTTGTTCATGGTCTGTATATCTATATTTAATTTTTTAATATCTCTCTCTAGCAAATTTATATCTTCCTCATCATCAATCTTTTCTGAACTTGATGCTAAAGACTCATCAAAAATTACATGAATAGATTCTTCTATAATTAAGTTCCTCTTGTTAAATACTCTATAGGCTTTACTAGATGTTGAATATCCTAAGAATATGCCTTCATCAGATTTTGCATCAAACTTTTCAAGGTTGTCTTTACCATTATTATGAATGAAACATTTACAACCAAATGCATGAAAATAACTAATGTTTGGTTTCCTATTATGCCATAATTCATAGGGAGTCTTTTTAAGGATTGATCTAATTAGGGCTCTATTTAGAATGTAACATGCCGTGTTTATAGCTTTCGCCCAGAAGTACTTTGGGAGTTGGCTTTCACATAGCATGGTACGAGCCATGTCTTCTAAAGTCCTATTCTTTCTTTCTACGACTCCATTTTGTTGGGGTGTCCTAGGTGCAGAGAAATTATGATGAATGTCATTTTCAATACAAAAATTTTCAAACAGATGATTTTCAAATTCTGTGCCATGATCACTTCTAAGAAACACTATGGTATTGTTTTTCTCATTTGTGACTTTCTTGAAGAATTTTAGGAATATCGAGAAAGTCTCATCTTTGTGAGCCAAAAATAATACCCAAGCGAATCTAGAATAATCATCTACTATCACAAGACCATATTTCTTTCTCCTAGACTAGTGGTTCTAGTAGGTCCAAAAAGGTCCATGTGAAGTAGTTCTAGTAGCCTAGAAGTGGAAACAACATTTTTAGATTTGAAAGAGTTTCTAGTCTGTTTTTCAAATTGACATGCATCACATATTATGTTTTTTTCAAAATCTAGTTTTGGAAGTCCTTTAACTAAATCCATTCTAATTAATTTTGAAAGTAGGTGTGTGCTTGCATGACCTAATCTATGATGCCATAGCCATCTAATCTCATTTACATTAGCATTATCAGCAACTAAGCAATGATTACTGTTGACAAATTGTCTAAATCAATTAAGTACACATTGCTATTTCTATTTCCAATAAATACAATGCTATTGTTAATGGGATTAGAGACAGTGCAAATAGAAGCTTCAAATGAAACTTTGAAACCTTTATCACACAATTGGCAAATGCTAATTAAATTATGCTTTAAACCATCAACATATAAAACATTCTCAATAAAGGTGGATGGAGTTATTTGAATTTTACCAAGGCTCATAATTTGACCTTTGCTATTGTCTCCAAAAGTAACAACTCCTCCTTTTTTATCTTCAAGGGTGATGAATTGATCCTTGTCACCCATCATGTGCCTTGAGCAGCCACTATTAAGATATCACTTTCGTTTTGATCCTTTGGCCGCAAGACACTCCTCATTGTCGTTTGCCATAAAGCAAATGTTTGCAAATTCCTTTTGTTCCTCCTCGGAAGAGGATTCTTCCCTATTACTCCCTGTTGCAACATATGCCTTCTTTTTCTTCTTGTAACCCTTCTTTAATTGTGGACACTCATATCTGAAATGCTCCGGCTTCTTACACTCATAACATGTCCTTTTTCTTTGTCCTTCTCTTTTTTCCTTTCTTCTTCCATTTTATTCCAGACCTTTTCTTATGGAAGGGTCTCATTCTTTGCATAAATTTCTTAAATTTTCTAGCAAGGAGAGCTGTCTCATCATCTTCTTCATCATCCTCACTGCTGATTTCTTCAATTTCTGCAGTCTTAAGAGCTATGGTTCTCTTCATTTTGACCTCTTCCTCTTGATGTTGTTTCATTGTTAGTTCATGGGTCATCAATGATCCAAGTAGCTCCTCCAAAGGTAGAGCATTTAAGTCTTTAGCTTCTTGGATTGCAGTTACCTTGGCTTCCCATGATCTTGAAAGAGACATAAGAATTTTGCGCACCAATTCAGAGTTAGTATATGTTTTTCCTAGACTTTTTAAACCATTCACAATATCAGTAAATCTAGTGTACATGCATGTGATTGATTCAGTTTGTTTCATGCTAAACAATTCATATTTATGCACTAAAATATTGATTTTAGATTCTTTAACTTGATTAGTACCCTCATGGGTAACTTCTAATCTATCCCAAATTTATTTTGCAGAAATACAAGTAGAAATACGGTTAAACTCATTAGCATCAAAAGAATTGTACAAAACATTCATGGCTTTAGCATTGAGCTGAGCCAACTTCTTATCATCTTCATCCCATTCCGTTTCCGGCTTAGGAATCACCATGTTGTCTACTCTTATTATGGGTGTGTGAGGACCATTTACTATGATGCCCCATAGGTTATATAGTCAAGTACTTAAATAAAAATTTTCATTCTAGCTTTTCAATAACCATAATTTGTACCAAAAAATAAAGGAGGTTGATTAGTGGATTGACCTTCTGAAAAATATGATCCAACTTGAGCTACCATTTGGATCTTTGATTCTTGATTGTTAGATCAAATTTAAATGAGCACAAGCTCTGATACCAATTGTTGGCCCAGATGGCAACCCAAGAGGGGGGGTAAATTGGGTTCTTTAAAAAAATTTAACTCTTTGAAAATAATTAGATTGATATGAAGGTGCTCAAGTGAACTGAATTAATTAAAGCTAAGCACAAATAAAGAAGATAGAGAGAGAGATAAATGCACGACAAACACAAAGATTTTATAGTGGTTTGGTGTATCCAACACCTACATCTACTCCCAAGCAACACTTGGGTTCACACTATAATTCCACCGATTACAGTCGAGTTGTTTTACAAGCTCACAACTTCAACTTGTTGTTTTACCCGAGATCACAACGAACCTAGCCGGTTTTTCTGAGCTCACCAGCACACAATCCAAACCCAAACTAACCTTAGCTTGTCTCGAGATATACTACCTCCTCTAATTCAATCCCCCTAATTGAATTAGCCAACAATAATTTAAAAATAATGTTTACAATACAAAATAGCTCCTCAAATGAGCAAATATTTAATTTAAATAGACAAGGATTAGAAAAGCCTATTTGAAGTGATTTGAATGTGAGCTTTTCTTCTTTTTCTCTCTCTTTTGAATGGTTGAATCAAGCTTCAGCTCTGATTCTTCACAGAAGGTTGTTGTAGAAAAGTTAAGGAAAAAGGGCTTTTGAGCTTCTTCTTTTCTTCTTTGTGAATCCTCTGAAAATGATCTTTGAAAGCTTTGGATTTCTTTTGAATTTATCTTTAGATAGTAGGCATGGACACAAAGATTTCTCTTTGAAAATATTTCCCTCTTTTTCACTTGATTCTTTCAATTTTTCTCAGGCTCTTTTTCAAACGGACGGTTGCCCTTTTTATAGATCTCTTAATCCAAAATTAGGTGAGAAAAATAGCCATTACAGAGTACTTGGATTGCTTCTACACACAAAAAAATATAGCCATTAGAGATTAGGTGGAAAAATATTATTGTTGGAGTCCTTTCTAACATTTTGAAAATCCGTTCCTGACAGGTTGGAGTCGGCTCAAACTTTGCAGGTGTCATCTCTAACTTTGCAGGTGTCGGCTTCAACTTGGGTTTCCAAAAATAGTAAATAAAAAGTTTGTTTGGGAGTCGACTCCAAAAAAGTGATGTGTCGGCTCGCTACATTTAGGTGTCGGCTCCCGCAACTGAGGGTGTCAACTCTAACGATGTCTTAAAAATACTCTCTATTCTCAGGTTAGAGTCAGCTCCAGAAATTCCAGGTGTCGGCTCCCGAACTCCAGGTGTCGGCTCCCAAACTTAAGGTGTCGGCTCCAAAAACTGACACAGAAAGCAGTTCTCTGTATCTCAAGTTAGAGTCAGCTCTAGAGGGGGTGTACCTAGCAGGATGAGAAGATCGAGATGCTGAAGGGGTTGCTCTGCCTAGCGGATGTGCCCTGGATGATCAAGCCCTGAGCCCGTGGATCTGCGGCTAAGTTTCTGCTGACCTAGATGGCGATCACCTTGAATTCTGGATTCATGGTTACTGAGGGACCTGCAAGAACACCATCCAAGGGTTAAAGAACAAGAGAGAAAAGTCAGATTAGAGGCAAAGAGGCAAGGAAGAAGTAGAGAAGGAGGGGCAGCCAAGAGGCTCTTGGGCATCCACTAGAGGAAAACAAGGACGTCAACCAGGGTTTCTTTTGGAGATTGGGATGTTGGCACGCGCAGGAGAAGGGAATCAAGAGCACCAGAGAACCAAATAACAAAACTCACAATAACTCAAAATTGGATTGATTGATTAATAATTCAAAGATGCATAATTCATACAAGAGGGTCTCTTTTATAGAACAAGAGACTTAGGGCCCATGTAAATACAGATATGGAAAGAAAAGGGGTACCCACTTTCTTTCTAAAGTGTGGATTAGATTACATGAAAAAAAAACTTTATGCCATACAAATCCCTTTCAAAAAAGGCAATTTATGGGCAATAAAGGACGTTCCTTTGCTGCTTCTTTGGGCTGGAATTCTTCCAAATAGGGTTGCATGATTTGGGGGATTGAGGCTTATCTTATTGACCTACTTGCTCTGCTAGGTGGTGTGTGGAATGCTTGTGCTAGAGGGTGGCAAGCGTGTGGCTGGCATGTGACTTCTTATGTAGGTGTGGCACCAACTTGAATTTAGCAGCTGCTCTGTTTGATTGTGATGGCCTTGTCTTTTGCTCCAGTACTGGTGTCTCCTTTTGTAAGCTGAATGAACTTAATAAAAATACCAACTGGACTAGATATGACACATAAAACCAACTGGACTAGACAGGACTCAAATTGACCCAAGCTCATAATGAGCTGACTTAATATGACCCAAACCCTAATATGAGTACCAACTCAAAATACATGACTCAAATGCCCAAACAAAATTAAAATTGGATCCAAATTAAAATAAAATAAAATAAACCTAGTTTCCAACTGAATCAAACCCTACAAACTTAATCAGATATCCATAGAGGATTAAGAATCCTCTGCCTGATCCTGGTGCCCGCATCAATTCTCCCAGGATGGGAGGAACTCGACCCCATCGAGTATGGGTCACTCTGGCTATGGTAGCTCTCTAGGAGGTCTGGGTCAAGGCATTGCAAGTCCTCTCAAGTAATCCATGAATTCTCGGATTTGGGGCGACCCTGCCATCGGGCCAAGTAGCGTTGGTAACCGTAGTGCCAGGTCGTAATGGCTTGATCGTCCAGGATTTGCTTGATCCGCTCTCCTCGCTCAGGTAAAATTGGTGGTGGACACTTTTGGGCAGGTTCGCTCATGAAAGGAGGGTTAGGTTTCCTATACTCTACTAGGTCTGCAATATTGAAGGTTGAGCTAATGCCCCAATCCGAGGGCAGATCTAGCACATAGGCATTGGGTCCTACCTTCTCTATTACTTTAAAGGGCCAGCTTCGCGAGCGTAAAGTTTCTTAATGGTCCCTGGCAGGAACCGTTCAGGCCTAAGCCTAACCATGACAGAATCTCCTACACCAAACTCTTTGGCTCTTCTTTGGGAGTTAGCCAGTCTTTTATAAGTTTTATTACTTAGATTTATTTTATGGCTAATGTCCTTAAGTGTCTGATATGTTGCGCAAATGCTTATGCAAACTCTGAGACTCGTGTATGGAGGGATAAAGGAATTAAATCAAGTGGATGATTAGGCTTGTACCCATGGACTATCTCAAATGGACTCTTGCCCGTAGACCTGTTCACTGAGCTGTTGTAGGTGAACTCTGCACGAGGTAGCAATAGATCCAACATTCCTAGGTGTTCGCCTACAAGGTACCTAAGAATGTTTCCTAGACTATGGTTCACCACTGTTGGGGAAATTATTGAGAAATTATTTACCCAATTATTGATTTTGATGATTAACAAAAGCCATGAGTATATTCATTGTGTTTCTGATAGATTTGATAAGTGTTTCAGGAATTAAGATTGGTTATTTATTCAAATGGCACTTATAAATCAGTTTTGAACCAAGTTTCAATGGAATTTATATAAGTTCAGAACTTGGAGCCGACACTTAGAACCATTCAAGCCGACTCCAGTGTGTATCAGAGCAGTTATATATTTTTGGCATGGTTCGGAGTCAACACCAAGAGTTTCAGAGCCGACACCTGAGGTTTCGGAGCTGACACATGAAAAGGTGGAGCCGACTCCAACCTAAGATACAGAGAAACTATTTTCTGCTTCAAAAGCCAGAGCCGACACATGGATTTCGGGAGCCGACTCTAACCTGAGTTACAGAGACTACATTTTTTGGAGCAATTCTCGGAGCCAATATTAGTAATAGTGCCTTAGGCCTATTGTATGGACATGGTATTTTAAATATTTATGAACATTTACTATTATCATAATTTGCATGTTTATTATATAATAATGTCCTTGAATAATATTATGAATTATTCTAAATGTCCCTAATCGGTTATTGTTGTGGGAATAACAATAAATTAAGATTAGTATGAAATTTGATTGATATTCATGGGATGAATATGTGTATGAGATACAAATCAAATTTATATGTATTTGTTGAGAACAAATATTGGACAAGACCCGCCTTGAGATTAATACATGGATCAAAGTCATAAGTTAATCTCTAGTAGTTGTGTCATTAAATCCTTAGACCTGAGATTGCCATAGTTCTCAACATGAGGAATATTATGTTTTGACATAATCAAACGTTGTCTTTAACCGGATGATTATAAAGATTATGATTGAACATAATAAGAATCATGTAGTGAGATGTGAGTGATTAAGATGGAATTTGTCCCTCTTATTATAAGAGAGATATCTCTGGGCCCCTCGATGATTGAGACTGAGAAATGCATGGCCATGCTCAAATGAATTGATGGAGATCAATATCATTTGTTTAGTCAGTCTAATTGGGTTTCGAGAAATTAAAGATAGAGAGATATAAGGTTGACTTTATCCATGCCTTATATTCTATCAAGATATCATGTGACAAAAGGATTATGTTAATAGCTACTTTAAGGTTGTCTCGGAACATGAGCTTTTCATTTAACTTGGGTAGTCATAATGTCTTGCTAGAGGCCGCTTATGACTTGTAGGTTCAAAATGTGATTTAGGCCTACTGCCAACGTTAATTGAACCTATAGGGTCGCACACTAAGAACGGACAATAATGGTTACGATTTGTTACTCTCTATATAATTTAAAATGATGAGATTATTTTAAATTAAATAATAATTAGTTGTCATTTAGATTCGAGTTTAATTTTGAGAAAATTTAAATTCGTAATTTAAATTGTGACAAGTAATTAAATTGTTACATTTTCTTATTGGATAAGGAAATAATCCATAAAGTTTTTTTTGGTTAAAAATATATATTCCTTATTTTGTAAGGAAAGGATTTAAATTGTTATTATTTAAAAGGAGTTTTAAATAAATATCAATTAAAATCTTAGTTAACCAAAATTCCTAGCAGGCTTGTATATATGTTCGATATATACGTTTTAAGTCTATTGGGGCATTTGAAAGGTCACGTCGATTGGGGCTTTTGAAGCGTCATATCTTTTGCCTTAAAGATGGAAAAATAGAGAGTTGAAAATGGGTTCATTTTTGTGAAAAATGGAATGGTTGAACTAGCATTCAAAACCATTTTGGTGTCCGTTCGTGTGTGGATACTTGTAGAGGGTGATCGTCTTTCTGAAAGGCAGCACCTTTGAAGATCCGAGAAAACCCAACACAAGAACAGAAGGATTACATACTGATTGTAATAACAAAAGGTAATAACAAAAGGTAATATTTTTGTTTATCCTTCTTTCGGTTTTTATGAAACGCATGTGATTCTTGGTGGGTTATAAATTTATTTTGTTTCCGCTGCAATTTTATTCCAATTAGATTGGGATTTTTCATTCCGTAACCCAACAGTGGTATCAGAGCCTCTTGCGTTTTCATAAAAATCGAAACTGCCATGTTTGATTGTATGTATGAGATGTATATGATCTTGGCATGGTTTGCGTTCTTGTATATATATATGATATTAGTGTTTGCACGAACGACATAGATAATAGGTTTTCTAAGGTGTTAATTGATGAATCTGTTTCCTGTAAGGATTCGTTAATATGATTAAAAATCCGAATGGGATATTGCAATTAAAGTGTTTAATATCTTGATATATGATTTCGGTGATGTCTTAATTAGATTAATACATGAACTGAATTCACATATCAATAAGGATTTATCAATTGCTGTTTATGGTGGTGCGGATGTGAGCCTTAAATTTATTGATGAGATCAATAAAATCAAATTTTAGGATGAAACTTTATTGTATCTCCAAATTTTAGGAACCGCAGTACTACCTAATCAGAGCGCCTTGTAAATTTAATTGGTTTTAAAAACACGCCTATTTTCTTTAATGCAATATGTATATGCTATATGATAACATGATATATTTTGCATGGTGTGTTGCTTTGCTTTGTATGGTGCATGGTATGGCCTTGTGACCAATATGATTGGCAGGTTTTTATTATTCTTTTACAAGGGTTGTAATTATCATATATGGCCTGCGTGCTATTTTGTTTCATTATAATTTTTCTTTTACTTTTAGTAGTATTTGTTTATTTATTGTAATAAAGCAAGAAGACAAAGCAAACCATTTAAAATCCTGCAATCCAACCATGGTGATAGAGGAGCTAGGTGTCTATGCACATGATGATGGTCAAGTAGACATTATGGTGTTGCTCATTATTACCTAGGATTGACCATTGATCTTCATATTGGCTTATGAAGATCAATCTTGATAAGGTCATACTATGACATGTATTATATACATGTATGAGATGCTATGTATGATGTTTCATAAGTATGTGATGCTATGTATGATATCAATGAGTATGTGATACTAAATGCATGATGAGATCTGTTAATCTATCTAGATCCCTCACATAAAATCTTAAGTTGACATGCCATCCATATTTGAACACTTGTCAAGGCTTTTATCACCTTAATGTGGGTTCTACCAAAGTAGAAGTACATTGGGTTACATTAGTGAGGCAAGATGGGTAATGGTGCTACCCATATGTTTAAAAATGGTTTAACTTAATTAGGTTATCAAAACGGTTTTGGGCCTAATGGCATGAGATGGGATTTAAACATGCCGAGACATATGATGTCATAATCCCATAAATTTCTAAGAGTTGCATGAGTTGCAATTGGTAAGAGTTACCTACCTAAAAAACTTAATTTTAAGCGTCATGCCAAAGCTGACTTAAAGTTGAGTATAAATATGGATCTTAGCTCACTAAATTAATATGATTTTATCATTGAGGGTTGTTAATTTAGTGGGAGTTTTTCATAATCAAAATACTTAACGAACTTTGCATTTATTGTAGATGGCCAACAATGATAACAATTCTACTATGTCACTGCGATCAATCCTTGCGAAGGACAAACTTACTGGGACTAATTTCCTTGACTGGTTTCGAAATTTGAGAATTGTTCTCAAACAAGAAAGGAAGCTTTATGTCCTGGATCAACCTCACCCTGAAGAACCAGCCGATAATGCTTCTAGAGCTGAAAAGAATGCTTATGAGAAGCATCATAATGACTCTATTGATGTTGCATGCTTGATGCTAGCTACCATGAGTTCTGAACTTCAGAAAGATTTGGAAAACATGGAAACTTATGATATGATTGTCAATCTAAAGGAAATGTTCCAGCAACAAGCAAGGCAAGAAAGGTATGATACTACCAAGGCATTGCACTCTTGTAAAATGGCTGAGGGTGCTTCAGTTAGCGCTCATGTGTTGAAAATGAAAGGCTATATTGAGCACCTTGATAGGCTTGGATTTCCAATGAGCCAAGAGTTGGCAACAGATTTGATCCTAAATTCACTTCCTGATAGTTATGATCAGTTTATCATGAACTATAACATGAATGAAATGGACAAATCAATTTCTGAGCTGCATACGATGCTTAAAACTGCTGAACAGAATATTAAGTCCAAGCCTGGCCATATTCTGATGGTTCAAAAGGGAAAGGGCCTTATGAAGAAAAGAAAAGGAAAGGGTAAGGGAAGGGCTGGAAAGTCCAATGCTCAACCCAAGCCCAATCCTAAACCCAAGGCTAAAGCCCCAAAGGAGGGTGTCTGTTTCTTTTGCAATGAACCTGGTCATTGGAAGAGAAACTGCAAGCTGTATTTGGAGGATCTAAAGAAGAAGAAGAAGACTGGTGAGACCGGTTCTTCAGGTATTTATGTTATAGAGATTAATTTCTCTCCTTCTAGTTCCTGGGTATTAGATACTGGATGTGGATCTCACATTTGCACAAATGTGCAGGGGCTCAAAAGGAGTAGACAACTGAAGAAGGGCGAAGTTGATCTTCGAGTAGGCAATGGAGCAAAAGTTGCTGCTTTAGCTGTAGGAAGTTATGAACTTTCTTTGCCCAGTGGGCTTTTGTTAGTTTTGAACAATTGCTATTATGTTCCTACAATGTGTAGGAATATTATTTCAGTTTCTTGTTTGGATAATGATGGTTTTTCTTTTATTATTGAGAATAATAATTGCTCCATTTATCATAAAGACATGTTCTATGCAAATGCCGAATTACTAGATGGTCTTTATGTTTTGAATCTTCAAAAATCCAACAATTCTTCTGTCTATAACATAACTACTAAGAAAGTTAAGTCCAATGACTTAAATTCAACCTATCTTTGGCATTGTCGCCTTGGCCATATAAATGAGAAACGCATATCAAAACTCCATCAAGATGGACTTTTGAACTCATTTGATTTTGAATCATATGATACATGTGAATCTTGTCTATTGGGTAAGATGACAAAGGATCCCTTTACTGGACACAGTGAAAGGGCCAATGAATTATTGGGCCTAATACATACAGATGTATGTGGACCATTAAGTTCAGAAGCCATAGGAGGTTACAAGTACTTCATTACATTTACTGATGACTTCAGTAGATATGGTTATGTCTACTTGATGAGACACAAATCTGAATCATTTGAAATGTTTAAATCTTTTCAATATGAAGTACAAAACCAACTTGGCAAGACAATCAAGGCACTTCGATCTGATCGAGGTGGAGAATATTTGAGCCAAGATTTTTATGACCATCTTAGAAGTTGTGGAATCATTCCACAGCTAACTCCTCCTGGAACACCGCAATGGAATGGTGTGTCTGAAAGAAGGAATCGAACCTTATTAGATATGGTTCGATCTATGATGAGTCTAACAGATCTTCCACTTACCTTTTGGGGTTATGCACTTGCCACAGCTGCGTTCACACTAAATCGAGTTCCAACCAAAGCGGTTGAAAAGACGCCATATGAGATGTGGAATGGTAAAAAGCCCAGTTTGTCTTTTCTTAAGATTTGGGGTTGTGAAGCTTATGTAAAACGTCAAGTTTCAAATAAGCTGGAACCCAAGTCTGATAAATATTTTTTTGTGGGATATCCTAAAGAGACTAAAGGATACTACTTTTACAATCCCATTGAGAACAAAGTGTTTGTTGCTCGGAATGGTGTCTTTCTAGAAAGGGAATTTATTTCTAAAGGAACCAGTGGGAGCAAGGTACAAATCGAAGAGATTCGAGAACCACAAGATAACATTGAACCGCCTGTGGATGCTCAAAGTCAACAAACCACTGTTGACACACCACCTGTAGCACAAAAGTTACGTAGATCTGATAGGATACGTCATGAGCCCGAGAGATATGGATTTCTTGTGACTGATAATCATGATGTATTGTTAGTGGATCAAAATGAACCTACTACCTATCAAGAGGCTATGTTAGATCCAGACTCTGAGAAATGGTTAGAGGCCATGAAGTCTGAAATCCAATCCATGTATGATAATCAGGTATGGACCTTGATTGAGCCACCTGAAGGTACAAAGACTATTGGGTGCAAATGGGTTTTCAAAAAGAAAACTGACATGGATGGTAAAGTGCATACTTACAAAGCAAGGCTAGTTGCAAAAGGTTTCAAACAAACTCATGGTATAGACTATGATGAAACTTTTTCACCTGTAGCCATGCTTAAGTCTATTAGAATTCTTATTGCCATTGCTGCATATTATGACTATGAGATTTGGCAAATGGATGTTAAAACAGCGTTTCTTAATGGAAACTTACTTGAGGATGTGTACATGACACAACCTGAGGGTTTTGTACAACCTGAGAATTCTAGTAAAGTATGCAAGCTTCAAAGATCCATTTATGGTTTGAAGCAGGCTTCTCGGAGTTGGAATCTTCGTTTTGATGAATCAGTCAAAGAGTTTGGATTTATCAAAAATGAAGATGAACCTTGTGTTTACAAGAAAGTTAGTGGAGCGCCATTGTATTTCTGGTCCTATATGTTGATGACATTTTACTCATTGGGAATGATATCCCTACCTTGCAGAGTGTCAAGTCTTGGTTAGGGAAATGTTTCTCAATGAAAGACTTAGGTGAAGCTGCCTATATCCTAGGGATAAAGATCTATAGAGATAGATCTAAGAGGCTGATTGGTCTAAGTCAAAGTACTTACATAGACAAAGTACTGAAAAGGTTCAGTATGCAAGATTCCAAGAGAGGATACTTGCCTATGTCTCATGGTATTACACTTAGCAAATCTCAGTGTCCTAACACAAAAGATGAGCGAGAGCGCATGAGTAAGATTCCTTATGCTTCAGCAATAGGATCTATCATGTATGCTATGTTGTGCACTAGACCAGATGTCTCTTATGCTTTAAGCATAACGAGTAGATACCAGTCAGATCCCGGTGAGAGTCACTGGACGGCGGTCAAGAACATTCTTAAGTATCTGAGAAGATCTAAAGATATGTTCTTGGTGTATGGCGGATTGGAAGATGATCTAGTTGTAAGTGGTTACACAGATGCAAGCTTTCAATCTGACAAAGATGATTTCCGATCGCAGTCAGGATATGTGTTTTGTTTAAATGGTGGTGCTGTTAGCTGGAAGAGTTCGAAGCAAAGCACTGTTGCTGATTCTACAACTGAAGCTGAATACATAGCAGCATCTGATGCAGCAAAGGAAGCAGTTTGGATCAAGAAGTTCATTACTGACCTTGGAGTGGTTCCTAGCATCACAAATCCTGTTGATGTTTATTGTGACAATAATGGTGCTATCGCACAAGCAAAAGAACCTAGGTCACATCAGCGATCCAAACACATTCTTAGGCGTTATCATCTCATTCGAGAAATCATTGAGAGAGGTGACGTAAAAATATGCAGAGTTCCAACAGATGACAATGTTGCTGATCCATTGACTAAGCCTCTACCACAAGCAAAGCATGATCGTCATGCTAGGTTCATAGGTATTAGATACATTGATGAGTGGGCCTAGTGCAAGTGGGAGATTGTTAGTAATAGTGCCCTAGGCCTATTGTATGGACATGGTATTTTGAATATTTATGAACATTTACTATTATCATAATTTGCATGTTTATTATATAATAATGTCCTTGAATAATATTATGAATTATTCTAAATGTCCCTAATCGGTTATTGTTGTGGGAATAACAATAAATTAAGATTAGTATGAAATTTGATTGATATTCATGGGATGAATATGTGTATGAGATACAAATCAAATTTATATGTATTTGTTGAGAACAAATATTGGACAAGACCCGCCTTGAGATTAATACATGGATCAAAGTCATAAGTTAATCTCTAGTAGTTGTGTCATTAAATCCTTAGACCTGAGATTGCCATAGTTCTCAACATGAGGAATATTATGTTTTGACATAATCAAACGTTGTCTTTAACCGGATGATTATAAAGATTATGATTGAACATAATAAGAATCATGTAGTGAGATGTGAGTGATTAAGATGGAATTTGTCCCTCTTATTATAAGAGAGATATCTCTGGGCCCCTCGATGATTGAGACTGAGAAATGCATGGCCATGCTCAAATGAATTGATGGAGATCAATATCATTTGTTTAGTCAGTCTAATTGGGTTTCGAGAAATTAAAGATAGAGAGATATAAGGTTGACTTTATCCATGCCTTATATTCTATCAAGATATCATGTGACAAAAGGATTATGTTAATAGCTACTTTAAGGTTGTCTCGGAACATGAGCTTTTCATTTAACTTGGGTAGTCATAATGTCTTGCTAGAGGCCGCTTATGACTTGTAGGTTCAAAATGTGATTTAGGCCTACTGCCAACGTTAATTGAACCTATAGGGTCGCACACTAAGAACGGACAATAATGGTTACGATTTGTTACTCTCTATATAATTTAAAATGATGAGATTATTTTAAATTACAAATAATAATTAGTTGTCATTTAGATTCGAGTTTAATTTTGAGAAAATTTAAATTCGTAATTTAAATTGTGACAAGTAATTAAATTGTTACATTTTCTTATTGGATAAGGAAATAATCCATAAAGTTTTTTTTGGTTAAAAATATATATTCCTTATTTTGTAAGGAAAGGATTTAAATTGTTATTATTTAAAAGGAGTTTTAAATAAATATCAATTAAAATCTTAGTTAACCAAAATTCCTAGCAGGCTTGTATATATGTTCGATATATACGTTTTAGAGTCTGTGGGGCATTTGAAAGGTAACATCGATTGGGGCATTTGAAAAGTCATGTCGATTGGGGCTTTTGAAGCGTCATATCTTTTGCCTTAAAGATGGAAAAATAGAGAGTTAAAAATAGGGGTTCATTTTTGTGAAAAATGGAATGGTTGAACTAGCATTCAAAACCATTTTGGTGTCCGTTCGTGTGTGGATACTTGTAGAGGGTGATCGTCTTTCTGAAAGGCAGCACCTTTGAAGATCCGAGAAAACCCAACACAAGAACAGAAGGATTACATACTGATTAAAAGGTAATAACAAAAGGTAATATTTTTGTTTATCCTTCTTTCGGTTTTTATGAAACGCATGTGATTCTTGGTGGGTTATAAATTTATTTTGTTTTCGCTGCAATTTTATTCCAATTAGATTGGGATTTTTCATTCCGTAACCCAACAGCCAACACATCAAAAATCGGGAGCCGACTCTAGTCTGTGGGGAGTCGACACTTTGCAAAGTCGGAGCTGACACTACATCAAATCGATTTTTGCTATTTATGGAAACACGATCTGGAGCCGACACATGAAAAGTTGGAGCCGACTCCAACTTGTCAAGGATAATTTTCAAAAGTGCCAGATCGAACTTTAACAGATATATTTTCTCACCTAACTCTCAACGGATACTTTTCTTTGCATGGAGAATCATCCAAGGTACTTTGTAACGGCTATTTCTCACCTAATCTTGGATTAAGACTCTATAAAAGGGGGGATTCATTTGTTTGAAAAAAAAGAGTAGAAATAGAGGGAAAATAATGAAAAAATTGAGAGAAATCTCTTGTGAAAAGAAAGAGAAAAATCTCTGAGTCCAAGCCTATCAATCCAAGAGAGATTCAAGAGAAATCCAAAGCCCTAAAAGTTCAAATTCGAAGGATTTTCAAAAGGAAAAAGAAGAAGAGAAAAAGCCCTATTTCCTCAACGAGCTGTGTTCAAGATTCAACGATTCAATCCTTGCTCATCCATTCAAAAGAGAAGAGGAAAAGAAGAAAAGAAGAAAAGCTCAAATCCACATTGCTTCAATCAGGCTTTTCTTACCTTTGTTTATTTATATTGCTTATTTGCTCATTTAAGGAGCTTTCCATTGTCGTAAACATTATATTGATTTGGTGTTTACTAATTCAATAAGGGGGATTGAATTAGTTGAGGTAGTTTACCTCGGGAACAAGCTAGTTTAGCTTGGGTTTGGGTTTTGTGTTGGTGAACCCGTGAAAACCGCTGGGTTCGTTGTGACCCCGTGTAAAACAACAAGTTAGAGTTGTGAGCTTGTAAAACAACTCAACTGTAATCAGTGGATTATAGTGTGGACCCAAGAGTTGCTTGGGAGTGGACGTAGGTGTGGGATACACCGAACCACTATAAATATTTGTGTGTTTGTCGTGCTTTTGTCTCTATCTCTCTCTCTTATTGTGCTTTAAATTATTGCATCACTTCATTAGTATACTTAATCCTTGTGAAATTTGGTTTTAAGTTTTAAGTATTAAATTTTTAAAGAACCAATTCACCCCCCCTCTTGGGTTGCCATCTGGGCCAACAATTGGTATCAGAGCTTGTGCTCATTTTTAGTTGATCTAACGATCAAGAGTTAAAGATCCAAATGGCAACACAAGCTGGATCATCTTTTGCTGAAGGTCAATCCACTAATAGGCCACCTTTGTTTAATGGCTCTAATTATTCATATTGGAAAGCAAGAATGAGGATTTTATTCAAGCTTTAGATTATGAATTGTGAGTGTCATTACAAATGGACCTAATACACCCACACACATTGTAGATGGTTCAATAGTTCCTAAGCCCGAAAGGGATTGGAATGAGAATGATAGGAAAATGGCTCAGCTCAATGCAAAAGCCATGAATGTTTTATATTGTTCTTTGGATGCAAATGAATTCAATAGAATATCTACTTGCATTTCAGCCAAAGAAATTTGGGATAGACTAGAAGTTACCCATGAGGGTACTAACCAAGTAAAAGAATCCAAAATTAACATTCTAGTGCACAAATATGAATTGTTTAGCATGGAACAAACTGAATCAATCACATGCATGTACACTAGATTCACTGATATTGTTAATGGTTTAAAAAGTCTTGGTAAGACTTATACTAACTCTGAATTGGTGCGCAAAATTTTTAGATCTCTTCCAAGATCATGGGAAGCAAAAGTTACTGCAATCCAAGAAGCCAAAGACTTAAACATTCTACCTTTGGAGGAGCTCCTTGGATCCTTGATGACCATGAATTGACAATGAAACAACATCAAGAGGAAGAGGTGAAAAAGAAAAGAACCATTGCTCTTAAGGCTGCAGAAAAGGAAATAAGCAGCAGCGAGGAAGAAGAAGAAGATGATGAGACAGCTCTCCTAGCTAAGAAATTTAAGAAATTTATGCAAAGAAGGAGACCCTTCCACAAGAGAAAGTTTGGAATAAAATTGGAAGGAGAAAGAGAAAAAGAAAGGGATAAGGACAAAGAAAAAGAATCCTTGACATGTTATGAATGTAAGAAGCCGGGGCATTTTCGATCTGAATGTCCTCAACTAAAGAAGGGTTACAAGAAGAAGAAGAAGGCCTATGTTGCAACTTGAAGTGATAGTGAAGAGTCTTCATCTGAAGAAGAACAAAAAGAGGTTGCAAACATATGCTTCATGGCAAACAACAAAAATGAGGTAAATTTCGAAGCCCATGATGATTTTATATTTGATGAATTGTATGATGCATTTAATGAATTAGTTAGTGATTTTAAGGTTTTGAGAATGAAAAACAAATCTTTGAAAACTGAAAACCTAAATCATCTCAAAGAGAAAAATGAACTAATTCTTGAGGTTAAAAATCTAAAATCTGAAAATGAAAATGTTTTAAAAGAAAAGGAATCAATTTCTAATGAAATTATTAATTTGAAGAAAGAAATTGATAAACATAAAATTATAGTTGATAAATTTACATATAGCTTAGAAAAACTAAATTTACTTTTAAGTAATCAAAGAGCTGTATTTGATAAAGCCGGATTAGGATATAGACTTCACATGAAATAAAAATTTGTAAATAATTTCTTTATAAAGAAAAATAATGTTTCATGTTATTGTTGTAACAAAAAGGGACATAAATCATATAAATGCAAATTTAGAAAATTTAATAAAAATTTAATGGTTAAAGAAAAGAAAATATGGGTTCCTAAAGGAACAATATTTATTGCGACTAACCATGAAGGACCAAGTAAGCTTGGGTACCTAAACATAAGATTTGATTATCTTGTAGGAGTGTCTTGTGGCCAAAGGATCAAAACAAAAGTGGTACCTTGATAGTGGCTGCTCAAGACACATGATGGGTGACAGATCAATTCATCACCCTTGAAGATAAAAAAGGAGGAGTTGTTACTTTTGGAGATAATGGCAAAGGCCAAATTATGGGATTTGATAAAATTCAAATAACTCCATCCACTTTTATAGAAAATGTTTTATATGTTGTTGGTTTAAAGCATAATCTAATTAGCATTAGCCAATTGTGTGATAAAGGTTTCAAAGTTTCCTTTGAAGCTTCTATTTGCACTGTTTCTAATCCCATTGACAATAGCATTATATTTGTTAGAAATAGAAATATTAATATATACTTAATTGATCTAGACAATTTGTCTACTAGTAACCATTGCTTAATTGCTGATAATGCTAAGATTAATGAGATTGGATGGCTATGGCATTGTAGATTAGGTCATGCAAGCACACACTTAATTTCAAATTAATTAGAATGGATTTAGTTAAAGGACATCCAAAACTAGATTTTGAAAATAATAGAATTTGTGATGCATGTCAATTTGGAAAAGAAACTAGAAATTCTTTCAAATCTAAGAATATTGTTTCAACTACTAGGCCACTTGAACTACTTCATATGGACCTTTTTGGACCTACTAGAACCACTAGTCTAGGAGAAAAGAAATATGGTCTTGTAATAGTAGATGATTACTCTAGATATACTTGGGTTTTTTTTTTGGCTCACAAAGATGAGATTTTCTCGATATTCCTAAAATTTTTCAAGAAAGTCACAAATGAGAAAAATAACACCATAGTGTCTCTTAGAAGTGATCATGGCACAAAATTTAAAAATCATCAATTTAAAATTTATGTATTGAAAATGATATTCATCATAATTTTTTTGCACCTAGAACACCACAACAAAATGGAGTCGTAGAAAGGAAAAATAGAACATTAGAAGATATGGCCCGTACCATGCTATGTGAAAGCCAACTTCCAAAGTACTTCTGGGCGAAAGCTATAAACACAACATGTTACATCCTTAATAGAGCTTTAATTAGGCCAATTCTTAAGAACTCCCTATGAACTATGGAATAATAGGAAACCTAACATTAGTTAGTTTCATGCATTTGGTTGTAGATGTTTTATTCATAATAATGGTAAGGACAATCTTGGAAAATTTGATGCCAAATCTGATGAAGAAATATTTTTAGGTTATTCAACATTTAGTAAAGCATATAGAGTATTTAACAAGAAATATTTAATTGTAGAAGAATAAATTCATGTAGTATTTGATGAATCTTTAGCATCAAGTTCTGAAAAGATTGATAATGAGGAAGATACAATTTTGCTTGAAAGAGATTTTAAAAAATTGAATATAGATATATCTTCAGACCATGAACAAGATGCTAAAGATGATGACTCATCTAGGAATGATGTTATTGATACTACTCGTAATGATGTAAATCTACCTAGAGATTGAAGATATGCTTATGGTCATCCTAAGGATTTAATCATAGGTGATCCATCTTAATGAGTAATAACTAGATCATCAATGAGGAATATCAATAATCATCTTGCATTTATGTCTCATATAGAACTCAAAACTATTGAAAAAGCTGAAAAAGATAGTAATTGAATGTTAGCTATGCAAGAGGAATTAAATCAATTTACTAGGAATAATGTATGGTCCTTATTTGATAACCCAAAGGTCATTCTGTAATAGGATCTAAATGGGTATTTAGAAATAAATTAGATGAAAATGGCATAGTAATTAAAAATAGAGCTAAATTAGTTGCAAAAGGATATAATCAGGAAGAAGAAATTGATTTTGATGAAACTTTTGCACCTGTAGCTAGATTAGAAGCAATTAGACTATTACTTGCATTTGCATGTCATATGAACATCAATTTATTTCAAATGGATGTTAAAAGTGCATTTCTAAATGGTTTTATAAATGAAAAAATTTTTGTAGAACAACCATAAGGTTTTAAAGATCATGAATTTTCAAACCATGTTTTTAAATTACACAAAGCACTATATGGTTTAAAATAAGCACCTAGAGCTTGGTATGATAGATTAAGCAAATTTCTAATTAAAAATAATTTTTTTAGAGGAAATATTGATAAAACTCTATTTTTAAAAAGAAAAGATAAAGATTTATAGGTAGTACAAATTTATGTAAATGACATTGTATTCGGTGCTACTAACAATCTTTTGTATCAAGAATTTGCAAAGTTAATGCAGGGTGAATTCGAAATGAGCATGATGGGAGAACTCAACTTCTTCCTAGGACTTCAAATCAAACAAGAAAGAGAGAATTTTTATCAACCAAACAAAGTATAAAAAAGAAATTCTCAAGAAGTTTGGTATGGAATAAGTCAAACCTCTTGGAACACCAATGAGTCCTTCATGCAAGTTAGATAAAGATGAAGATGATAAGTCTGTTGATCAAAAATATTATAGAGGTATGATCGGTTCACTACTTTATTTAACAGCTAGTAGATAAGATATCATGTTTGCAGTATATTTATGTGCATGATATCAATCTGAACATAAAGAATCTCACTTAATTGAACAGCTAGTAGACCAGATTTTATGTTTATAGTATGTTTATGTGCACGATATCAATTTGAACCTAAAGAATCTCACTTAATTGCAGTAAAAAGAATACTTAGATATCTAAATGGAACTAAAAATGTAGGATTATTGTATTCTAGAGACTCAACATTAAATTTGATTGCATATTCTAATTCTGATTATGCTGGTTGTAAATTGGATAGAAAAGTACAAGTGGTGCATGCCAATTTTTAGGAAGTACTTAATCTCTTGGTTTAGCAAAAAGCATAATTCGGTTGCATTATCAACTGCTGAAGCTGAATATGTTGCAGCTGAAAGTTGCTGTGCTCAAATCCTTTGGATTAAGTGACAACTTGAAGATTATGGTATAATACTTGATAAAAAACCAATTAGATGTGATAACACAAGTGCAATCAGTTTAACTAAAAATCCAATCCAACACTCAAGAACTAAACACATTGAAATTAGATATCATTTTATTAGAGAACATGTAGCTAATAATGACATTTGTCTTGATTATGTTTGTACTAATGAACAATTAGCTGACATTTTTACAAAACCCCTAAGTGAAGAAAGATTTTGTTATCTTAGAGGAGAATTAGGAGTTTGTAATCCATTGGAATGAATTTTAAATCTTCTAGGAATGATTATCTAGAATTCAATCATTTTTTCTAATTTTCTTATAATTTTAAGGAGGATTTATCTAGATATTTGAACCCCTTGATTCATCACATTCCAAAGTTGATTTAGCCAAAATTTGATGACAATCCAGACAAGTTTCAGATCCTTTGAAATCTTTTTTTTTTTTGAAACTATCTTGGAGCCGACTCCTTTGGTATCGGAATCGACTCCAGTTTTGTTTGAGATTTTGGAGCTGACACCTGCTTTTCTCGGGTCGACTCCACTTTGGGCGCTGACTGTGTTAGCGACCTGGAACCAGCGCCTCGCTTTGTGGGAGTCGACTCCAAGTGGTCCAGGTTGACTTATCTAGGGTAGAGCCGACTCCTCTCTCATTTCAATCGACTCCTAACCCTTCCAAACTCTCTCCAACTCTTTTCAAAACCCAAAATTTCTCAAATTAACCATTCCTTAGCACTCAATGGCACCCAAACGTAGGGAATCCGTGTTTGGTGGAGTGGTGACGACTGGAAAACGAACCGTGAGGCGTCCAGCAAGGCAGCCTTCACCAAGTTCTTTGTCCTCTTCGTCGGCATCCACACCAAGCGCTGTTTCAAGTCCTTCCTCACCTCAAATCGACACTCTTGCTGGCCGTGTGATCACTATGGGCAAAAAGGTAGATTTTCACTTCTTTAAGAAAGAGGGTTTCTCCATTGGGTGGCAATTAAAAGAATTAGGTTGGGATAAGGTGTGTTCTCTTGATGTACCCACTTACCCTGCCTTAGTCAAAGAATTTTATTTCAATCTTTCAAGAGGAGATGGAGGTATAGTAAGTTTTGTTAGAGGGAAAAGAATTTATCTAACTTCGGAGATTCTATGAAACCTTTTAGGGATTCCTATTACTGGACTTATTGCAAATATCCATAGTGAGAGATCATATGCATTATCAAGAATGCTAGTAAGGGAGGTCACTGAATTTGAAGAAGTTAGGGCAAACAAGTTGCCCCTTGAGTTAAGATTACTTCATAATATTTGTGGTCGGATTTTATTCCCAAAGACCGGTAGATTTGAGTGTTTTGAGCGACACATTGTTATAATGGATAGTGTTCTGATTGGTCAGCAAATTAATTTAGCTGGTATGATGATTTGGTACATAGCTGAAGCTGGGAACAAGAAGATATCCACTTTGCCTTACGGCATGGTTTTGACATTAGTGTTCTAGAGCCAAGGTGTAGTTATTTCAGACAATGAACCCAAGAAAAACTTAAGGCATACTGACTATTATAGTTTAGCTACTATGCATCGGATGGGGTTCGTGAAAGTGAATGGCAATTGGGAAAGGAAAAGACATCTGGAGATAGGACAGCTGATATTGGAGCTGCTGCACCATCGATGGATAGTCCATCAGTGAGGCATCCTTCACCTGAGCCTAATAGATGATCACCACCACCCGCACCTACTCCAGCACCTGCATCTATTTCTATTCCTTCATTTGGTTTTTCTGATGCTCAATTGGTACAATTAAAGGAACTCTTTGCTAGTCATAAAGAAGAGATGAAGATTGAACTAGATAGTATACTTTTAAGCTTAAGAAATATATTATTCTTTGGAAGATAGAGTAAGCAAAATTGAATCATCCTTTGGAACTTCTTTAGAAGCCTTGAAGACTGATCTTATGCACATTTTTGAGAAGATCAAGGACATTGAAGGAGATTCTGATACTTATTCTAAGTGCAATGCAGAGTTACAAGAGAAAATTATAGTTGCATCTGCTTTTATTGACAGAAGACTAAATGATTTTATCAAAATCCAAAGTGAGGGCATAGGAAAGATCTTAGAAGAGCTCAAAAGACTTCTTAGATTTTGATGTTATTAGCTTTTGATGTTTGACTTATGTTTTGATGTACTTACTCTTTGATGTTTAGTTTGTATTTTTGATGTAATGAAGTACTTTGACTTTATGAATGATGTAATGAAGTTTTGAGTATTCAATGAATATCATACTTGAATTTTGATAATTGACTTGGACTTTGTTTTGAACTTTGAATTTGATTCCTATGATTGATATTAATTTAAGTCTTAATGCTCCTTCTAATCATTTTTGTTGATTACAAAAAAGGCGGAGAAGAGATTCTTATATATGCATAAAAATAATGGGAGAAGAGATACTTATATATGCATAATCAATTAATGAAAGAATGGTACTTATATGCATGTTAAATGGAATTAATATCACATGCAATCAAGATATGCATAAAAGTTTCAATGAACTTAACATATGCACACACATAGGGGGAGCTACCACATTAAGGGGGAGCTTAACCTTAAATGTAAATACTTCGACAATTGTGTATACTCAATGTTTTTGTCATCATCAAAAAGGGAGAGATTATTGGGGAAATTATTAACCTAATTATTGATTTTGATGATTAACAAAAGCCATGAGTATATTCATTGTGTTTCTGATAGATTTGATAAGTGTTTCAGGAATTAAGATTGGTTATTTATTCAAATGGCACTTATAAATCAGTTTTGAACCAAGTTTCAATGGAATTTATGTAAGTTCAGAACTTGGAGCTGACACCTAGAACCATTCGAGCCGACTCCAGTGTGTATCAGAGCAGTTATATATTTTTGGCATGGTTCAGAGTCGACACCTAGAGTTTCAGAGCCAACACCTGAGGTTTCGGAGTTGACACATGAAAAGGTGGAGCCGACTCCAACCTGAGATACAGAGAAACTATTTTCTGCTTCAGAAGCCAAAGCCGACACATGGATTTTGGGAGCTGACTCTAACCTGAGTTACAGAGACTACGTTTTTCGGGGCTATTCTCGGAGCCGACACATCAGAAATCGGGAGCCAACTCGAGTCTGCGGGAAGTCGACACTTTGCAAAGTCGAAGCCACCTCTACATCAAATCAATTTTGCTATTTATGGAAACACGATATGGAGCCGATACATGAAAGGTTGGAGCCGACTCCAACCTGTCAAGGATAATTTTCAAAAGTGCCAGATCAGACTCTAACGGATATATTTTCTCACCTAACTCTCAATGGATACTTTTTTTTGCGTGGAGAATCATCCAAGATACTTTGTAATGGCTATTTTTCTCCTAATCTTGGATTAAAACTCTATAAAAGGAGGGATTCATCCTTTTGAAAATAAAGAGCAGAAATAGAGAAAAAATAATGAAAAAATCGAGAGAAATCCCCAGTGAAAAAGAAAGAGAAAAATCTCCGAGTCCAAGCCTATCAATCCAAGACAGATTCAAGAGAAATCCAAAGCCCTAAAAGTTCAAATTCAAAGGATTTTCAAAAGGGAAAAGAAGAAGAGAAAACAACCTATTTCCTCAACGAGCTATGTTCAAGATTCAACGATTCAATCCTTGCTCATCCATTCAAAAGAGAAGAGGAAAAGAAGAAAAGCTCAAATCCACATTGCTTCAATCAGGCTTTTCTTACCTTTATTTATTTATATTGCTTATTTGTTTATTTAAGGAGCTTTCCATTGTTATAAACATTAAATTGATTTGGTGTTTACTAATTCAATCAGGGGGATTGAATTAGTTGAGGTAGTTTACCTCGGGAACAAGCTAGTTTAGCTTGGGTTTGGTTTTGTGCTAGTGAACCCGTGAAAACCGGCTGGGTTCATTGTGACCCCGTGTAAAACAATAAGTTAGAGTTGTGAGCTTGTAAAACAATTCAACTGTAATAAGTGGATTATAGTGTAGGCCCAATAGTTGCTTGAAAGTGGACGTAGGTGTGGGATACACCGAACCACTATAAATCTTTGTGTGTTTATCGTGCTTTTGTCTCTATCTCTCTCTCTCTCTCTTATTGTGCTTTAAATTATTGCATCACTTCACTAGTATACTTAATCCTTGTGAAATTTGGTTTTAAGTTTTAAGTGTTAAATTTTTAAAGAACCCAATTCACCCCCCCCCCCCCTCTTGGGTTGCCATATGGGCCAACAACCATTATAATTTGTCCATCCGTTTGGGAGTGAAAGGCTATAGAAAAATTAAGTTTGGTCCCTAATAGGTGCCATAGCATTTTCCAAAAGTAGCTGGTAAACCTAACATCCCTATCAGAAACAATTGTCCTGCGTAGGCCATGGAGCTTGACCGCACTATCAAAGAAAAGTCGATCTACCCTAGATGCATCAAAGGTTTGCGAACAAGGGATGAAGTATGCCATCTTAGAGAACCTATCGACCACTACAAAGATGAAGTCATGCTTCTTTTTGGTCTTAGGTAATCCTAGAATGAAGTTTATACTGAGGTCTTGTTAAGGATGATCAGGCACTGGAAAAGGAGTATATAGATCAGTGTTTTGCTTCTGCTATTTTGCAACGGCACAAGTTCGACATCAGGCTACTATCAGGGCAACGAGCCTTTTTAATCCTGGCCAGTAAAATTGGTCCTCTATTGCTAGGATAGTCTTATCTCTTCTAAAATGACCAGCTAATCCCCCAGCATGTGTTTCTCAGACTAGGAACTCTCTAAGTGATGTCCTAGGGATACAAAGTCTATTCCCCCTAAAAAGATAACCATCCTAGATGGTATAATCTCCATTGGTATTGGATGGTCCTAGCCAAAGGGTCTTATGAATTTCATCAAAGTCAGGGCAAGTCTCATACTCATCTTTTATCTGGTTGAACCCTATAACTTTGGTGCTAACAGTACTCAACAATAAAGACTTACGGCTTAGGGCATCTGCTACCTTATTTTCTACCCCGGAATGGTGTTTCAGGACAAAAGTATATGCCTGAATGTATTCAACCCATTTTCTATGCCTAGAATTGAGATTCTTTTAGGAGCTCAGAAATTGGAGTGCCTCATGATCCAAAAATAAAACAAACTCCTGCGACAGTAAGTAATATCTCCAATACTTAAGGGCCTATACTACCGCATAGAATTCCTTATCATAGGTGGAATATCTAAGTTTAGCTTCATTTAGTTTTTTACTAAAGAAAGCTATGGGGTGATTTTCTTGGCTTAACACTCCACCTATGCCTACTCATGACATGTCGCATGCAACCTCAAACACCTTAGAAAAGTTTGGAGTCTAAGTATGGGTGCATGAGTCATCCATCCTTAAGCTCTAGGAAGGCATTATTAGCTGACTTAGTCCACTTGAAATTACCTTTCCTAATACAATCAGCAATGGATGCGATGATGGTGCTAAATTCCCTAATGAATCTCCTGTAAAAGGTTGCTAGGCCATGGAAGCTGCGGACATCATGGACATTCATGGGTATTGGCCACTCTATGATCAACCTAACCTTTTTAGGATCCGTTGAGACACCATCTGGGGTTACCACAAAACCTAGAAAGATAACCCTATGCATTATGAAATCATACTTCTTAAGGTTTGCATAAAGGCTATTCTCTCTAAGGGTCTGACAGATTAATCTGAGATGGTTAAGATGTGGTCCTCTTTGGTCTTGCTATAAATTAATATATCGTCAAAATAGACTACTAAGAATTTTTTCGTGTACTATTTTAGGACATGGGTCATGATTCTTATGAATGTACTGGGTGCGTTTGAAAGCCCAAAAGGCATCACGACCCATCAAACAGACCATCTCTAGTCTTAAATACAGTCTTCCACTCATCCCCTGGTCTAATTCTAACCTGATAGTAACCACTCTTAAGGTCTATCTTGGAAAAGATGGTGGCACCTGCCATCATGTCTAACATGTCATCTAATCTTGGGATAGGAAACCTATATTTGATAGTGATTTTGTTGATGTCCCTACTATCCATGCACATTCTCTAGGCACCATCCTTCTTAGGGGTTAAGAGTGCAGGAACTGCACAAGGGCTTAAGCTCTCCCTAATGAATCCTTTCCTAAGTAGTTATCCTACTTGGTTCTGTAATTCTTGATGCTCAATGGGATTCATCCTATAATGGGGAAGGTTTGGAAGGGTAGATCCTGGGATCAGGTCAATGGCATGTTGGATGTCTCTCAAGGGTGGTAACTGATCAGGCAACTCTTCAGGGAAGACATCCTTAAATTCCTCTAGGGTCTCAATTATTTAGTGGGTTGTTCCTTTTGGATTGATTCATGGATCTCTTTAGATGTCAAAATCCAAATAGAGTTACCCTTAGTGATGTCCTTTTCTAATTATTTAGCTTTAATCAGATTAACTCTCGGCTTGTTATCCTTAAGGCTACTAGATCCTTTCTTGATTGGGTCCCTAGGTGGAACTAAATGTATTACATACTTGTTTCCATTGTGTTTAAAAGAGCAGATGTTGGATCGACCAAACAAGGTGGCATCGTGATCGTAAAGCCAAGGTCGACCTAATATAATACTACTAACACCCATAGGAATTACATCACACTCGATCTTTTCTTCATAATTTTGCAATTTTATTAGTATTTGGTATATAGACTTGATTGGGATAGAGGTGGAATCTACCAACGAGACCTTATAGGGATTAGGATGAGGAACTATGATCAATCTTAGTGATTTAACTATATTGGCAGAAACGGCATTGACACAACTCCCGCTATCAACTATTATCTTGAGCATCTTATCCCCTATCTTAACAAAAGTCTGTAGGATGTTAGTCGTACGCCAATCTTCCTAGTCCTTAGTTTGAGTCTGGGTCAAGATACATTTAACCACTCCTAGTAGATCTTCAGAATCAAATGTTTCCTCCTCTCTATCGTACTCATCTATTAGATGGGTATCAGCCTCATATACCTCTCCCTCAGGCTCAACTAGGGGCTCAGATTTAGTCTCAGGTTACTCATCTATATAAAGGGATCTGACTGGGCACTGTCTGATCATAAGTCCTGGTTTGTTGCATCTAAAGCATTTGATCTGGGGATTGGGATTTTTTTGGACCTCTACAGATTTGTCCTTATTCTCTTTCTGGGGTATAGGGGTACTATTTTGGGGTCGACTCAACTCGATTCGACTTGTACTGGGTCAGCTAGTGTTGGGTCGACTTGGGTAAGTCTGGCGGAGGTCTGATTACTGGGTAGGTCTGGGATGACTATGATAGGCCTGGTTAGATCCTGGATATGGGCTAAGGCTCTTAGTAGCCTTTGATCTATGATAGGATTAATGCAAGCCAATCTAACAGTAGTTCTTTAATTGGCTAGTGGAAACAGGTGGGAGGGGGGGAAGCTCATCCCGCAAATTGCAGGTGCCTAATTAGAATAATCCTAATACTCCGCTTAAGTCATTTGACATTTGACCTCCCTTCTAGACACTAATTTTAGAGCACACGCTAGATTGATTTGTACTAGTCTCCTCCAGTACATTAGACCAACTGTTGGTGTCCCTAGCCCTCTAGGGCAAATGTCAATTAAGTTGCTACTCAGTTTTAGATTAGAGGCTTGGGATCAGAATGCACGGGTGGTTGTTTTGGGCTAAGGAAGGGGTCTTAATCCCTCCCTTATCTGACATCAATAAGAGCCCTTAAGAGTAATTTAATGTAGATGAATGACATGCTAAACACAAACCATAATCCAAAAATCTATAAATAGCAATAAATCTCAATTTTTTATAGATCCAATTAAATTATTAGAAAATAATAAAAAATGCTTTAAATTATAGCAAATCCAGATAAATAAATTTTGTAATTTTTTGATGTGTATGCATGCAAAAATAATTTGATTAACAAAATCTTAGGAATTTTCATGTTTTCAAGCATACAATTAATTCACAGATTGAATTAAACTCTTAGAAAATAATGAAAAATACTTTAAATTATAGCAAATCCAAAGAAATATTTTTTGTAATTTTTTAATATGTATGTAGGTAGAAACAATTCAATTAATAGATGATATACTGATAATAACGTGAATTAAAAATCAAGTCCTAAGCATGCTCTGATACCAAATTGATGCAGGACCGATTCGTATGTAAATAAATTTTATATGATTAATGATTGTAGTTGATTAGTCTTTCGAAGTAATGCCTAAGAGGGATTCAGAAAAACTCACAGTAACTCCACACACAAAATAGTTTTACAGAAAAGTAAAGAAGAAAGATCGTCGAGGCTAAGAAGCCTCGGTAGGGCTTGCTCTCCCATAATAAAGCTACTAGCATATTAGAGGGGGTGTACCTGGTAGAACAAGAAGATCAAGATGCTAAAAGGGTCACTCTGCCTGGCGGATGCGCCCTGGATGACCAAGCCCCGAGCCCATAGATTTGCGGCTAAGTATCCGTTGACCTGGATGGCGATCACCTTGAATCTTGTATTTGTGGTTATTGAGGGACCTGCAAGAACACCATCCAAGGGTTAAAGAACAAAAGAAAAAAGTTAGATTAGAGGCAAAGAGGCAAGGAAGAAGTAGAGAAGAAGGGGCAGCCAAGAGGCTCTTGGGCATCCACTAGAGAAAAATAAGGGCGGTGGCCAGGGTTTCTTCTGGAGATTGGAATGTTGGCACGCGCAAGAGAAGGGAATCAAGAGCACTAGAGAACCAAATAACAAAACTCACAATAACTCAAAACTGGATTGATTGATTAATAATTCAAAGATGCAGAATTCATACAAGAGGGTCTCTTTTATAGAGCAAGAGACTTAGGGCCCAAGTAAATATAGATATGGAAAGAAAAGGAACACCCACTTTCTTCCTAAAGTGTGGATTAGATTACATGAAAAAAAACTTCATGCCATACAAATTTCTTTCAAAAAGGCAATTTATGGGCAATAAAGGATGTACCTTTGCTGCTTCTTTGGGCTAAAATTCTTCCAAATAGGGTTGCATGATTTGTGGGATTGAGGATTATCTTGTTGACATGCTTGCTTTGCTAGGTGGCGTGTGGAATGCTTATGCTGGAGGGTGGTAGGTGTGTGATTGGCATGTGACTTCTTATGTAGGTATGGTGCCAACTTGAATTTATCAGCTGCTCTATTTGACTGTGATGGCCTTGTCTTCTGCTCCAATACTGGTGTCTCCTCTTGTAAGCTGAATAAACTTAATAAAAATACCAACTGGACTAGACATGACACATATAAGACCAACTGGACTGGACAGGACTCAAATTGACCCAAGCTCATAATGAGCTGACTCAATATGACCCAAACCCTAATAACGAGTACCAACTCAAAAGACAGGACTCAAATGCCCAAACAAAAATAAAATTAGATCCAAATTAAAATAAAATAAAATAAACCTAGTTTCCAATTGAATTAAACCCTACAAACCTAATCAGATATCCATAGAGGATTAAGAATCATCTGCCTAATCCTAGTGCTTGCACCATAAATGATGTAAAAATAGAATGGGTCCCCACTAAGGATAATGTAGTTGATCCGCTCACTAAAGCCCTATCGCAGCAAAAGCATGATAATCATGTTAAGTCACTCGATATTAAATACATGGATGAATGGCTCTAGTGCAAGTGAAAGATTGTTAGTGTATGCCTTAGATCCAATTGGATTGAATGTTGTATACATTCTATGAATACAAATCAAATAAAATGGTTTCTTTATCTATCCAGATGTCTTTTATTTGATATATTTGTCTGTGAGATAAAGTCCAAAAGAATGTGAACAGTGCATATGGAATTTATAATAGAGATTACAAATTGTGAGATCCAAATTGCACGTTATGGTTTGATTCTTTAAATTTTCCTAGTCGATGTGTAGATGGGACTGAACACCATCGAACATCGTAAGACTGGCACACATTGCATATTCTCACCCTTGGGATGAGCAGCTGATTTCACAAGCTGAAGTATGAAGATACTTGGATAGGTGTATGGATGCTCGTTATTGTAACGATGCATTGGATGACCCGTATTGAGATCCCATATGGATATTCTATATAGTGTCGATGGTTGATCTCTAATGATGGTGGTGTGAGTGATTCTTTAACTTGAGATCTTTATTGCATCTCATGTGTGGAATATCATGCTTTGACAACATCCAAACGTCACTCTAGCCATGGGTGGCAAATATGATGTCAGTTGGGTATGACATGAAGCACATGAAGATGGTGTTTGATTAAGACAGAATTCATCTCCCTTGATAGAATGGGTTATATCCCATAGCTACTTGATGGATTAAATTGATTGTTAAATCCTTGTAAGGTTGAGTTGGAATTTGAAATGGTTTCGAAGTTCTAATTCATATGAGTCAATTTTTTCTGAGATCAATTACAGGGTTGATATATTCCATACCACTGATTGATCTGGGATATGTGATGAAAGGATTTGATCATACGGTAACGTTCATGGACAGGTATTGTTGATGGTCACGACAACAAAATCTTTAGCAGTTGGGTGGTCATGATGCTTTGCTAGAGGCCTCTCTGATCTATAATCATGTTGTTGACTTGAACAAAGAGTTGTCCAATCATTCTTAGGGTCTGTGATTAGGACATGATTATTGCCAACATGTTAAAGGGCCTGATGGGTCATACGCATTAAGGAGAATTTTGGATGATTAAAATGGGAATTAAATTAGATTTAATTCAGATGATATGACCAATTAAATAATTGGATAAGACCTAATTTAAAGAAGATAAATAATAATGGATATGATCTATCATAGTAGATGGAATGTTAGGAAGAAATTATTTGCGCATATGATGAACAAATAATTGGATACCCAAATATGGCTTGTTCCATATGATGGATGGCTCTGATTATTGGGTATGGATGGTAAATCTCAGCCATGTGAAAAAGGATTCATGCCCATGGGATGAGGCATGATGAATCTCTATGGTACGATGATGAACAAGTACAGATTGGGGCATGTAGTTATATGATAACTAACTCCTAATTTTAAAGGCTGAGATTGTGGCACTTGGATTAACGTCACCATGAGAAAAGAGTCTCTTCCTGTTCCTTAGATTAATGTTATCATGACGTTACCATGAGAAGGAAAGTCTCTTTCTCTCCCTTGGATTAAGGTTACCATGAGAAAAGAGGTCTCTTCCTCTTCCGTGGAATGTTTCTTTCTCTCCCTCTATCTATAACTATGTTCCTTTTCTTCAGAAAAAGATTAGATCTTTTAGATCTATGGAGATATCTTCTGTTTTAAATATTTCTTTAAGGGGATTCAAGAGGCGCTAGCACCCCTCTCTTTCTAAGTGTCATCTTCATACCTTGAAGGTTTCATCCACTCTTCTCCGTGTGGATCACTGTTAGAGGTCGGACATGTGGATGGCTAGTGGTAAAGGATTCACCGACTTCATCCTTTTCTACATCGATAAAGGACTCAGGTATGAATAAATCTAATGTTTTAAATTTTATTTCTAATTTAATAAATCTGTTCCTAAGGATCCTAGGCATCTGCAAATTTTGTATTATATCTTCTGCTACATTTTTATGATTTTGATTCATGTCTTGAATACATAATTCTCAACACTGCTGTGTCGTGAATGACTTTCAACCGATTTTCTCCTAGGGTGTCGCGGGGCTATAAGCACGGGTGTCCTAGCATTGTCATTAAGGTGTCTTAATGTTTCAACTGGGGTATTATCCTTTTCCAAAGTCTCTTTTGGAGGGCAAAATAGTTCTTTGCCTTACGTGCACATACTGCAGAAGTACTTTTGATGGACGTCATGATCAAAACGATCTATCGTATCAGTGCTATTCCATCCCGCAGCATTAGGCCATGTGGGATCCATGTGGACCAATAAGGAGGGATGGTGCAGCCCACATAGGACTTGCTGCACCGGAGGCGGTGTACAAAGACTTTTCCTTGGGATCACAAAAGGGCATTTGAGATGGTCAACATCTTTAAGGCTGTGCAAACCGCCGTTGCCTCAATGTACGAACCATGTGCTATCGCCAGTGCAAGCCACAGTGGGCTCGCAGGCCCAACCATGGCCGTCATAGAGAAGCTGGTCATGGTGCTGGGCTTTTGTAGAGGGCCTTGGGTCTCTACTCGTTTGTTCGTTTAATGGGGGTGGGTGATGAATGTTTTTAGCGCGGGAAAAGTCCTTCGATCTACACTGCGTGGTGACTCGCACATGTAACCACACATATGATGTACAAAAAGATAAAAATATTCTTGGGCATGCACTACTGCATGCATGCACAGTCAATTATTGCATGTGATTTGCATATTTTGCACTGCACACCGTGCACAAAGAACGATCCTGTTAGTGCATTTAGAGTGGGCCTGGGTAGGGTATTGCATCGCCTAATTTCCAATGCCAAGTAGTCAAAGTTGTTGCTTTGTAATGCCTCAAAGTTTATTTGGCCCATTCAGAACCGTATGGCTCAAAATTCGAGTTGACATTAATTGATAATAGGTAGGCTTGAGTTTTAAGCACTTAAATATTTATTTTTATAAAGGATTGTTCTTATTCTATGCTATAAGCTAGCTAAAATTTATTTTGAATCAAATTATTGATACTACAAATATGGCTCAAATGGGTCAAAATTATGTGATCTTAAACACTCGAGTAGAAATTAATTGATAGAAGAAGAACTTGAGTTGCGACAAAAATGTTCATGCTACAAGCTAAATAGAATTTATTCTTTTTCATGCTGATCAACTTTTGCATACACTTAGATCGCCACTCTACAAGCATGCCATAAATTAAGCAGAATTTACTTTTTCCTTGTATGTATCAACTTTTACATACACTCAAACCAGTAAGCCACAAGCATGCCACATGTAAGGAATAATTTATCCTTTTTTATTACCCATCAATTTTTTTTGCATGAACTCAAGCCGATTCTGATGCTATTTGAAAAGTTGCAAAATCTAATTAATATAATAACAGATTAAAATTATATAATCCTAAAATTTTTAAAATAAATTAATTAACAATAGATAAATTTAAGATAAAAATATTTTTTAATATAAAATTAATTTTTAAAGTATTTTATACGCCTTCAGACTTGCATGACGACCGCTCGCTGGAGCCGTGAGATCTCAATTCCAAACAGCATGGCAGGCTTTAAGATAACAGCCGTTGGAATGATAGACTTTGAAGTTTCCTCAAGATGCCAAACTGGCATTTGGCACGTGATAGGCACACAAGCGGATGTATGGCTTCTCGAGTCAAAATTTTTTTTTTTCAATGAAATATTGATTAAAAAACACCTTGCTGCAATTGGTCCGAAGGCTGCACTGTGCCTCACGATTAGCCCACGATGCATGGATATGCGCATTTAAAAAATAAAATATATTTTTATCTAATATATATATATATATATATATATATATATATATATATATATATATATATATATATATTGCTGCCAAATCACTTGCGATGAGCGGTGTGGGCGGAGATCTCCACGGGTCGTCGGAAGTGTAGAGAGCGCCTTCTTCCTTCGGGAACCTGCAAAAAGCCTCGGACCGGTGGTTCCGGTGGGGACCCTCCAATGCTCAAGTCAGTGGTTTATAGAACAGGAATTTCGTAATAGAGTAGTGCTTGAGAGCCCTCTCCCCCATTAGAGGTTGGCTCTTATGTACCTGTTCGGGGTCCCTCTTATCTCTCCGTGATAACAGCCGGATCTTTCCTTCTGTTGAGATCGGCTTCATAGATTAGCACTGGGTGGTTAGATACGTTCCGTGGATATCGGCGAGTGTGCAATACCTGTAACTGCCCGTGATCTTGGTAAAAAGTGGGTGAGTGGATCGCGTTGTATAGTTTTAAGTCCATTTAGCATCGAAAATCTGCTTCATGATAGGAATTGCGTAAATGGCTAAGATTGGAGCCGAAATTGGAGCCGGGGCCGAGTCCGAGGCCAGGAGCCGATACTGGAGCCGAGGCCGAGGCTAGGAGCCGATGCTGGAGCCGAGGCCGAGACCAGGAGCTGATGCTGGGGCCGAGGCCGAAGCCAAGAGATGATGCCGGAGTTGAGGCCGGGGTTGAGGCCGAAACTAGGAGCCGATGTCCGAGCCGAGGCTGGGGCCGAGGCCGAAGCGAGGAGCCGATGCCGGGGCCGAGTCCGAAGCCAAGAGCCGAGGCCGGAGCTGAGGCCGAAGCAAGGAGCCGATGCCGGAGCCGAGGTCGAAGCCAGGAGCCGATCGAAATTATTACCCTTGCTTCGAAAGCTGTGCGTGTTTGTTATGGTGCCGCTAGAAGGGGTGGTTAGTCACATCAGATGCTCCCTGCCCCTGAGATGAGAGAGCGTGTACTTATCAGCGAAAGGGCTGTTAGTGTCCGCAGTACCTCCTGGCGGCCGATCCTGTCTGTTTGGGTTGTTGGGATTGGGCAAGATTTTCCTCGGGCGTGGAACCATGGAAAGGCGGGTGCCATCATTGCGGTGAGGTCACCGCCGTCCCTTCATAGGCAGTGCCCATCGCGTCTTGCGCACTGAGTTGGCGCCAGAGCAGCTTCCAACAACAAACGGGCGCATGGCCAACTAGAGGCAGGCAGGATGATTTGAAATGCAGGTATTAAAGAGGCTTGCTCTGGGTTTGAGCCATTTCTACTACTTTCGTCTTCCCTACAGACTGTTCAAGCCTATTCATCTTCCACCACCCGAGCCCTCCATTGCTGACTTTCGATCTCCAACTTCAGGTTAGTTCTACTCCCATGGCCTCCTTGTCTCTTTCCTGTTCGATTTTCGATTCCGGGGCCTATTCTCCCCACCATTCATAGCCTTCCCCTTCTCCCCCTCTCAGTTGGTCCTCCTCTGTAGGGGATGCTCCTGTGGAAGAGCGATGGCCCGCGAGGCGGCCTTGCGCCAGAAATCGCCCCACCGCTGGACGGGCTCATGTTCAGCGCCATCTGGCGACCACCGGCCCTTCTTCCCATGCGAGGCAGTCCCCCGAAAGGACTGCCTCTATCATGATTGCCCAAGAGATAATTAATCTCAGGGCTCAGTACCAAATCCCCACTGACCTTCGCCTCTACCGGCCTTTACCTGAGGATAGAGTAACCTCTTCTTATCCAGGTCGGTCGCCCTTTACGAACATTATTTCAAGGCTGGTCTTCGCATCTCCATTCACCCCTTCATATTAAATGTATTAGACTGGTATTCTTTAGCTTTGGCACAACTAGTCCCAAATTCTATCCGGACCCTTGTTGGTTTCATGGTGTTGTGCCATTTCCATGGGATTGAGGCTAGACTTTCACTCTTTCGTTGCTTCTACACCCTTAGGAAATAGTCAGGTTGGTGGTCCTTTGCTCCTAGACCTGCCAGATCCCTTAAACTGTATCTTCCTTACTCCATCAAAGGTTGGAAAGATAGGTTTTTCTTTGCCCAAATCGAGGGGGTGAGGACCGAGTGGGAGGTTCCCAACACCGAGCCAAACAAAAACTCGCTAGTGCTTCCGAAAGACCGAGAGGCGTTCGAGCAGTTGATCACTGCCTACGTCCTCCGCTGCAACCAACTGTTATCTGAAGAGAATCTTCAGCTAGCAGGTCTTATTCCTGGCAACGGTGAGCAGCGTGACCTCTTCATTTCTTTTCTTTCATCTCTTTCCCTCTAACCTCACCTTTTGGTTTACAAGCATGGCACCATCGCTGCATAGGATAAGACAAGCTGCTACGAAGAGAAGGAAGGCTCAAGAGGATGGGGCCCCTGCTGAGGAGAGGGCCTCCAAGATTGTTAAGAAAACTGAGGCCGAAAAGACCTCAGAAGAGAATGAGGCGGAAAGGGCCAAAGCCGAAGAGGCCCTAGGAAGCGAGGCGGAAAGGGCCGAGACCGGAGAGGCATCAGGACGGAGCGAGGCAGGGGAAAGGGATCGACCTCGTCTGCCTTCACCAGTACCACCTCCATCTTCTATTGATCTAATCGGCACTTCTCTGGAGCGAGGGACTGGAGTGCCGCCACCACAGCCCATAGCTCCCGAGGTGGAGCCAACCAACTCGGCTACAAGGACGACTCCGGAAGCCGCCCCATCATCCGAAGGGGCGACGATCGAGGCATCCCCACCAGCTAAGGTGCCAAAGGGAGCGGAGTCAGAGGCCGACCCCTCGCCCGCGGCCACCATATTAGCGGAAAGAGATGACATCGATCCCTCTTTCCAATCGATCTTGATGCGCTATAGCTGCTGGGCCGAGCGGACAGTGGCCCAGGCATCCGTGCCCAAGCTACAAAGGTTCCTTCAACATCAAGGGGCATCCACATTCTTCCAAGAGGTGTTTGTGGCACATTTCTGGGTAAGTATTACTCCATTGCCGAACTTTTGGGACCGTTTCTTCAACTAAACCAAATAAATTTGATCAGGCATTGAACTCTATGACCTCCATGAGGGGCCTTTGGTCCTAGGCCAAGGCCGCTCTCGACCAGTCTTGGGAGGAAATTCAAGAAGTCCGGGCTAGAGCAGAGAGGGCCGAGGCAGTCCTGGAGGAGGCCCGGGCGGAGACTGCTCGGGTGCAAAAGGATGAAGCCGAATCCGAATCTACTCGACTCGAGAATTTGGCACGGGCCAAAAAAGCGAAAGAGGCACTTGAAGTAGCTTAGCGCCGGTGGCTACGAGCTTGATAACGCTCAAGTGGCGAGGAGAAACAAAGAGTGGCGGAAGAGAAGTTGAAGATGACAGAGTCGGAAATATACCTATTGAAGAGCCGTTTGCACTCTGCTACCATTGAAATAGGTGTGGCCGAAGAAAGAGCCAAAAATGCGGAGGAAATCGCTTGTCGGTCAGACGCTGAGATTGCCAACTTGATGGCGGTGGTGATTGAAGCCGAGAAGAAGGCTGCCGACGCCGAGAGGAAAGCTGCCGAGGCCATAAAGAATTTAGGAAATCCGATGCCTTCGATAAGGAGCTGGCCGAAGCAACTGCATTTGCATATGATGGCGGCTTCCAAGATTGCAAGGAGAAGGTTCAGAAATTATACGGTCTTGAAGGAATAGAGAAGTTGGAGCCGGATGAGGTTCCCGAGGATGAGGGTCCGGCTCCAGCCTGAGCTTAATTATCTTTTTCTTTTTTGTAACTGTACTAAGTCCGACTTGATCGGCAGTTTTGTAAATTTCCCTATCAATGAAAATTTCTCATTCCATTCTTAATTTGATTTGCATCGTAGCCAATTATCAGTGATAGGACATGGATAAGCCGTAGTGGCCACCATCAAGGCCATAGGCAGGTATAGCTAACAATTGCACTTATGTCTGACCTTGTGGTCTTGACAAATGACCTCGCGCCGTAGGCCGATAGACTGGAAACATCGGAGGGTAATGCCAATGCGGAGTCAATTGAGGGGTCGATAAGGTATCCATGGACAGCTACTGACGAGACCGAGTGAGGCTATGGTACAGCTAGGCCAACACCAATATGGGGTTGGTTCGTTTGAAGAGCTAAAACTTCTAATACCGACGTGGAGTCGGTTTTCATGTGCCGATGCTGCCAAATTAGAGTGCCGACAGTCATTTGCCGACACGAAGTCGGGCTCGAGTGCTGACACAGAGTCGGGCTTCAACTGCCGATGTGATGTCGAGCTTTAAAATACCGACGCGGAGCTGGGCTTCAAGTTTCGATGCAAAGTCGGGCTTTAGGTGCTAACGCGGAGCCGGGCTTCAAGTGCCGATGAGGAATTGGGCTTTAGGTGCCGATGCGGAGTTGGGCTTCAGGTGCCGATGCGGAGTCGGGCTTCAGGTGCCGATGCTGAGCCGGGCTTCAGGTATCGATGTGGAGCCGGGCTTCAGGTGCCAATGCGGAGTAGGGCTTTAGGTGCTGACACGAGTCGGGCTTTAGGTGAGAAGCAGGATCACTCAAAGACACGTTAGTAAGAGAATATTCTAAATATTACTCTAGCAGACATGTTCCAATTAAAGAAATTAACAAGCTATTGATAATACCAACGTAAGTTGTCTGCGTTCCAAGTGCAGGGGAGAGGCTTCCCATCCAGCCCCTCAATTTTGTATGCTCCGTGGTGGAGTGCCTCCGTGACTCGATAGGATCCTTCCCATCTTGACGCTAGCTTGCCCCCTTCTATCGGCTTTGAAACTTCAGCTCACCTGAGGACCAGGTCTCCTAGTAAAAATGCCTTAGGACGGACGCGAGCATTGTAATACTTGGCCGCCCGCTGTCGGTAAGCTGTCATTCGAAGTCGCGCTCGGTCTCGTAGCTCTTCCACTAGGTCGAGGTTGGCCCGCAATTGATTTAGGTTCTCCCCTTCACTGAACAGCTCAGCCCGGGGGCTCGGGACACCTATCTCCATAGGGATGACAGCTTCGGACCCATAGACCAAGCTGAAAGGAGTCTCTCTAGTGGGGGCTCGTGGCGTTGTGTGATAGGCCTACAACACATTGGGGAGCTCTTCCACCCACCGCCCTTTGCATTCATCAAGTCAGGCCTAAGTCCTTGGAGAATAATGCGGTTGGTGACCTCAGCCGCGCCATTGGTCTGGGGATGCCCCACAGAGGTGAACCGCTAATGGATGCCTAGCTCGGCATAGAACCCACGAAAAGCCGTGTTGTCGAACTACCGGCCGTTGTCAGTGATGAGAGTGTGCGGGAGCCCAAACCGGCATACTATAGATTTCCAGAAAAAGGATCTCACCTTGCCCTTGGTTATTTTAGCGAGCACATCGGCTTCGATCCATTTAGTAAAGTGGTCGACGACTACCAGCAGGAATTTGCGTTGACCCGAAGCCGGGGGGAACGGTCCCAAGATATCCATGCCCTACTGGGCAAAGGGCCAAGGTGCTGTCAGAGGGGTAAGCTGGGACGTCGGTTGACGTTGGATATTGGCATGGCATTGGCAACTGTCGCATCTCTTGATGAGCTCAGATGCATCCTCCCTCATTGTTAGCCAGTAGTATCCTTGTCGCAAGGCTTTGTACGCCAAAGCTATGCCCCCAGATGACTTCCGCATATGCCCTCATGGATTTCTCGCAGGATGTAATCTGCTTCCATGGGACTGACACACCTGAGGACCGGGTACGAGAATGATCTTTGGTAGAGCTTTTCGTCCATCATTAGAAACTTTGGGGCCCACCTCTTGAGCAGCCTAGCCTCAGTTGGGTCTTTAGGAAGGGCGCCGTCGGTTAGGTACCGGATATAAGTGACCATCCATGAAGGCTGTTGCTCGACCGGTAGGGTCTCCTTAGCTACTTCGATGCTTGGGACTTCCAGATGCTCCACGTAGGTTCTTCCCAAAATCCCATCGACTGAGGTGGCTAGTCGAGATAAGGCATCAGCTCTGGCGTTCTCCCTCCGAGGAATATAGCTGACGCTAAAGTGGGCTAAGGAAGAGGCTTGTGACTGCACCATGCTCATGTAACGGGACATGGTAGGGTCCCGTGCCTCGTACTCCCCTTTGATTTGGGCGGTGACTAGCTGGGAGTCCGTAAATACTCTAAGGCATTTCACCCCAAGTTCCCGAGCTAGCCTTAGCCCTGACAGTAGGGCTTCATACTCGGCCTGGTTATTGGTGGTATGGAAGAGAAATCGGAGAGCGTACTCGGTCACCACTCCATCCAGACTAGCCAGAATAAGGTCCACTCCACTCCTCTGGGAATTTGATGCTCCATCCACGTGAAGGATCCATTCCTCCTCTCCAGTTTCAGGACTTGCGGGGTTCGCATGGGACTCTTTCAGTTGCTCATCACCCCAAGTGCATTCGACCAAGAAATCCTCTAGGACTTGAGACTTTATAGCCGACCTGGGGTAGAAAGACAGATCGAATTCTTCCAGGTTGAGTGCCCACTTCGCCAGTCGGCCCGAAGTGTCCGGACGAGAGAGGATCGCCTTGAGTGGTTGGTCCATGACCACCATGATCGGATGAGCTTGAAAATAAGGTCGGAGACGCTGGGCAGACACAATCAATGCAAAGATGATCTTTTCGACTCTCGTGTATCTGGCCTCCACGTTGTGGAGTACTTTGCTGGTGTAATACATAGGATTTTGCATCCCATTGGGTTCCATGCGGATAAGAACAGAACTAAAAGCTTCGGGAGAGGCCACGAGGTACAGAAGAAGCTCTTCCCCCCACCTTTAGCTTGGATAGTAGTGGCGGAGTAGATAGAAATTCCTTCAATCCTTCGAAATCCTTCTGGCATTCCCTTGTCCATTCGAAGCTGTCGACCTTACACAGTGCCTTAAAGAAAGGCAAGCATCTTTTCGCGGACTTGGACAAAAAATGGCTCAGGGCCGCCACCCTTCCAGTCAGACGTTGCACCTCCTTTTTGTTGACCGAAGACCTCATGCCTAATATGGCTCAGATCTTGTCAGGATTTGCTTCGATCTCTCGTTGGGTCACCATGAAGCCAAAAAACTTTCCCGCTGTCATCCCAAAAGCGCACTTATGGGGGTTCAACCTCATCTGGTACCGACGGAGGTTGTTGAAGGTTTTTTCCAAGTCAGAGATGTGGTCGGTGACACGGACGCTCTTGGTCAGCATGTCATCCACGTACACCTCCATGTTGCGTCCGATCTGGTCTTCAAATATTTTGTTCATCAGCCTCTGGTAAGTGGCTCCCGCATTCTTTAGTCCAAATGGCATCACCTTGTAATAGTATACTCCCTTCTCTGTCACAAATGAAGTAGCCTCCTCGTTGGCTGGGTCCATATTGATTTGGTTATATCCTGAGAAGGCATCCATGAAGCTTAGTGTTTCATGTCCGAACATAGCGTCCACCAACTGATCAATCTAAGGCAGGGGAAAGCTATCCTTGGGGCATGCTTTATTGAGATCAGTGAAGTCCACGCATATCCTCCAACTTCCGTTAGCCTTACAGACCATTACGACATTGGCTAGCCACTCTGGATAATGGACTTCTCGGATATGACCTGCAGCTTGCAATTTATGGACTTCTCCATCTATGGCTTGCTGTCGGTCTGGGGTGAAACTTCTCTTCTTCTGTTGAACAGGTCGGCATCCCAGTCTGATGTTAAGTTTGTGAGTGATTACCTCCTCAGGGGTGCCTGGCATGTCGGTGGATGACCACGTAAAGACATCGGAGTTCGCATGTAATAAAGCAAGGAGTTGATCACGTGCGTCCTCCGGAAGGAATGCCCCAAGCTGGATGGCTCTCGCCGGGTCTTCTCTCAATGGGAAGGTTTGTAGGCGCTCAGCCGGTTCCCCCTTTTCTCCAAGTCCCGGGGGTCAAACGGCTCGGGCGCAGTGTCTGGCTTCAACTCTTGCGGACTGGGGGCCAAGTGATAGTAGAGCGACAACGGGCTTTGTTCTCCCTTTATCTCCCAATCCCTTCATCGGTAGGGAACTTCACCAGTAGCCTTTTAGTGGAGATAATAGCATCCAATAGGTTTAAGCCAGGCCTCCCCAAAATAGCATTATAGGCCAGTGGAATCCGGACCATCAAGAAATTTATGGCAATCGTGCTTTGACATGGTGGAGTTCTGGCTGTGACAGGGAGGGTGATCTCTCCTTCGGCCTTCACAAAATCTCCAGTAAAACCCATTAAGGGTGTGGTGACTGGTTGGAGAGAAGAGTTAGACATGTTCATCCGAACAAAAGCTTCATAGCTCAAAACGTCAACGAAACTCCCACTGTCTACTAAAATTCTCTTTACAGGGTGTTTAGCTATTGTCATAGACACGATGACACTGTCGTCATGTTTGTTAACTACCCCGTCTAAATCCTTTTCAAAGAAAGGAATTACAGAATCTAACCCCTCCCGCTACCTTTTTAAATTACTGCATGCCCCCCAGGAAATTATAGCTATTATTTTTTCTATTGGGGTGTTTTCCATGCCAATCTGAGGTGCAGGAGGCACTGACAGACCCAGAGCAGGGGGGTTTCCTCTTTGAACAAACTTGCCTAAGTGACTCTGCTGGACAAGTTCTTCAATGGCCTTCTTCAAAAGGCGGCAGTCTTCACTGTCATGATCGTAGTCTTTGTGATACCGGCAGTAGAGCTCCTTGCTGCGGGGGATCCCTGACTTCATAGGTGGCGGACATCGAAAGTAGGGCTCATCCTCGATTTCTAACAGGATGTGAGATATTGGAGCAAGGAGAGGAGTGAAATTCTCTTTGGGAACAAGTGTCTGAGGTCGGTTGTTTGAGCGATGAGGAGGCTCAGACTTCCTGGATCATCCTCCAGCAGGCTCCGTGGACATTGGTTTCTTGCTAGAACCTTTGTCGACCTCCCTCTTGGAAGAGTTTGCTTCGCCAGCACGAATGTACTTCTGCGCTTAGCTTAGCAGTTTGACGTAGGAGCTGGGAGGCTTCTTATCCAGGGAATAGGCAAATCTAGAAGGATGAAGTCCTCATTTCAGGGCTAGCGGCTATAGAGTCCTCCATGTTATAAACCTCGAGCGCGGCCTCCTTGAACCGAGCAACGAAGTCCTTCAGAATTTTGCCGCTCCTTTGCTGAACAGCGAACAAGCTATCAGCCACTCGAGGGATCTTCCGATATACATCAAAGTGGGCCAGGAAAGATCGCTCAAGTTGTCTGAAAGAGTTGATGCTGTGCGATGGCAAATGAGAATGCCATGCACGCGCCGCCTTCTGAAGTGTGGCCGGAAAGGCAACACACAGGAGAGAGTCCATTGTTCCTTGGACTTGCAATAGCACCTTGTAGCTCTCCAAGTGGTCCAGAGTATGGCTAGCCTATGGTGGTGCAAGAGGCGGAGCAAGGAGGTTGGCCTCTGATTGTTCAGCCCGCGGGAGGCATTCCGCGGCATGGCTAGGGGAAGCTTCCTGAGCTTGCGTCGTCACCATTGTCGTCCTTGCAGAAGTGAGGGGTCACAGATGCGTGAGGGTAAATGTCTGTCTACCGTCCCCCTACTTAGCATGCCAATCTGTTGTTGCCAAATCACTTGCGGTGAGTGCCGATGGGCAGAGATCTCCATAGGTCGTCAGAAGTATAGAGAGAGCACATTCTTCCTTCGGGAACCTGCAAAAAGCCCTGGACCGGTGGTTCCAGTGGGGACCCTCCGATGCTCAAGTCAGTGGTTTGTAGAACAGGAATTTCATAATAGAGTAGTGCTTGAGAGCCCCCTCCCCCGTTAGGGGTTGGCTCTTATGTACCTATTCGAGGTCCCTCTTACCTCTCCGTGATAACAGCCAGATCTTCCCTTCTGTTGAGATCGGCTTCGTAGATTAGCATCGGATGGTTAGATACGTTTCGCGGATATTGGCGAGTGTGCAATACCTGTAACTGCTCGTGATCTTGGTAAAAAGTGAGCGAGTGGATCGCGTTGTATAGTTTTAAGTCGTTCAGTATCGAAAATCTACTTCATGATAGGAATTGCATTAATGGCTGAGATTGGAGCCAGAATTGGAGCCAAGGCCGAGTCCGAGGCCAGGAGCCGATGCTGGAGCCAAGGCCGAGGCAAAGAGCCGATGCTGGAGTCGAGGCCGAAACCAGGAGCCGATGCTAGGGTCGAGGCCGAAGCTAGGAGCCGATGCCGGAGCCAAGGCCAGGGCCGAGCCCGAAACTAGGAGCCGATGTTGGAGCCAAGGCCGGGACCGAGGCCGAAGCCAGGAGCTGAGGCCGAAGCCAAAAGCCGATGTTGGAGCCGAGGCCGAAGCTAGAAGCCGATCGAAATTATTACCCATGCTTCGAAGGCTGCGTGCGTTTGTTATGGTGCCGCTAGGAGGGGTGGTTAGTCACATCAATATATATATATATATATGCGTGTGTGTGTGTGTGTGTTACTTATCAACCACAGAATGCAATGTATGTGATTTGTATCATAGTTGCCAGTCGATACATAAAAATTATTTTAATTAAAAAATATTATTGCATCGGATGCGGTGCGGCAGTGGATAGAAAAGCCGCCCTACAACTGGATTGGACAATGGTTGTTTTAGGCCCATTGCGAAGTGACGTGGGATGATGATAAAGCCTTTGTGCATTAGTCTATAATGCATAAAGTGTGTATCAAGCATGCGGATTGATTGCGTGTGTTAGTAATAGTGCCCTAGGCCTATTGTATGGACATGGTATTTTGAATATTTATGAACATTTACTATTATCATAATTTACATGTTTATTATATAATAATGTCCTTGAATAATATTATGAATTATTCTAAATGTCCCTAATCGGTTATTGTTGTGGGAATAACAATAAATTAATATTAGTATGAAATTTGATTGATATTCATGGGATGAATATGTGTATGAGATACAAATCAAATTTATATGTATTTATTGAGAACAAATATTGGACAAGACCCGCCTTGAGATTAATACATGGATCAAAGTCATAAGTTAATCTCTAGTAGTTGTGTCATTAAATCCTTAGACCTGAGATTGTCATAGTTCTCAACATGAGGAATATTATGTTTTGACATAATCAAACGTTGTCTTTAACTGGATGATTATAAAGATTATGATTGAACATAATAAGAATCATGTAGTGAGATATGAGTGATTAAGATGGAATTTGTCCCTCTTATTATAAGAGAGATATCTCTGGGCCCCTCGATGATTGAGACTGAGAAATGCATGGCCATGCTCAAATGAATTGATGGAGATCAATATCATTTATTTAGTCAGTCTAATTGGGTTTCGAAAAATTAAAGATAGAGAGATATAAGGTTGACTTTATCCATGCCTTATATTCTATCAAGATATCATGTGACAAAAGGATTATGTTAATAGCTACTTTAAGGTTGTCTCGGAACATGAGCTTTTCATTTAACTTGGGTAGTCATAATGTCTTGCTAGAGGCCGCTTATGACTTATAGGTTCAAAATGTGATTTAGGCCTACTGCCAACGTTAATTGAACCTATAGTGTCGCACACTAAGAACGAACAATAATGGTTACGATTTGTTACTCTCTATATAATTTAAAATGATGAGATTATTTTAAATTACAAATAATAATTAGTTGTCATTTAGATTCGAGTTTAATTTTGAGAAAATTTAAATTTGTAATTTAAATTGTGACAAGTAATTAAATTGTTGCATTTTCTTATTGGATAAGGAAATAATCTATAATTTTTTTTGGTTAAAAATATATTCCTTATTTTGTAAGGAAAGGATTTAAATTGTTATTATTTAAAAGGAGTTTTAAATAAATATCAATTAAAATCTTAGTTAACCAAAATTCCTAGCAGGCTTGTATATATGTTCGATATATACGTTTTAGAGTCTGTAGGGCATTTAAAAGGTCACGTCGATTGGAGCATTTGAAAGGTCAAATCGATTGGGGCTTTTGAAGCATCATATCTTTTGCCTTAAAGATGGAAAAACAGAGAGTTGAAAAGAGGGGTTCATTTTTGTGAAAAATGGAATGGTTGAACTAGCATTCAAAACCATTTTGGTGTCCGTTCATGTGTGGATACTTGTAGAGCGTGATCGTCTTTCTGAAAGGCAGCACCTTTGAAGATCCGAAAAAACCCAACACAAGAATAGAAGGATTACATACCGATTAAAAAGGTAATAACAAAAGGTAATAACAAAAGGTAATATTTTTGTTTATCCTTCTTTCGGTTTTTATGAAACGCATGTGATTCTTGGTGGGTTATAAATTTATTTTGTTTTCGCTGCAATTTTATTCCAATTAGATTGGGATTTTTCATTCCGTAACCCAACAGTGGTATCAGAGCCTCTTGCATTTTCATAAAAATTGAAACTGCCATGTTTGATTGTATGTATGAGATGTATATGATTTTGGCATGGTTTGCATTCTTGTATATATATATGATATTAGTGTTTGCACGAACGACATAGATAATAGGTTTTCTAAGGTGTTAATTGATGAATCTGTTTCCTGTAAAGATTCGTTAATATGATTAAAAATCTGAATGGAATATTGCAATTAAAGTGTTTAATATCTTGATATATGATTTCGGTGATGTCTTAATTAGATTAATACATGAACTAAATTCACATATCAATAAGGATTTATCAATTGCTGTTTATGGTGGTGCGGATGTGAGCCTTAAATTTATTGATGAGATCAATAAAATCAAATTTTAGGATGAAACTTTATTGTATCTCCAAATTTTAGGAACTGCAGTACTACCTAATCAGAGCGCCTTGTAAATTTAATTGATTTTAAAAACACGCCTATTTTCTTTAATGCAATATGTATATGCTATATGATAACATGACATATTTTGCATGGTGTGTTGCTTTGCTTTGTTTGGTGCATGGTATGTCCTTGTGACCAATATGATTGGCAGTTTTTTTTTATTCTTTTACAAGGGTTGTAATTATCATATATATGGCCTACATGCTATTTTATTTCATTATAATTTTTCTTTTACTTTTAGTAGTATTTGTTTATTTATTGTAATAAAGCAAGAAGACAAAGCAAACCATTTAAAATCCTGCAATCCAACCAAGGTGATAGAGGAGCTAGGTGTCTATGCACATGATGATGGTCAAGTAGACATTATGGTGTTGCTCATTATTACCTAGGATTGACCATTGATCTTCATATTGGCTTATGAAGATCAATCTTGATAAGGTCATACTATGACATGTTTATTATATACATGTATGAGATGCTATGTATGATGTTTCATAAGTATGTGATGCTATGTATGATATCAATGAGTATGTGATACTAAATGCATGATGAGATCTGTTAATCTATCTAGATCCCTCACATAAAAATCTTAAGTTGACATGCCATCCATATTTGAACACTTGTCAAGGCTTTTATCACCTTAATGTGGGTTCTACCAAAGTAGAAGTACATTGGGTTACATTAGTGAGGCAAGATGGGTATAATGGTGCTACCCATATGTTTAAAAATGGTTTAACTTAATTAGGTTATCAAAACGGTTTTGGGCATAATGGCATGAGATGAGATTTAAACATGCCGAGACATATGATGTCATAATCCCATAAATTTCTAAGAGTTGCAAAAGGTTTCAAACAAACTCATGGTATAGACTATGATGAAACTTTTTCACCTGTAGCCATGCTAAAGTCTATTAGAATTCTTATTGCCATTGCTACATATTACGACTATGAGATTTGGCAAATGGATGTTAAAACAGCATTTCTTAATGAAAACTTACTTGAGGATGTGTACATGACACAACCTGAGGGTTTTGTACAACCTAAGAATTCTAGTAAAGTATGCAAGCTTCAAAGATCCATTTATGGTTTGAAGCAGGCTTCTAGGAGTTGGAATCTTCGTTTTGATGAATCAGTCAAAGAGTTTGAATTTATCAAAAATGTAGATGAACCTTGTGTTTACAAGAAAGTTAGTGGGAGCGCCATTGTATTTCTGGTCCTATATGTTGATGACATTTTACTCATTGGGAATGATATCCCTACCTTGAAGAGTGTCAAGTCTTGGTTAGGGAAATGTTTCTCAATGAAAGACTTAGGTGAAGCTGCCTATATCCTAGGGATAAAGATCTATAGAGATAGATCTAAGAGGCTGATTGGTCTAAGTCAAAGTACTTACATAGACAAAGTACTGAAAAGGTTCAGTATGCAAGATTCCAAGAGATGATACTTGCCTATGTCTCATGGTATTACACTTAGCAAATCTCAGTGTCCTAACACAAAAGATGAGCGAGAGCGCATGAGTAAGATTCCTTATGCTTCAGCAATAGGATCTGTCATGTATGCTATGTTGTGCACTAGACCAGATGTCTCTTATGCTTTAAGCATAACGAGTAGATACCAGTCAGATCCTGGTGAGAGTCACTGGACGGGGGTCAAGAACATTCTTAAGTATCTGAGAAGATCTAAAGATATGTTCTTGGTGTATGGCGGATTGGAAGATGATCTAGTTGTAAGTGGTTACACAGATGCAAGCTTTCAATCTGACAAAGATGATTTCCGATCGCAGTCAGGATATGTGTTTTGTTTAAATGGTGGTGCTGTTAGCTGGAAGAGTTCGAAGCAAAGCACTGTTGCTGATTCTACAACTGAAGCTGAATACATAGCAGCATCTGATGCAGCAAAGGAAGCAGTTTGGATCAAGAAGTTCATTACTGACCTTGGAGTGGTTCCTAGCATCACAAATCCTGTTGATGTTTATTATGACAATAATGGTGCTATCGCACAAGCAAAAGAACCTAGGTCACATCAGCGATCCAAACACATTCTTAGGCGTTATCATCTCATTCGAGAAATCATTGAGAGAGGTGACGTAAAAATATGTAGAGTTCCAACAGATGACAATGTTGTTGATCCATTGACTAAGCCTCTACCACAAGCAAAGCATGATCGTCATGCTAGGTTCATAGGTATTAGATACATTGATGAGTGGGCCTAGTGCAAGTGGGAGATTGTTAGTAATAGTGCCCTAGGCCTATTGTATGGACATGGTATTTTGAATATTTATGAACATTTACTATTATCATAATTTGCATGTTTATTATATAATAATATCCTTGAATAATATTATGAATTATTCTAAATGTCCCTAATCGGTTATTGTTGTGGGAATAACAATAAATTAAGATTAGTATGAAATTTGATTGATATTCATGGGATGAATATGTGTATGAGATACAAATCAAATTTATATGTATTTGTTGAGAACAAATATTGGACAAGACCCGCCTTGAGATTAATACATGGATCAAAGTCATAAGTTAATCTCTAGTAGTTGTGTCATTAAATCCTTAGACCTGAGATTGCCATAGTTCTCAACATGAGGAATATTATGTTTTGACATAATCAAACGTTGTCTTTAACCGAATGATTATAAAGATTATGATTGAACATAATAAGAATCATGTAGTGATATGTGAGTGATTAAGATAGAATTTGTCCCTCTTATTATAAGATAGATATCTCTGGGCCCCTCGATGATTGAGACTGAGAAATGCATGGCCATGCTCAAATGAATTGATGGAGATCAATATCATTTGTTTAGTCAATCTAATTGGGTTTCGAGAAATTAAAGATAGAGAGATATAAGGTTGACTTTATCCATGCCTTATATTCTATCAAGATATCATGTGACAAACGGATTATGTTAATAGCTACTTTAAGGTTATCTCGGAACATGAGCTTTTCATTTAACTTGGGTAGTCATAATGTCTTGCTAGAGGCCGCTTATGACTTGTAGGTTCAAAATGTGATTTAGGCCTACTGCCAACGTTAATTGAACCTATAGGGTCGCACACTAAGAACGGACAATAATGGTTACGATTTCTTACTCTCTATATAATTTAAAATGATGAGATTATTTTAAATTACAAATAATAATTAGTTGTCATTTAGATTCGAGTTTAATTTTGAGAAAATTTAAATTCGTAATTTAAATTATGACAAGTAATTAAATTGTTGCATTTTCTTATTGGATAAGGAAATAATCCATAAAGTTTTTTTTGGTTAAAAATATATATTCCTTATTTTGTAAGGAAAGGATTTAAATTGTTATTATTTAAAAAGAGTTTTAAATAAATATCAATTAAAATCTTAGTTAACCAAAATTCCTAGTAGGTTTGTATATATGTTCGATATATACGTTTTAGAGTCTGTGGGGCATTTGAAAGGTCACGTCGATTGGGGCATTTGAAAGGTCACGTCGATTGGGGCTTTTGAAGCATCATATCTTTTGCCTTAAAGATGGAAAAATAGAGAGATGAAAAGAGGGGTTCATTTTTGTGAAAAAATGGAATGGTTGAACTAGCATTCAAAACCATTTTGATGTCCGTTCGTATGTGGATACTTGTAGAGGGTGATCGTCTTTCTGAAAGGCAGCACCTTTGAAGATTTGAGAAAACCCAACACAAGAATAGAAAGATTACATACTGATTAAAAAGGTAATAACAAAAGGTAATAACAAAAGATAATATTTTTGTTTATCCTTCTTTCTGTTTTTATGAAATGCATGTGATTCTTGGTGGGTTATAAATTTATTTTGTTTCCGCTGCAATTTTATTCCAATTAGATTGGGATTTTTCATTCCGTAACCCAATAGCGTGTTCATGTCATCATGCGTAAGGTGCGCATCATGATTCATTGAGCCATGGCATGTGTGATGATATGGGCGTGCGATCAATCCATGCGTCAGATGAATGCTTTGTGCATCGAAAGTTGGTGCACATAGTGTTGAAAAATATTTTTAATTTATGCAAAAATTTCTTCATAGAAATTGCTAGAAATTTATTCTAAAAAATTTAAATGCATAAAGAATTAAAATCAACATAAGTTGAGAATCATGCCTGGATCGAGGCAAGGCGTGTTAGACACTACTCTAAGGACCAATTTTTGCCCCTTTGTGTAGGTTATTGGCGATCTGTCCCCAAGGTACAACGATTCGGCTCAATCCGAACCTTCCACCATGACTACGATCGTGTGAAGGTGCAACCCAATGACTCCTTCAGATGCCCAAAGAAAAAGATTAGTAAACATCAAAGAACAAGAAATTAAAATTTAAAATAAAAAGTTAAGAGATCTGCCTCTGCCTTCCCTGTTAATTTCTTTGGAAGAGAGCCAATATCACATCAACAATATAGATAGACTCAAATGAAGCCAGAGAGGAATCCTCTCTTCCTCTCTTTCTCTCGGCTGCCTGTGCCTGATTAGATAGAGGAGTTGAAGGCCTTTCATTTATTTATTTTAATCATTTTGGCCATTGACCGCTAACACTCGCGGAACACTGGCGAGCATAACGCCATCAACCCACGCGAGCTTTCGTGGGTCCCCTTTTTTTATTTAAACATTTTTCAACAATCTCCCACAAAAGTTTTAAATAATAAAAAAAATAAATATAACAAAAATTTTAGGGCATCTTATACTGCACAATAGGTGAGGTGTCCTGTGGACTTGAACCCTACTTAGTGTTGATTGTGTACATCTGAAGGAACCATTGTGGATTAAACCTTGAACTAGGTTCTTGATTCAGACTTCTACTAATCACACACCTAGTATGAATCAATTGGGTTTATGCGGTCAACGCATATTAAAGGCCTTGTGCTTAGCACCTTTATTTTTCAAGAGAATTCCTTAAGGTTAGCCCAAACCTTTAGTCATGGCTTAATATGACAATTCTCATATAGGTGAATCCTCCAAGGGTATTTGTGACTAATACCCTGTAGATAACCTTCCTTGGATCCATTAAGAGTATAACTCAACCTTAGACAGATTTACTTTATCACTTTATAAGGGCACTCATTATAGGGATGGGATGAATTTTTTTTAAAAAAAATTATGCTCTCACACTATCACTCAACCAGCTTCGTTTCTACCACATTGAACCTCCTTCATGGGATCTTGAATCATAGATGTTGGGTATCCACTGTTGGTGATCAAATAATGGGCTTAAGCCTCATCTCCCTCGATGAATCTAGGACTCCACTCCTAGATAATTTCTTGATTAATTGATCTGCCAAATTCTTCTCAAACTTGATAAATTCCAAGGAAATACCATAATATGCAGCACCATATCATTGCCTCACTAGCATGTGCACCAAAGCATGCCATAAATTGGCATGTCTAAGCCCGGCATGCCACAATACATAATATACTAGAGCCAAGTTAGCATGAGATTCTTATCCTCAAATAAAAGAATTAAATATAGATACATTTTGAATAGTAATGTGCTTGCTTCTGAAATGGACCATCATAGCCATAAAGAACAAGTCTTATTCAAACTATTAAGCAATAATAATTGCACGAAATGCTGATAAATAATCATCATCGATGTAATATTCAAAAGCATCATCATATGAAAAAAATAAGCTTTTCTGCAATGCATTTATGAGGCTCGGATCATGCAGTAATGCCTTATCCTAACTACATGGGTTTGGCAATTGTATCATCAAATATTGAGTAAATCAAAATTTATGTTATATGATAAAACATAACCATATGCAGAATCAAGTTAATTTTGAACGCAGATGATGGGCTATATCCAATCACCAGGTCAAGCTCATATATGGAAATTAATACTAGCATTCTTACACAAAAATTGACAAAGTTCATAACTACCAACAAATCTCATTTATAAGAAGAGTTGGATTATGAAACATAGTTTTAGGTAGAAGAAATAATTACTTGATTACCCAAATGCAAGATAAACAATAAGTTGGATATTTTAAAAGTCATGTAATTATTTAGTAAATTATAAAAACTATTATTAAATCTCATAGCAATAGATTTTAAGAGACTCAAAACAAAGCATTTATATGATATGCCTTGTCTCAGCATCTAAGTTCATCCAAACTTTGCCATTTGGTAACATAAAAAGATTCACAATGGTAGGTAAGTAGTAAGTATTTTGTTGGCCCAGATGGCAACCCAAGAGGGAGGGGGTGAATTGGGTTCTTAAAAAATTTTAACCTTTTAGAAACTATTGGCTTTGAAATAATCAAGTGCAGAATAAATTTAATCACAAATGAAGAGATAGAGAGAGACAATTAAAGCACGACAAACACAAGAATTTTATAGTGGTTCGGTGGATACCTACGTCCACTCCCAAGTTCCACTTGGGTCCACACTATAATCAACTAGATTACAGCCGAGTTGTTTTACAAGATTACAACTCTAAACTTGTTGTTTTCTCGGGATCACAATGAACCCAGCTGGTTTTCCGGGCTCACCAGCACAAAACCCAAACACAAGCTAATCTAGCTTGCCCCAAGGTATACTACCTCCACTAATTCAATCTTCCTGATTGAACTAGCAAAAATAAGAAAGAATAATGTTTACAATAACACACAGCTCCTTAAATGAGCAAATATTCAAAGTAAATAAACAAGTTTAGAAAAGCCTGATTTGAAGATGATTGGATTTGAGCTTTTCTTCTTTTCTTCTTTTCCTCTTCTCTTTTGAGATGTTGAATCAAGCCTCAGCTTCGATTCTTCACAGATGTTGCAGATGAGAAGTTGGGAAATCACAAAAACAGAGCTTTTGGAAAATCCTCCGATTTTTCAAGTTGAACGCCTTGGATTTCTCTTTGAGCTTTTTGGAGTGGAAGAATTTGAGCGTGATTATTTTCTCTTGATTTCTTGCTCAAGACCTCTCATATTTTTTCAATATGATTTCTCTATTTTTTCGTTTTCCCCCTCTTTTTCTATATTTTCAAATGTATGCACTTCCCCCTTTTTATAGATTCCATTTGATCCATTTTTGGGTGTGAAACTAGCCGTTGGAATGTACCTAGAAAGTTTTTCCATACATGAAATATAGCTGTTAGGGGTTAGGTAAAGAAAATATTACCGTTTGAGCTGATCTGGCAATTTAAAAATTCATTTCTGACAGGTTGGAGTCGGCTCCAACTTTTAGGTGTCGGCTCCAAGTCGTGTATCCAAAAATAGAAAGTTCTAAGCTCGTTGAGGAGTCGGCTCCAGAAAAGTAAGGTGTCGGCTCGCCATGTTCAGGTGTCGGCTCCAAGAGACTGTAAGTGTCGGCTCCAAGGTAGTCAAAAATCATGCGTTCTGTCCCCGTGTTGGAGTCGGCTCCAGACACTGTAAGTGTCGACTCCGAAACTCTGGGTGTCAGCTCCGAAACTCTGGGTGTCGGCTCCGACCATATCAAAAATCAGAAAGATATTTGATTGGCCATGGGGTCGGCTCCGGCTTTCTAGGTGTCGACTCCAGGCTCTGAATTTTGAAACTTACCTTTGGCACTTGATTCAAAAACATGTTTCTTGATGCCTTTTGATTAACCAATATTTTTAAGCCCTGAAACACTTGTTAAATTTATTAGTAACACAATGAATATACTCAATTCCTTTATTAATCATCAAAATCAATAATTGGGTCAACAATCTCCCCTTTTGATGATTATAAAAACATTGAGTATATGCATAGGATTCTCAAATCAAAATTTTCAAAGATATGATCCTCACAGGTAAGCTCCCCCTGAATAAGGTAGCTCCCCCTATGAAGTTCAATTTAACAATTGTTCTTCCTTTTGCTTTACATTTTACATTTTAGTGTTTGATATCTACAATTCAGTTATATCAATTTTCACTTAAGCTTATGTATATCCAAAATATCAAATAAGCTTATGTATATCCAAAATAATCAAATACCAATCAAAGCATAACTGATCAATGCATATACGACATAACTTTCTCCCCCTTTTTTGTAATCAACAAAAAGATTAAGAAGAGTAAAATGATAAATTGATAGATCAAAAATAATTTCATTACATAAAAAGTCAGGTATTACAAAGTGAAACTGAACTTTGTCAAACATCAAACTATACATCATTACATTAAGATTTCAACATCAAACTACATTGAATCAAAAACTTGTACTTCATTACATGATAATTACATATTAGTTCTAATAATCCTTTGTAAACGTTCTAAAATCTTTCCCATCCCATCACTCTGAGTTGCTACAAATTCTTTCAATCTTCTATCAACAAAAGAGCAAGCAGTCATGATTTTATCTTGAAGTTCAGCATTGCATCTTGAGTAGGTTTCAGAATCTCCACAGATATCCTTAAGTTCTTCAAATATGTTCTTTAGATCAGTCGTTAAGGATTCAGCAGAGGAGCAAGAGTGGACTCAATTTTACTGATGCGATCATCAAAGAATAAAGGGTCTCTTTTAAATTCATAAAGTGACTATCAAACTCAGTCTTCATTTCATCCTTTTGAGCAGCAAGTAGACTTTTAAGTTGCTCCAATTGAATATCTGAAAATCCGACTGATGAAGTAGATGGAGGTACCGGAACTGGAGCAGGAGTAGGAGCAGGAGCAGGAGCAGGACTGTCAGGCTGTGGAGAAGGAACCCTCACAGATGGACCAGCCTCAAAAGGTGCTGAAGACCTCAATTCAGTGGCTCTCTATCCAAACTACCTTTCCTCTCCCATTGTCCATTGATCTTCACAAATCCCATCCGATGAACTGTAGCCAAACTATAGTAGTCAGTATGCCTAAGGTTCTTGGAAGGCTCATTATCCAAAATCACAACTCCTTGGCTCCTGAAAACCATAGTCAAAATCATGCCGTAGGGTAGGGAAGATCTCCTTTTTCCTCCAGCCTCGGCCATATAGAAAATCATCATTGCAGCAAGGTTTATGGGTTGACCAGTCAATACACTATCCATCACAACTATGTCTCGCTCCGAGACATACTCAAATCGCCGTCTTAGGAAATAAAATTCTGCTGCAAATATTATGAAGTAACCTCAACTCCAAGGGCAATTGGTTAGCCCTAACCTCTTCAAATTCTGTTACCTTCTCTCCTAACATCCTTGACAAAGCATCTGACCTCTCACTGTGAACATCTGCTGCTAATCCGATGATTGGAATGCTTAGAAGATTTCCTAATTTCTGAAAAGTGAGGTGGATTCTTTTACCTCTAACAGAGCTTACGATCCCACCATCACCTCTTGACAAATTGAAGTAGAACTCCTTGACAAGGGCCGGATAGGTAGGAACATCTAATGAGCACACTTTGTCCCATCCTAGCTCTTTGATTTGATTCCAATTGAAAAACCCTCGGACTCAAAGAATCGAAATCGACCTTTCTACCCATGGTAATCACTCTCCGGCTAAGGTGTCTACCTGAGGAGAAGAAGGGCCTGGACTGTCCGATTGGGTTGTGGAATCCTTGCTCGGAGACGGCTCGCGGACGGGTCGCCTTGCCGAACATTTCCCAGTCGTCACGGGCGCTCCAAGTACGATCCTCTCCTCTTAGGTGCCATTTAGATCCTTAGGAAAGTTTGAATAGGGTTGAATTTGAGTTGGGGAGGTTTTGAGAGAGTTTGGAAGAGTTTGGATTTAGGATTGAAAATGAATGAAATGACGAAGTGTCGACTCTGCCCTAATAAATTCGATTTGGGACCCCCAGGTGTCGACTCCCGCAAAGTCGGGTGTCGACTCCAAATCGCTAACACAGTCAGCGCTCGAACTGGAGTCGGCTCCACTTATACGGGTGTCGGCTCCAAGGTCAGGGACCAAGAGTCGACTCCTCAAACTGAGGTGTCGACTCCACTGACAGTTTCAGAGAAAAATAACTGAGATTCAAACATCTGAAACTTGTCAAAATAGGTTCAATAAAATTTTGAAAAAATCTTTGGAATATGAGAAACAAATTGCTCAGATGACTAGATAATTTGTCCTTAAAAATATGAAAGGAATATTAGAAATTAATAGAAATCTAGATAGTCATTCCTTAGAGTTTCAAAATCATTCCAAAGGGTCACAAATCCCTAATTCACCTCTAAGATAACAAAATCTCTCTTCACTTAAAGGTTTTGTAAATATATCAGCTAATTGTTCTTCAGTATTAACATAATCAAGACAAATTTCATTATTAGCTACATGTTCTCTTATAAAGTGATATCTAATTTCAATGTGTTTTGTTCTTGAATGTTGAATTGGATTTTTTGTTAAATTTATTGCACTCGTATTATCACATCTAATAGGAGTTTTATCAAGTGTTATGCCATAATCTTCAAGTTGTCTCTTAATCCAAAGGATTTGAGCACAGCAACTTCCAGCTGCAACATATTCTGCTTCAGCAGTTGATAATGCAACCGAATTTTGCTTTTTGCTAAACCAAGAGATTAAGTTACTTCCTAAAAATTGACATGCACCACTTGTGCTTTTTCTATCTAGTTTGCATCCAGCATAGTCAGAATCAGAATATGCAATCAAGTTTAATGTTGAGTCTCTAGAGTACCATAAACCTACATTTTTAGTTCCACTTAAATATCTTAAGATTCTTTTCACAGCAATTAAGTGAGATTCTTTAGGTTCAGATTGAAATCTAGCACATAAACAAACAGCAAACATGATATCTGGTCTACTAGCTGTTAAGTAAAGCAGAGATCCGATCATACCTCTATAATATTTTTGATCTACTTTCTTACCATCTTCATCTTTGTCCAATTTGCATGAAGGACTCATAGGTGTTCCAAGTGGTTTGATTGACTCCATTCCAAACTTCTTGAGAAGTTCTTTTGTGTATTTTGCTTGATTGATGAAAATCCCCTCTTTGCTTTGCTTGATTTGAAGTCCTAGGAAGAAGTTGAGTTCTCCCATCATGCTCATTTCGAATTCACCCTGCATTAACTTAGCAAATTCTTGACACAAAAGATTGTTAGTAGCACCGAATACAATATCATCAACATATATTTGTACTACTAATAAATCCTTGTCTTTTCTTTTCAAAAATAGTGTTTTATCAACATTTCCTCTTGTAAAATCATTTTCAATCAGAAATTTACTTAATCTTTCATACCAAGCTCTAGGTGCTTGTTTAAACCATATAGTGCTTTGTGCAATTTAAAAACATGATTTGGAAATTCATGATCTTCAAAACCAGGTGGTTGTTCAACAAAAACTTCTCATTTATAAATCCATTTAAAAATGCACTTTTAACATCCATTTGAAATAAATTGATATGCATATGACATGCAAATGCGAGTAATAATCTAATTGCTTCTAATCTAGCTACAGGTGCAAAAGTTTCATCAAAATCAATTCCTTCTTCTTGATTATATCCTTTTGCGACTAATCTAGCTTTGTTTCTAATTACTATGCCATTTTCATCTAATTTATTTCTAAATACCCATTTTGATCCTATAACTGAATGATCTTTAGGTCTATCTACAAGGGTCCAGACATTATTTCTAGTAAATTGATTTAATTCTTCTTGCATTATATCTTTTTCAGCCTCTTCAAGTTTTAGGTTCAATTTGAGATACAAATGCAAGATGATTATTGATGTTTCTCATTGATGATCTAGTTCTTACTCCTTGAGATGGATCACCTATAATTAATTCTTTTGGATGACCATAGGCATATCTCCAATCTCTAGGAAGATCTACATCATTATGATTTGCATCAACAACATCAACACTAGGAGAATCATCATCTTTAACTTCTTGTTCATGATCTGAAGATACATTTATATTCAATTTTTTAATGTCTCTTTCTAATATGTTTGTATCTTCCTCATCATCAATCTTTCCTGAACTCGATGCTAAAGATTCATCAAAAATTACATGAATAGATTCTTCTACAATTAAGTTTCTCTTGTTAAACACTCTATAGGCTTTACTAGATGTTGAATATCCTAAGAAAATGCCTTCATCAGATTTTGCATCAAATTTTCCTAGATTATCTTTACCATTATTATGAATGAAACATTTACAACCAAATGCATGAAAGTAACTTATGTTTGGTTTTCTATTGTTCCATAGTTCATAAGGAGTTTTCTTAATGATTGGCCTAATTAAAGCTCTATTAAGAATGTAACATGCCGTGTTTATAGCTTCCGCCCAAAAGTATTTTGGTAAGTTGCTTTCACATAGCATGGTACGGGCCATGTCTTCTAAAGTTCTATTTTTTCTTTCTACAACTCCATTTTGTTGTGGTGTTCTAGGTGCTGAAAAATTATGATGGATGCCATTTTCAATGCAAAAGTTTTCAAATAAATGATTTTAAATTCAGTGCCATGATCACTTCTAAGAGACACTATGGTGTTGTTTTTCTCATTTGTGACCTTCTTGAAGAATTTCAAAAATATGGAAAGGTCTCATCTTTATGAGCTAAAAAAAATACCCAAGTGTATCTAGAATAATCATCTACAATCACAAGACCATATTTCTTTCCTCCTAGACTAGTGGTTCTAGTAGGTCCAAAAAGATCCATGTGAAGTAGTTCAAGTGGCCTAGAAGTGGAAACAATGTTTTTAGTTTTGAAAGAGTTTCTAGTTTGTTTTCCAAATTGACATGCATCACAAATTTTGTTATTTTCAAAATCTAGTTGTGGAAGACCTTTTACTAAATCCATTCTAATTAATTTTGAAATTAGGTGTGTGCTTGCATGACCTAATCTACGATGCCATAACCAACCAATCTCATTCATATTAGCATTATTAGCAACTAAGCAATGATTACTAGTAGACAAATTGTCTAAATCAATCAAGTATACATTGCCATTTCTATTTCCAGTAAAAACAATGCTATTATCAATGGGATTAGAAACAGTGCAGATAGAAGCTTCAAATGATACTTTAAAACCTTTATCACATAATTGACTAATACTAATTAGATTATGTTTTAAACCATTGACATATAAAACATTTTCAATATATGTGGAGGGAGTTATTTGAATTTTACCAAACCCCATGATTTGGCCTTTGCCATTGTCACCAAACGTAACAACTCCTCCTCTTTTGCTTTCAAGGGTGATGAATTGATCCTTGTCACCCGTCATGTGTCTTGAGCAGCCACTATCGAGATACCACTTTCGCTTTGCTCTTTTGGCCGCAAGACACTCCTGCAAAAATGATCAAGTCTTATATTTAGGTACCCAAGCCTTCTTGGGTCCTTCATGGTTAGTAGCATAAAAGATTGTTCCTTTGGGAACCCATATTTTCTTTCCTTTACTACTTAAATTCTTGTTACTATTTCTTGCCTTACATTCATAGGATTTATGGCCTTTCTTGTTACAATAATGACATGTAACATCATCTTTATTTGGTTCTTTTCTGAAAAAGTTTTTGACAAACTTTTGTTTTATGTTAGGCCTATATCCTAATCCAGCCTTATCAAATATAGCTCTTTGATTACTCAATAATAAATTAAGTTTTTCAGAACTATTAGTAAATTTATCAACAATATTTTTATATTTATCAACTTCCTTCTTTAATTTATCATTTTCATTGGAGATTGATTCTCTTTCTTTTGTTAAATTATCATTTTCAGATTTCAGCATCTCAATCTCATGAGTAAGATTATCTTTTTCTTTAATGAGAATTGAATTATCATTTTTCAAAAATTTGTATTTCTTTTTCAAGGCTTTAAAATCATCAACTAGTTCATTAAAGCTTCAAATAATTCATCAAATGCGAAATCATCACAAGGGTTTTCAGAACTTACCTCGTTGTCATCGTTTGCCATAAAGCAAATGTTTGCAACTTCTTTTTGTTCTTCCTCTGAAGAGGATTCATCGCTGTCACTCCAAGTTGCAACATACGCCTTCTTTTTCTTCTTGTAGGCTTTCTTCAGTTGAGGACAGTCATATCTAAAATGCCCTGGTTTCTTACACTCATAACAAATTAAGGGCTCTTTTTTTTTCTTTGTCCTTCTCTTTCTCTTTTCTCCTTCCATTTTTGTTCCAGATTTCTTCTTGTGGAAGGGTCTCCTTCTTTGCATGAATTTCTTAAATTTTCTTGCAAGGAGCAGTCTCATCATCATCATCATCATCACAGCTCTCCTCACTTTCTGCAGCTTTAAGAGCAATGGTCTTCTTTTTCTTGACTTCCTCCTCTTGATGTTGTTTCATGGTTAGCTCATGAGTCATCAAGGATCCAAGTAGCTCTTCCAAAGGTAACACATTTAAGTCCTTTGCTTCTTGGATGGCAGTCACCTTCGCTTCCCACGATCTTGGAAGTGACCTAAGAATTTTACGCACAAGTTCAGAATTAGTATAGGTCTTACCTAGACTTTTCAAACCATTTACAATATCAGTGAATCTTGTGTACATGCATGTGATGGTTTCAGTTTGTTCCATGCTAAACAATTCATATTTATGCACTAAAATATTAATCTTTGATTCTTTAACTTGATTTGTACCCTCATGGGTAACTTCTAATCTATCCCAAATTTTTTTACGGAAATACATGTAGAAATTCGATTAAATTCATTTGCATCTAGTGAACAATATAAAACATTCATAGCCTTGGCATTAAGTTGTGCCAACTTTTTATCATGTTCATCCCATTCCATTTCGGCTTAGGAATCACCATGTTATCTACTCTAATTATGGGTGTGTGTGGACCATTAACTATGATACCCCATAAGTCATAGTCAAGTGCTTGAATAAAAATTTTCATCCTAGCTTTCCAATAACCATAATTAGTTCCATTAAACAAAGGAGGTCGATTAGTGGATTGACCTTCTAAGTAAGATGAACTAGCTTGAGCTGCCATTTGGATCTTTAGCTCTTGATCGTTAGACCAAATTCAAATGAGCACTTGCTCTGATACCAATTGTTGGCCCAGATGGCAACCCAAGAGGGGGGGTGAATTGGGTTCTTAAAAAATTTTAACCTTTTAAAACTATTGGCTTTGAAATAATCAAGTGCAGAATAAATTTCAATCACAAATGAAGAGATAGAGAGAGAGACAATTAAAGCACGGCAAACACAAGAATTTTATAGTGGTTCGGTGTATCCAACACCTACGTCCACTCCCAAGTTCCACTTGGGTCCACACTATAATCAACTAGATTACAGCCGAGTTGTTTTACAAGATCACAACTCAAACTTGTTGTTTTTCGGATCACAACGAACCCAGCTGGTTTTCGGGCTCACCAGCAAAAACCCAAACACAAGCTAATCTAGCTTGCCCCGAGGTATACTACCTCCACTAATTCAATCTCCCTGATTGAACTAGCAAAAACAAGAAAGAATAATGTTTACAATAACACACAGCTCCTTAAATGAGCAAATATTCAAAGTAAATAAACAAGTTTAGAAAAGCCTAATTTGAAGATGATTGGATTTGAGCTTTTCTTCTTTTCCTCTTCTCTTTTGAGATGTTGAATCAAGCCTCAGCTTCGATTCTTCACAGATGTTGCAGATGAGAAGTTGGGAAATCACAAAAACAGAGCTTTTGGAAAATCCTCCGATTTTTCAAGTTGAACGCCTTGGATTTCTCTTTGAGCTTTTTGGAGTGGAAGAATTTGAGTGTGGATTCTTTTCTCTTGATTTCTTGCTCAAGACCTCTCAGATTTTTTAATATGATTTCTCTATTTTTTGTTTTTCCCTCTTTTTTTCAAATGAACGCACTTCCCCCTTTTTATAGATTCCATTTAATCCTTTTTGGGTGTGAAACTAGCCATTGGAATGTACCTAAAAAGTTTTTCCATACATGAAATATAGCCGTTAGGGGTTAGGTAAAGAAAATATTACCGTTTGAGCTGATCTGGCAATTTAAAAATTCGTTTCTGACAGGTTGGAGTCGGCTCCAACTTTTTAGGTGTCGGCTCCAAGTTGTGTATCCAAAAATAGAAAGTTCTGAGCTCGTTGAGGAGTCGGCTCCAAAAAGTAAGTGTCGGCTCGCCATGTTCGGGTGTTGGCTCCAAGAGACTGTAAGTGTCGGCTCCAAGGTAGTCAAAAATTATGCGTTCTGTCCCCGTGTTGGAGTCGGCTCCAGACACTGTAAGTGTTGACTCCGAAACTCTGGGTGTCAGCTCTGAAACTTTGGGTGTCGGCTTCGGACCGTATCAAAAATCAGAAAGATATTTGATTGGCCATGGGGTCGGCTCCTGGCTTTCTAGGTGTCGACTCCAGGCTCTGAATTTTGAACTTACCTTTGGCACTTGATTCAAAAATACGTTTCTTGATGCCTTTTGATTAACCAATATTTTTAAGCCCTGAAACACTTGTTAAATTTATTAGTAACACAATGAATATACTCAATTCCTTTATTAATCATCAAAATCAATAATTGGGTCAACATATTTGCACAATGCTATCACTTTTGTCTAGCAAAGAATAACACAGCAAGGAGATATTAAATATTGACCACTATACTAGGTGTTGCCACCAAATCACATTCCTCGAATGTCGAATAACGGAGAGGATCCTAAGGATGGTTGGGGAATCTTGGAATGCCTCCTCCTCGATAGGATTCCTACAAGAAAGTCTTTGGGGACCGGTTGCACCGGTGGGGATCCTTCGATGCTCAAGTGAGCAACTTGGGAAACAGTGAAGAAGGAGCTAAAAGAATTAGCTAGATAAACTTGGAGTTCAGATCCCCTCTCTTGTTACGAGCGAAGGTTCTTATACCTATCCAGAGGTCCTCTTTATTCGCTTTTGAAAGGTTGTTGATTTCGAAACGTTATTGTCTGGTAGTGGATAGACGGCAGGGTTAATAGGGACAGGCCGTAACCATCCCTAAGTTTGTCAGGAGTAGCCCCGCTAGCCAGCCCCCCTGCTAGGTGCAGCATCATAGGCGGTCGGTGGGCCTAGTCACATCAGGCATATGCCATAATGGGAAGTGGCCATGCGTGGTTGCAGGTGTTAGTGGGCCACGTGGCGGTTGCAGGTGTTAGTGGGCCACATGGTGGTTGCAGGTGTTAGTGGGCCATGTGGCGGTAGCAGGTGCCGAGGTCGAGACGGGACCCTGGTGCCCAAGGCTAATAGGGCCATGGAGTCTGAGGCTGAGGGGAAGTTGGAGTCCAAGGCCAAAGGGGCCCTAGAGTCTGAGGCCAAAAGGGGGGACCTGGAGTTCGGGGCCGAGGCTTCATCAGTTACTTGATCCGTTAACCCTAACATGGCTTGATCAACAATATCAGATGCCCCCCCTGCTCCTGAGATGGTGCGGGTCTGCTCCCCGCCTGGTGAAAGGGGCGCAAACTCATCGAGTGGCTGATCCTGATGTGCCATCAGTCATGGAAAGACACGTGTCCTCGGAAGCAAGGGCTCCTCAATGCCGGTGGTATGGGGTGTTGCAACGCCACTGCTCCGGTAAATCCTCACCATCAGATCTGAGAGGATCCTTCTTGAAATAGGAAAGTCCTTTAGAAACCCACGGAAAGGCCACCACCATTATTGCCATCATTGTGCTGACATTACTGATGTCCCTTCATTGGCTACAGACTTCACATCCCGTGCATCGAGCGATTGCTGAGGCATCTTCTCTAATAGGGGGCATGCACATGGCCAATTAGACTAGGCAGGACGATTCGAAAAGGGGTATAATAGGGGGCACCCTAGGCCTGATACCTCATGCTCCTAAGATCTTCTTCTTCCTCCCCAAGCCTGAACCTCGCCCAAGTCCTCCTTCCTTAAACTTCACTGCCTTCCTTTGACGTTCTCCTTTCTTCATCCAGGTCAGTCCCTGCTACTCTTCACTATTCTTTCTTCTTGGCTTCTTCTTCTCCCTCCTGGTCATCCTCTGCCCCACCTGAAGATCGTTTGTCCTCCTCGCGGGTGCAAGCTTCTCCATCCCCCACAACCTCATGGTCCTCCTCTCCCCCTCCTTCCTCCGAGGACCTTAGTCCTCTATCTTAACAGTGGGTCGCCGCCTGAGCCTCCGTCAAGGATCGCTCAGGGGTCGCTGGTCACCCACCTAGGGTTAGAGGGAAATCCCTAGAAGGGCCCACTTCCACTGTGACTGGCCAGTCGTTAGCGAACCTTAGGGCCTGGTATGGGATCTCGGCCAGTGTTCAGTTGTTCATCCCCACCCCTGACAATAGGGTGACGTCCTTCCGACCCGGTAGAGTGGCCCTGTACGAGGCTTCCCTTAAGGCTAGCCTCCATCTGCCCCTTCATCCATTCGTCGTTAACCTTCTTGACCGCTACTCCTTAATGCCCGCGTAATTGGTTCTAAATTCCATTCAGACCATTTGCAGTTTCCTGATGTGCCACCTTCAAGGTATAGAGGCTAAGGTTTTCCTCTTTCGCTCTTTCTATACCCTTCGTCATCAGTTTGGCTAGTGGCTACTCTAGCTCAGGCCCGGCCAAGCCCTCTGATTGGGTCTTCCCATGTCTGTCAAAGGGTGGAAGACCCAATTTTTTTTGTTGACCTTAATGGGGTGAGGTCAATTTGGAGGGACCCGAATATTGGGCCGAACAAGAACTCGATGGTGGTCCTGAGGGACAAGGAGGCATTCGGGCAGTTGTTGACCGCAGTGGTCTCCCGCTGCAACCAGCTCCTCTCGAGGGAGAATCTTCGGCTCGCGGGCATCCTCCCAAGCGGTGGTGAGCGGCCATGAAGACCTTCCTTCACTCCTTCTCTTTCTTTATCTTTTTTTCTTTTCTTTTTTTTATAATAATAACATCGGCTTCGATTTGTGCGTACATAATACCACCGACTGACATGCTGATGAGGGCGGTCACAAAGAGATGAAGGCCCATTGACGAGGCAGGGCGGTCGAAGAAGAGGTCGAAAAGAGGCCTTGCCCTCAGTCCTTTGTTCCCCACTCTAACGACCAGCAAGCGGGCCAGGAGACTGCCCCACCGGCCTCCCCACTTGCATTCCCGCCGACTGCCCCACCAACCACCCCGCCCATAGACCACACCTCCGACACACCTCTGGAGGAGATGAGAGCGACGATAGTTCACCCAAGCACAGAATCAGCTACCTTGGGTGCGGAGCCTATCTGTCCCGCAGTTGCGCCAGCTCCGGAAGAGGGCCTGCCGGCGGGCAGGGGCATGCCAGTGGTGGTTGAGGCAGCCACCAAGAATGCCATGACTAGTGAGGGCCGTGGAGGAACACCACCGGCTACTGGGGTGACAATCGAGCCCTCGGCCTCGGCCAGTTCCGCTGGGTGGGAAAGGACCAATGCGATCTCATCTCGGGTAACTCTCACATACAATGGCCGCACGGTGGAGCAACTGTTGATTGGGGTCAGCCTACCAGAGCTCCAAATGGAGTTCAGTCGGCTGGATGCCTCCACCACCCTTTAAGATGCCTTCATGGTGCATTTATGGGTAAATACCTTCCTCCTTCCATCAATTAGCATTCATTCCTTCCCCCCCTTTTTGTTTTGCTGACGGAGGCTTTCCCCTACGCAAGCAGTGAATTCCTTGCTGGCCCTAAGGGACGCCGCCCTCCTGAGCGACCATGCCCATCAGGTGACCCTAGCCGCTGTGGTTAGGGCCGAGGAGGCCGAGCGCACTTTGAAGATGGCCCAAAGGGAGGCTGAGAGTGCTCTGGAGGTGGCCCGAAGGAAGGCTAAGGAGGCCAAGAGGGACCTAGGGCTATTCCAAGAGGAGGTTGAGGAGATTAGGCAACAGGGGGCGATCGACCTCGGGCATGCCCGCGCCGTTGAGGTAGAGCTGGCGAAGAATGTGGCCGAGCTGGAGGCCAAGCAACTTAGAGGTTGCTGGGGGTGGCCCAGAGGGAGGCCAAGGAGGCCAAGAGGGACCTGGGGCTGTTCCAAGAGGAGGTTGAGGAGATTAGGTGACAGGGGGTGGCCGACCTCGGGCATGCCCGTGCCACTGAGGTGGAGCTGGTGAAGAATGTGGCCGAGTTGTAGGCCAAGTGGCACCAACTGAATGCAGTGGTCCAGGAGGCGATAGAACTCGAGGGGCAAGCCGAGAACATAGAGGAGATCTCCCAGATGGATGATGCTAGGGCCGCCGCTACCGACACCCGAGCGAGCGAAGCCCTTCGAAGAGCATTGGATGCTGAAGATAGGATTGCGGTAGTGGAGGGGGCGGTAGCAGAGGCCATGGAGCGCTTTCGAGGTTCCACCACTTTTTCTGAAGAGGTGGTGGAGGGATCCGCGGATGCCTACTTTCAAGGCTTCCGACACAGGAAGGAGAAAGCCGCGCGGGTCTCAGACATCGCGAGCCTCAATGACCTTGAGCCTGATGCCCTTGAAGAGCCGAAGGAGTCGACTGATAGCAGATCTGCACTAGTCGACGCCTGAGAGCCTCCTCCTGTACCTTTTCTTTTATTTTTGTTATTGTATTAAAGTACGACCTGAGTCGGCATTTTGTAAACATTCACTAAGTAATGAAAATGATTAACTTAAACTTTTTGTGTCAAATTTCTCCAAATACTTAGCTCAAAGTAGCGCATCCTCTACTTAGTCCGCATTTGTAGGATCCCCGATAGGGCTGCACTAGTCTTGATGGGGTCATAGTACTCGTCTATTCACCGTGAGCAAGTCCGGGAGTTAGTTACACTATGGGAGCGGATCCTAGAGCAAGTGTTGATGTCGGTTCTGAAACTTGCCTTTGTGAAGACTTGAGGTCGACCCCGGGGCGTTGGTCTTGCAATAGGCCTGTGGCGCTAATTTGTAGTAGGACCCCTGCACTGATTGAAGTTAGTCTTTGCTAAGCTGGCCTCGAGATTTAGGTGCTGACCGGAGTCAGGCTTTAGGTGCTGAGATGGCCTCGGGCTTTTGGTGCTGACTAAAGTAGGGCTTTTGGTGCTGATTGGAATCGGTCTTTAGGTGCCGAGCTGGAGTCGAGCTTTTGGTGCCGACTGGAGTAAGGCTTTTGGTGCTGAGCTGGAGTCGGTCTTTAGGTGCCGATCTAGAGTTAGTGTTGGCCCAGATGGCAACCCAAGAGGGAGGGGTGAAATGGGTTTTAAAAATTTTACAATTAAAATCAATTTCACAAGATGAATGTGCACAAATAAAGTGTAGAGAGTATGATGCTATGAATGCTGAGCACAATATAAAAATTAGAGTGAAAGAGAGAAGAAGTAAGCACAATAAACACAAAGGATTTATAGTGGTTCGGTTTTAGCTACACCTACATCCACTCCCAAGTAACTCTCGAGCATGCACTATAATCACCCTGATTGCAATAGAGTTATTTTACAAGATCACAACTCGAACTTGATGTTTTACAACGGGATCACAACGAGCCCAGCCGGTTTTCATAGGTTCACCAGCACACAACTTATCACAAGCTAATCTTAGCTTACCCGAGGTCAACTACCTCATCTAATTCAATCCCCTAATTGAATTAGAAAACAAATGTATCAAATAATTGAGTACAACAATATAAAAGCTCTTCAAATGAGCAGATAAACAATATAAATAAAAATAGGAATAGAAAATCCTGATTAGAAGATGTTTGATGTTAAGCTTTTCTTCTTTTCTTCTTTTTCTCTTCTCTTCTGAATGATCTTTCTCAAGATTAAACTTAGGCTCTGGAAGAAATGTTGCTGTAAAGAAGGATGAAGAACTAGGGCTCTTGCCTTTCTTCTTCTAATTGATGAAAATCCTTCAAATTTGACTTTTGAATGCTTTTGGATTTCTCTTCTATCTCTTTATCACAGTTAGGCTTTGAATCGGAGTTTTCTCTCTTTGATATTTCTCTATTTTTCTCCTTTTTTTCTTCCTCTACTTTTGAACGGTCAGAATGCTCCTTTTATAATCTCTCTTAATCCATATTTTGATGCAAATTAGCCGTTGAAAGTACTTGTGGATGAGTTTAACATGAAAAGGGAAAGAGCCGTTGAAGAGTATTAGAAAAAATATGACCGTTGGAGCCATTTCTGACAAATCTGAAAGTCACCTCTGACAGATTAGAGTCAGCTCTAACCTGGCATGGTGTTGGCTCTAAGTTGGGTTGCCCAAAATAGAAAGAAAACATTCGTCGTGGAGTCGGCTCTAGAATTTTGTGGGGTCAACACAACTCGAGCTGGAGTCGGCTCTAATTTCCTTGGGGTCGACTCTAACAGTGTCCTGAAAAATGTAGTCTTTGTTCTCAGGTTGGAGTCGGCTCTAACTCTGCTGGAGTCGGCTCTAGAATCTGAAGCAGAAAGACAGTTCACTATAACTCAGGTTAGAGTCGACTCTAATTTTCTAGAGTCGGCTCTAAACCGTGTTGAATGTGCCAAATAGTTCCGATACGCTCTGGAGTCGCTTCTAATACTTCTGAAGTCGGCTTTAAATTTGAACTTTGACACATGCCACTAAAAATTGATTGAAGCCCATTTTTGTATGAATTATGAATACTTAATCATTTTAAATTCTTGAAACACTTGTCAATCTTATTAGTATCATAGGGAATATACTCATGGCTTTTGTTAATCATCAAAATCAATAAATAGGTCAACAATCTTTTCCTTTTTGATGATGATAAAAACATTGAGTATATGCATAATTAATTAATGCATAATTATCAAAATAAGCAAATTCATAGTTATGCTTGAGTTTTAATAATTTTAACCAAAATTAATTCAAATATTTTTCTTATGTATCATACAAATAGAATGTTTAAATAGGATTTTAACAACTTAATTAAGCTCCCCCTTAGTGAGGTAGCTCCCCCTATGTATGTGCATACAATATATCCATTTAAGTCCATATGCATATACACTCTTTCTCCCCCTTTTTTGTTATGAACAAAAAGGTTAATAAGCTATAGGCTAGACATTGCTTAAATCAAAATCAATCAATATAGGAATTGAATATTTTAGAATTTAAATTGCAAGTGTCAAGGCTGATTTCATATAAAATATCATTGAGTACAAAATATCAAGAAAATAACATGTTAAGAGAAGATAATCACAACAAGATACATTGATTCTAATTACATGCTAGGCAAAATGATAAGTTTGTCCTAGATACAAACTAGTTTCTATATGCTAAACTCAAAATCTAAGATAACTTAAAGATAGATTGAAGTTGATTGGATTGAAGTAGAATTGACTTGGCTTGTCATGGAGAAAGTATCATCTTAGAATCTTCTTGAGTTCTGCCAGAATCTGTCCCATTCCTTTTTCTTGAACTTTCATAAAATAATTAAGCATTCTCTCGACTAGGGAAGCAGCTACCATGACTTTTTCTTGAAGCTTCGCATTACTTCTGGAATAAGTATCTGAGTCACTTCCAATGTCCTTAATTTTGTCAAATATTAATTTCAGATCAGTCTTTAACACATCAGAAGAGGTACTGAATGATGACTCTATCTTATTAACCTTTTCTTCCAAAGTGTAGCACAGCTGCCTAATTCCCAAAAGCTGAATTCTGATATCATCTTTAATTTTAGTCTCATGCTCTGCCGACAGGGCTATGAGCTATTCAATATGCCTATCAGAAAACTTAGATGATCTTTGGACAAAAGTGGTGGCTGCTACTGGTGTCGCTGGGGGTGCCGAACTGCTCGGTCCAGGTGAAGAATGTCTCACAGATGGTTCAGCCTCTGAAGGACCAAGGACTACAGTATCGGCTTTAGCCGCCCTTTCTTCTTCATGTCCTTTCCTTTGCCATTGACCCTATACTTTCTTGAAGCCCATACGGTGAAGTGTAGCGACATTATAGTAATCCGTATGTCTTAATTTTTTCTGTGGCTCATTTTCAATATATTTACTCCTTGACTTTGAAAAGCTAAAGTCAAAATCATCCCATATGGCAAGGTGGATTTTTTCTTGCTACCGGCCTTTGCCATATAACCAATCATCATTCTAGTTAAATTAATGGGCTGTTCCATTATAACACAGTCCATAACAACTGATAAATGCACAAATAATCATCATAAACATATTAATTAAGAGGTCAAATTACCTTTATTATTTAATATTTTATTATTTCATATAATATTTGCAAGTAAAGACCATCAACTTAAAAAGCTCAATTTAGGAGTCCAACGATGTAAACGACACTCAAATCGGACTTAAAATGATCTCAAAATTGATTTTATAATGATTTATCTGTTTCTGCATGCATCTCAAAGCATAGTCGGCACCAACTACCGAGTTCATCGTCTTTTCACACGAATTTTTGAAATTTTTTTTTCTTCCGATTCTTCTCCTCTTTAAATTCAATTGTTCCCTCCATCAATCAAGAAATAAATTAGATTAAAAATTCTCAAATTGAAAGTATGAACTTCAGATGGAAGGAATTTTGATTTCGTCCACGATCTCTCCGAGATTTCTTCGCATCCGCATTGTCTTTGCATCCGGGCATATAATATGGAAATAGGGAGTGCATCTTCTCCACGTCTAGGCCTCTACAAATAGCAGCAAAGCAGGAGAGTTCAAGGGGAGCGATTGGGAGTTCTTCGGAGGCTCTACGTCCATGAGTTCGGAGGCTCTGCATCCGTGGGCTCGTGGAAGCTCTGTTCCCAGGAGGCTCTGCTCATGGAAGCTCTTTTCCTAGAAGCGATTGAGAGTTGGGAGGTGGTTGTTCCCAGGTTCCAGGAGCCGTCCGTGGGCGTGGAGGTTCTTCTTGGAGGCTGCTCTGTTCTCCGTGGAGGCTGCTTTGTTCACAGGAGCATCAGATTCTGGTGTGGACGCTCTATTCCCAGGAGGAGTTCCTGAGACATCTGTTCATGGATTGGAGGGATTTGCAGAGGAAGAACAGAGGATGGCTTGGTTCAGCCCGGTTTGGTTTAGGAAGAATTTGTTGCTTTCTTGTTGCCTTTTAATGTCAGAAAATAAAACTCTTTAATTTTAGATTTTAATATGCACTCTTGGATGTTATGAAATAAAACTTTTATTCATGTTTAATTTTTATTGAATTCTATTTAAGTAAAAATAATTCTTGACTGGTTTCTTCTTAAAAGGGACGGACCGTTATCTACAGGTATGGGCCGTGCTCTTATAAAATAGATCATATCTTAATTTTTTTTCACTACTAATTATCTATTTATTTAAATTTATAAATTTATTTTAAGATAATCGCTAAATTCCCTGTGGATTCGATCCCTTATTCTCGCTATTCTATTAGTGAAATTAAGGTGTTTTAATCGTTGCGCTATAACACGCATCAGATTTTGGCGCCATTGCCGAAGAATTAAGTGCACTATTTTAAAGAAAAAAATAAAAAAAATAAAAAATTAGATTAATTTTCTCTTAATTTTATTCTTATTTTTAATTTTTGAATAGTTATTGTCTCTTTATTATTTTTGTTACCTAATTATTAGAATTTCATATTTTCTTTTTAACATAAAAAAAAATTTATTATTTTCTTTCTTGTCACAAATCCACTTTTAACCTAATCAAAATTTTCTTTTAATCAACTTACCTTAAAGAACTTGAAAGAAAACCCTAAGACACCTTCCATAAAATATAATTAATTTAAGAAAAAAGAAATAATATATATATAATAGAAATAAAATAATTATTTTATTTCTATGCTTAGATTGACTTAAGTAAATTTATTTTCTGTAAAACTCAAAATTCTTCCATTGACATATCATAATTTATTAGGAAATTAGAAACCTAATCACAAAAATCTTTAAAAAAATAATTAGATTAATTTTGTTTGATAATTTTAAGAGTTGGACATCTGCTTGTTGCATAGCATTTTCATAATTAACTTTAAGGGCACAAACTCCTAATCAAGATAAGGTGAGGATTTCATCACCCTTCCTTGGCCTACAAACCACATCCTTCATTTTGCATTAACCCAAACCTTTAACTCTAAAATTAACTAGACGTCAGCCCCTAAGGAACTCGAGCTCAATAGGACAAGGCACCCAAAAGAGTTGGACCGGGTCAAGATTGACTGCTTAACTGGTGTCTAGAAAAGAAAAGGAATGTGGTTACTTAATTTGTTACCTAGTAAGCAACAGGGGGACCCCCACTGACCTTACCCTTAACTAACTAGTTGATCAGCTAATTTTTAACTTGAAGGGCTCCAAGGCGGTCTTGGAAGTTAGGAGCTATCTAGATCTAGGGTAAACCTAGTAGAAAGTATAATCTTTGTTAACTTGATTGCTAAGAATTATTAAAACCTAATTAAATTATGCATTGCTCTTAGTTCTAGGAATCTTTTAGGATATGTTCTTTAGAATCTTCTTCTTTCTCTTCTATTATAACAAAAAAAAATTGAATTACTATTTGCTTTAGAGTCATTGGTAGGGTGTATGCTTGGTCGCCGATCATTGCAACCGAACCTTATACCCTTAGATCCTAAGATAGAAAGAACTTTTAGAGCAAACCGACTCAGAATTATGGATCCTAATAACGAAAATGATCCACCACGACAGTTAAAAGAGTATTTTACTCCTTCAAGGTATACCTACTCTCCCTGCATTCAAGTGCCTCCAGTAGAGGTTGTCCAATACAAAATTAAGTAAGTGTAATCCAAATGTTACCATCTTTCTATGGACTTACAAATGAGGATCCCTACAAACACTTAGATGAATTCTTGGAAATTTGCTCAACGGTCAAGATTCAAAATTTCTTCGATGATGCACTTAGGCTTAAGTTATTCCCTTTTTCCCTAAAAGATAGAGCCAAGTATTGGTTAAATTCATGAGACACTGTTATAATTTCAACTTGGGATCATCTTCAGAGAGAGTTTCTTAAGAAATATTTTTCTATAGGAAAAATGAATCAAATTAGAAAAGCCATAATAAGTTTTTTCCAGACAGATGGAGAGATGTTTCACGAGACATGGGAGAGATTAAAAGAACTGATTAGAAAATGTCCACATCATGCCATACCCATGATGGTTTATCAGAAAAGCATCAGCAAATGGTCGATGCTTCATGTGGTGGGACATTTATGTTAAAAAATGAACATGAAGCTTGGCAACTCTTTGAGACATTGAGTGAGAATTCATTACATCACATGTCAGTTATTCGTCGAGACCCTCCCATAGGACCTAAAAGAGGTGAAATATATGAAATAGGTCATTCTACAGATATCTATACTAAGGTAGATGAATTATCCCATAAACTTGACTAATTTCTACAAGTTGGAAACATCTCTTCCCTATCTACTCAATTACATGAGGTATGCATAATTTGTTCAAGTCCAACCCATTCTATAGGTGAATGTCCAGCTACATACCAATTTTCTGATCTTGTTTAAGAGCAAGCCCACCAAGCCCAAACCCGATTAGCTCCTAGAACAGGAAATGATCCATATGCAAATACTTACAATCCTGGCTAGCGAAATCACCCAAATTTTTCTTGGAAACCTCGACCTATAATCAATTCATCATTGATCAGACCTAATTATCAAGAAACCAATTTTAGAAGCATGCCATATTCACAATATCCAAACATCCCACAACCTCCACCAAATAATCATCCTACTTTCGAAGACAAAGTGTTACAAGCATTGAAAGGGTTAGAAATGAATACTTAAATCCTTCACTCCCACATACAATCTATTGCAAAACTAAAAACTCAGATAGGTCAATTAGCCACAGCATCTAGTAGAAGGGAGGAGGATAAGTTACCTAGTCAGTCTATTGATAACCCGAAAGGACAATTCATGACTGAGGGTTTCAATAGTCCTAAAAAATTTTAGAACATGCTAAATCAGTCATGACTCTAAGAAATGAAAAAATATTGAACCCACCTGAACCAATCCAGAAATTAGAAGTGGCTAAACCAGAAAAGAGAAGAAATGAAGAAGAAAAGGAATTCAATGATCAAGCAATCACACCTAAAGCCCCATTCCCTAGTGCTTTAGAATCTCCTTTGTCTTCAGATAAGAAGAATATAAAAATGAATGAGATGCTTGAATTATTTAAGCAAGTACAAATAAACTTACCTCTTCTCGATGCTATCAAGCAAGTTCCAGCTTATGACAAATTTCTGAAGGATCTATGCACACAAAAACGGAAAGCCAAGACAAATACTAAAAAAGATCCAGTTGATTGAGCAAGTCAGCTCAGTTGTTCAGTAAATAACCCCACCCAAGCTAAAAGACCCTGGTACCCCGATTATATCATGTGTCATAGGGAACTTCACCATCAAAAAAGTATTACTAGATTTGGGTGCGAGTGTAAACCTTCTCTCAAGTTCAGTGTATGAGTTATTCGGATTTGGAGAGTTGAAACCCACAACGATAACACTACAATTGGCAGATAGATCAATCAAAGTACCTCATGAAATATTAGAAGATGTATTAGTAAAGGTAGATGAATTTTATTTTCCTGTCGACTTCCTTGTATTATATATGGAATCTAGCGGTAATCCTAACCAAATTCCCATCATTCTTGGAAGACCTTTTTGGCTACTGCTAATGCATGTATAAATTGTAGAATGGGTGTGATGGATGTATCTTTTGGAAACAAGAAGATGAGACTAAATATTTTTAATGCTTACCAAGGACCACCTGTGTATGATTTAAATGAAGTAAACATGATCGAAGAAGTTGTAGATAAAAAAATTCCAAAGTTTGCTTGATTCGGATCCTTTACAAACATGTCTTACACATTTTAGAATAGATGACTTTGATATTGATGAGTACACCAAAGAGATAAACCTCTTATTAGAACCACCTATGTTCAACACCATCCCTCCTTGGAGTATAAAATATGAACCACTTTCAACTAAGCCAAACCCTTTAATACCATCCTTGGAAGCATCACCCCAACTAGGATTGAAACCTCTTCCTACTGACTTAAAATATTCATTCCTTGAACTCAATGATTCCCTTCCGGTAATCATTGCATCTACCCTAACCTCTGAGTAAATTGGTAGATGTACTTAAAGAACATAAAGAGGCAATTGGATGGACAATAGCTGATCTTAAGGGAATTGACCCTTCCATTTGCATGCACCACATTCATAGTGAAATTGAAGCCAAACCACATAGAACATGCAATGGAGGTTAAATCTGAACATGAGGGATGTTGTTAAGAAAGTAGTAAAATGGCTTGATGCTGGTATCATTTATCCAATTTCGGATAGTCAATGGGTCAGTCCAATCCAAGTAGTACCTAAAAAGTTGGGGTATTACTGTGATTGAAAATGAAAAGGGCAAATCAATTCCTATTCGCACATCAACTAGTTGGAGAGTATGTATAGATTATTGAAAGTTGAATGCTGTGGATAGGAAAGACCACTTTTCTTTGCCTTTTATCGATCAAATTCTAGAACAGCTAGCGGGATAAAGTTTCTTTTGCTTCTTAGATAGATATTTAGGATACAATCAAGTTTCAGTATTCCTGTAGATCAAGAAAAGATCACCTTCACCTGTCCCTTTGGAACATTTGCCTTTAGATGCATGCCATTTGGTCTTTGTAATGTACCAGCCACTTTTCAACAATGTATGTTGACCATATTTTCTGATATGATTGGTCAATTTTTGGAAGTATTTATGGATGATTTTTTTAGTTTTTGGTGCATCATTTGATAGCTGCCTCGAGAACTTGACTAAGGTACTGAAATAATGTAGGGAAATAAATTTAGTCCTAAGTTGGGAGAAGAGCCAATTTATGGTTCATGAGAGGATTGTGCTCGAACACATTGTTTCAGAGCGAGGTATTGAGGTTGATAAAGCCAAGGTTGATTGATCTCAAATCTACCACCCCTAACCTCAATTAAATAAGTACGATCTTTCCTTGGTCATGCTGGTTTTTACAGACGCTTCATCAAGGATTTCAGTAAAATTTCTAGATCATTGTGTAATTTGTTAACTAAAAGATAGTTCTTTTAATTTTGATGAAGATTGTCTAACAGCCTATAACATCCTTCGAACTGCTTTGACCACTGAACGAATTATCAAGCCTCCAGATTGGACCATACCCTTCGAAATTATGTGTAATGCTTCTGATTATGCTATAGGGGCAGTTCTAGGACAGAAACTCAATCGAGAACCTCATGTAATTTATTATGCTAGCAAAACTCTTTCGGATGCACAAATGAACTATACTACCAATGAAAAAGAATTACTAGCAGTTGTGTTTGCCCTAGAAAAATTTAGATTATATCTGTTCGGGTCTAAGGTTTTAGTTTATTCTGATCATGCAACATTGAGGCATCTGTTATCAAAAATGGATACAAAACCTAGACTGATTAGATTGATCCTTCTATTACAAGAATTTGACCTAGAAATCTTAGATAAGAAGTGTTCCAAAAATATGGTAGCAGATCATATCTTTAGGATCTCAGTAGAATACAATAAAGAAATAATTAAAGATAGGTTTCCTGATGAGCAACTATTCTCAATTTCCCATAGCAGTCTTCCCTGGTTTGCCCACACTGTGAATTATTTGGCAACAGGAAAAGTACCTTTCTACTGGACAAAACAAGAAAAAGATAGATTTTTTTTACAAATCAAATATTATTTTTGGAAAGACCCTGAATTATTTAAGTACTGTTCAGATAAGGTGATTAGGCGATGTGTCCCCAAAAGTGAATTCAAATGTATACTTAACTTCTGTCATTCTCTTGCATGTGGGGGACATTTTAGTGGAAGAAAAACTGCGGCAAAGGTACTACAAAGTGGGTTTTATTGGCCAACTCTTTTTAAAGATGCACACGAATTTGGTCATAATTGTCTTCAATGTCAACAAACAGGAAATATTTCTCTAAAAGATATGATGCCCCTAAACCCTATCTTGGTTGTAGAAATTTTTGATGTATGGGGTATTGATTTTATGGGCCCATTTCCTTTCTCTTTCGGATTCGAATACATTCTAGTGGCAGTTGATTATGTGTCAAAATAGATTGAAGCCATGGCAACTCAAACTAATGACCATAAAGTTGTAATCAAGTTTATTCAGCATAACATCCTTAGTTGTTTTGGATGCCCAAGGGCTATAATTAGTGATGGGGGTATACATTTCATGAATAGACACTTTGAAGGATTAATGAACAAATATGGAATTACTCATAAGGTAGCTACACCTTATCATCCCCAAACTAGTAGCCAAGTTAAAATATCAAATAGAGAAATTAAACATATCCTTGAAAAAATGGTGAGACCCGATAGGAAAGATTAGTCAGAATGTTTGGATGATGCATTATGGGCTTATCGTACTATATTTAAACTCCCATAGGAATGTCTCCTTACCGACTCATATTTGGAAAGGCCTGCCATTTATCTGTAGAATTGGAACATCGTGCATTTTGGGCCATCAAGCAATTTAATTATGATATGAAAAAGGCAGGTGTTATTAGAAAACTTCAATTGAATGAGTTAGAAGAGCTATGAAATGATGCATATGAGAGCTCAAAAATTTATAAAGAATGAACCAAATCATATCATGACAAATTTATTAATAGAAAAACTTTTGAACCAAATCAAAAAGTATGGCTTTACAATTCAAGGTTACATCTTTTTCCTAGAAAACTTCGTTCACAATGGAATGGACCTTTTATAGTAACTCACGTATTTCCCTATGGAGCTGTAGAGCTTAAAGACCCTAGCAGGGAAATACATTCAAAGTAAATGGCCAACGTTTGAAACCATATATAGAAGAAATTAATGATGGAGAAGTTGTTGAATCAATTGATCTTGTGAACCCAACACTATCATAATGAATAGCACAGTATGGCTGAAGACTTTAAACTTAGTGCTCTTGGGAGGCAACCCAGTTTATTAGTTATTTTTAACTTGATGTTCTTTTAGTATGATCTGTTCTTTTAGTATGACCAGAGAAGAGCAACATAAGTATATTGAAAGAAGATGGCAACAATAAAACCTCCAACCTTCAAATACTTGACCAGGTAGTATCTTTCCTTGAAACCTCCAACCTTCATCGAGTAAAACTATAATCAATATGTGTGTACCAAATTCTGTCTCGATTTGAAGTTAATCAAATAGTTTGATTAATGAATGATTAATGGTTAGATTATTTTTGAGATACTGAGGAATAAATTATTAAGAAAACCTAATAAAAGGTAGGGTTTAGCCAAGAAAATTTTTTAGAATAATTTTAGACCCTCCTGACCATCGATCTTAATGGTACAATCTACTTAATAAGGGTATGGGTGAAAATGTCATTCAAAAAAAGAGAGAGAGAAAAAAGAAAGAAAAAAATTCTCTTAATGTTAATAAATTAGGTTCTTAGCATCTTTTACTAAGTAACCGGTCCCGTTACCTAAGCAAGTGATGTTGTTCGCGTAAAAAGATGAGAATGTGAAAGAACCTAAGTAGAGTCCATCCTACCTAAAGCCTTTTTGACTCGAGTCAGTAAGTCTGAGGGGTGTTTTACATCTAATGCCCTAAAACCAATTGGTTTGAGAGCCATTGGCCTAAAGCTCGCTACAAGGGTTAATTAGAAAGCAAGGGGTTAGGACATTGCACTGACTTTACACATAAATAAATAAATAAGGGATTAAATTACAAAAGATACTACACCCAACCCAAATTAAGTTAGAAGACTTAAACAGAGAAGTGGAAAGTTGGTGAAGGAAGACTTCTATAAATTCTTATGGACTACACTCTATCACTAAATGGGTAAACTTAATAATCCGATGAAGTACCCCTTATGATCTAACCAGAAATTGTTATTAGAACTGTAAAATAACTATCAATTCTTGGACTAGCTTGGTACATATTTCTAATTTTTTTATTTACTTGAGGATGAGTATGATTCAAGTTGGTGGGAGTGATAAACGCATAAATAATCATCATAAACATATTAATTAAGAGGTCAAATTACCTTTATTATTTAATATTTAATTATTTCATATAATATTTGTAGGTAAATCCTATCAACTTAAAGAGATCAATTTTAGGAGTCCAACGACGTAAACGGTACTCAAATCTGACTTAAAATGATATCGGAATTGATTTTACAATGATTTATCTATTTCTACACGCATCTCAAAGCAAAGTCGGCACCAACTGCCGAGTTCATCGTCTTTTCACACGAATTTTCTTTTTTTTTTCTCCTGATTCTTCTTCTCTTCTGATTCAATCGTTCCCTCCACCAATCAAGAAATAAATTGGATTGGAAATTCTCAAATTGAAAGTATGAACTTCAGATGGGAGGAATTTTGATTCCGTCCGCGATCTCTCCGGGATTTCTTTGCGTCCGCATCATCTCTGCATCTGGGCGTTTGATATGGAAACAAGGAGCACGTCTCCTCCGCATTTGGGCCTTTACAACTTGCAGCAAAGGAGGAGAGTTCAAGGGGAAGTGATTGGGAGTTCTTCGGAGGCTATAGGTCTGTGAGTTCGGAGGCTCTGCGTCCGTGGGCTCATGGAAGCTCTGTTCCCAGGAGCGATTGAGAGTTGGGAGGCGGCTGTTCCTAGGTTCCAGGAGCCGTCCGTGGGCTTGGAGGTTCTTCTTGGAGGCTGCTCTGTTCTCCGTGGAGGCTACTCTATTCACATGAGCATCAGATTCTGGCATGGATGCTCTGTTCCCAAGAGGAGTTCCCGAGACATATGTTCGTGGCTTGGAGGGATCTGCAGAGGAAGAACAGAGGATGGCTTGGTTCAGCCCGATTTGGCCCGGTTTGGTTTAGGAAGAATTTGTTGCTTTCTTGTTACCTTCTTAATGTCAGAAAATAAAACTCTTTAATTTTAGATTTTAATATGCACTCTTGGATGTTATGAAATAAAACTTTTATTCATGTTTAATTTTTATTGAATTCTATTTAAGTGGAAATAATTCTTGACTGGTTTATTCTTAAAAGGGATGGACCGTGATCTACGGGTACGGGCCGTGCTCTTACAAGATAGATCATATCTTAATTATTTTTTCACTACTAATTATCTATTTATTTAAATTTATAAATTTATTTCAAGATAACCGCTAAAGTCCCTATGGATTCAATCCCTTATTCTCACTATTCTATTAGTGAAATTAAGGTGTTTTAATCATTGCGTTACGACATGCATCAATAACTATATCCCTTTCTGAAACATATTAAATCTATCAGTCTTTAGAAACAAAATCCTACTGCATAGGCTATGTAACAACCTTAATTCTAAAGGTAACTGATTTGCACTAACTTCTTTAAAATCTGACATATCTTTTCCTAATATTCTTGATAATGCTTCTCCTCTATTGCTGTGTGAGGTGGCAATCATCCCAATCATCGGAATTTCAAACAAATTTCCCAAAATTTTAGAAGTTAAGTGTATTCGAGTTCCTCTAACAGAGCTAACTATCCCACCATCTCCTCTACTCAAATTATAATAAAATTCCTTTACTAAACCAGGGTAGGTGGGGACGTCGAGTGAGCATACCTTTTTCCATCCCATATCTTTTAATTTCTTCCTAAGAGAAAAGCCATCAGAATAAAAAAAAAGTTAAAATCTACCTTTCTTCTAGTTGTGATAGCTTTCACAGCCAAGAGATCAATTGAGGTGAAGGTGAAATGGGAATGACGCTAGGAATCGAGGAAGAAGAAGTAGAATACGAGCTCGAAGAGGGTTGCCTCGCCGGACGTCGAGCGGACCTCCTTCCAGTGGTGACAGTGACACCAATGGCTGATGCACGTCGCTTGGGAGCCATTTGAGGTCAAGAGAGGTTGGATTCAAAAGATTTTGGGGTTTGGGACAGGTGGAGAGAGATTTGGAGTGGATTGGAGTCGGATGGAAACAAGAAGGTGTCGACTCTGCCTTAGATAAATCAAAAGGGGACCACTTAGAGTTAGCTCCCGCAAAGCGAGGTATCGGCTCTAAATCGCTAACACAGTCAGCGCCTGAAATAGAGTTGGCTCTGCAGTAGCAGGTGTCGGGTCTAAAAACTCAGACAGAGAGCACATAAAATTAGGGTCGACTCCAACATAAATAAAGTCAGCTCCAAGATAGTTTCAGTGAAAAGTGAGAGTTTCAAAGAATATGAAACTTGTCAAAATAATCATAAAACTTTGGATAAATCTTCCTTAGGATGTGGTAAATCAAGAAGTTCAAATATCTAGATAAATTTTTCTTAGAATCATAAGAGGATCTTCAAGAAAATGGTTGAATTCTAGATAGTCATTTCTAGGAGATCTAGAATCATTCTGATGGATCACAAACTCCTAATTCTCCTCTAAGATAGCAAAATCTCTCTTCACTTAAGGGTTTTGTAAATATGTCCGCTAATTGTTCATCAGTACATATATAATCGAGACAAACATCATTATTGGCTACATGTTCTCTAATGAAATGGTGTCTTATCTCTATGTGTTTAGTTATTGAATGTTGAATAGGATTTTTTGTCAAATTTATTGCACTAGTGTTGTCACATTTAATTGGAGTTTTATCAAGTGTTATACTATAATCCTCAAGTTATTGCTTAATCCAAAGAATTTGAGCACAGCAACTTTCAGCTACAACATATTCAGCTTCAGCAGTTGATAATGCAACTGAATTTTGCTTTTTGCTAAACCAAGAGATTAAGTTACTGCCTTAGAATTGGCATGTACCACTTGTGCTTTTTCTATCCAATTTACAACCAGCAAAATCAGAATCAGAATATGCAATCAGATTTAATGTTGAATCTCTAGAGTACCATAATCCTACATTTTTAGTTCCATTTAAATATTTGAAAATTCTCTTTACAGCAATTAAGTGAGATTCTTTAGGTTCAGACTGATATCTAGCACATAAACATATAGCAAACATAATATCAGGTCTACTAGCTGTTAAATAAAGTAGAGAACCAATCATGCCTCTATAATATTTTTGATCTATTTGCTTACCATCTTCATCTTTATCGAGTTTGCATGAAGGACTCGTAGGTGTGCCAAGAGATTTAACTGATTCCATACCAAACTTCTTAAGAATTTCTTTAGTGTACTTTGTTTGGTTGATGAAAATCCCTTCTCTTTCTTGTTTGATTTGAAGTCCAAGGAAGAAGTTAAGTTCTTCCATCATGCTTATTTCAAATTCCCCCTGTATTAACTTTGCAAAATTTTGACAAAGAAGATTGTTAGTAGAACCAAATACTATATCATCTATATAGATTTGTACTACTAGTAAGTCTTTTCTTTTCTTTTCAAAAACAGGGTTTTATCAACATTTCCTCTAGAAAAATTATTTTCAATCAGAAATTTACTTAACCTATCATACCAAGCTCTAGGAGCTTGTTTTAAACCATAAAGTGCTTTGTGTAGTTTAAAAATATGATTTGGAAATTTATGATCTTCAAAACCAGATGGTTATTCAACAAAAACTTTCTCATTTATAAAATCATTTAAGAATGCGCTTTTTACATCCATTTGAAATAAATTAATATTCATGCAATATGTAAATGCAAGTAATAAACTAATGGCCTCTAATCTAGCAATAGGTGCAAAGGTTTCATCAAAAGCAATTCCTTCCTCCTGATTATATCCTTTTGCAACTAATCTAGCTTTATTTCTAATAATAATGTCATTTTCATCTAATTTAATTCTAAATACCCATTTGGATCCTATAACTGGATAATCTTTGGGTCTATCAACTAGGGTCCATACCTTATTCCTAGTGAATTGATTTAATTCCTCTTGCATGGCTAACATCCATTTACTATCCTTTTGGCTTTCTCAATTGTCTTGGGCTCTATATGAGATACAAATGCAAGATGATTACTGATATTTCTCATTGATGATCTAGTTCTTACACCTTGAGATGGATCACCTATGATTAAGTCCTTTGGATGGCCATAAGCATATCTCCAATCTCTAGGTAGATCTATATCATTACGAGTAGTATCAATACCATCATCCTTAGGTGAGTCATCATCCTTAGCTTCAGGTTCATGATCTGAAGATACATCGACATTTAGTTTTTCAAGGTCTCTTTCAAGTAAATTAGTATCTTCCTCATCGTCTATCTTTTTAGAACTTGATGCTAAAGATTCATCAAACACTACATGAATTGACTCTTCTACAATCAGATACTTCTTATTGAATACTCTATAAGCTTTGCTAGAAGTGAATGCCCTAAGAATATACCTTCATCTGATTTTGCATCAAACTTTCCAAGATTGTTTTCCCATTATTATGAATGAAACATCGACATCCAAATGCATGAAAATAACCAATGTTGGGTTTCTTATTATGCCATAATTCATAGGGAGTTTTCTTAAGGATTGGTCTAATTAAGGCTCTATTTAGGATGTAATATTTGTGTTTATAGCTTCCGTCCAGAAATATCTTGGGAGTTGGCTTTCACATAGCATGGTACGGGCCAAGTATTCTAGAGTTCTATTTTTTCTTTCTACAACTCTATTCTGTTGAGGTGTTGTAGGTGCTGAGAAATTATGATGAATGTCATTTTTAATGCAAAAATTTTAAATAAATGATTTTTAAATTCAGTTCCATGATCACTTCTAAGAGACACTATGGTGGTGTTTTTCTTATTTGTGACTTTCTTAAAGAATTTTAGAAATATCGAGAAAGTCTAATCTTTGTGAGCTAAAAAGAATACCCAAGTGAATCTATAGTAATCATGTACTATCACAAGACCATATTCTTTCCTCCTAGACTAGCGGTTCTAGTAGGTCCAAAAAGGTCCATGTGTAGTAGCTCGAGTGGCCTAGAGGTGAAAACAATATTTTTAGATTTAAAAGAATTCCTAGTTTGTTTTCCAAATTGACATGCATCACAAACTCTATTATTTTCAAAATCTAATTTTGGAAGACCTTTAACTAATTCCATTCTAAGCAATTTTGAAATTAAGTGTGTGCTTGCATGACCTAGTCTACGATGCCATAGCCATCCAATCTCATTTACCGTAGCATTATCAGCGATTAGGCAATGGTTACAAGCAGATAGATTGTCCAAATTAATTAAGTATATTGCTGTTTCTATTTCCAACAAATATAATGCTATTATCAATGGGATTCGATACAATGCAGATAGAAGCTTCAAAGGAAACTTTGAAACCTTTATCATAAAGTTGGCTAATACTAATTAAGTTATATTTTAACCCATCTACATATAAGATATTTTCAATAAAAGTTAATGGAGTGATCTGAATTTTACCAAAGCCCATTATGTGGCCTTTATCATTATCTCCAAATGTTACTACTCCTCCTCTTTTAGCTTCAAGGGTGATGAATTGCTCTTTGTCATTCGTCATGTATCTTGAGCAGCCGCTATCAAGATACCATTTTTTTTTTTTTGATCCTTTGGCCACAAGACATTCCTGCAAAATAATCATATCTTTTGTTTAGGTAACCAAGCTTTCTTGGGTCCTTCATGGCTAGTAGCAGTAAACATAGTTCCTTTTGGAACCCAAATTTTCTTACCTTTATGACTTATGTTCTTATGAGACATTTTATAATTGCATACATAAGATTTATGTCCTTTTATGCTACAATGGTAATAGAAAATATTATTTTTAATTGGTTTCTTTATGAAAAAAATGTTAACAAATTTTTGTTTCTTGTGTGGTCTATACCCTAAACCAGCTTTATCAAAAACAGCTCTGTGTTTGTTTAAAAGTAAGTTAAGATTTTATGAGCTATTAGTAAATATGTCAATAATGTTTTTATATTTTTCAATTTCTTTCTTTAAGTTTAGATTTTCAGTAGAAATTGATTCTTTTTCCTTTAATATATCTTGCTTTTCAGATTTTATATTCTCAATTTCAAGAATAAGTTCATTTTTCTTTTTAAGAATATCTAGATTTTTAGTTTTCAAGGTTCTGTTTTTGTTTCTTAAAATCTTGAAAGCACTAAACAATTCATTAAAGGCATCATATAATTCATCAAAAGTAAAATCATTATTGGGGGTTTCAGAATTTACCTCATCCTCATTATTTTTCATGAGATATATGTTGGCAACCTCTTGTTGATCATCATCGGATGAAGATTCCTCACTGTCGCTCCAAGTTGCAACATACGCCTTCTTCTTCTTTTTGTATCCCTTCTTAAGTTGAAGACATTCGGATTTGAAGTATTTTTTGCATTCATAACAGATTAAGGGATCTTTCTCTTTATCTTTTTCTTTTTCTTTTTCTCCTTCCATCTTAATACCAGTTTTTCTCTTATGGAAGGGTCTTCTTCTTTGCATAAACTTTTTGAATTTCTTCGCAAGGAGAGCGGTCTCATCGTCGTCTTCATCTTCTTCGCTGCTGCTCTTTTCATTTTTTGTAGCTTTGAGTGCAACGGTCCTCTTTTCTTTACATCATCTTCTTGATGCTGCTTCATTGTAAGCTCATGGGTCATAAGAGATCCAAGTAACTCCTCCAATGGTAGACTGTTCAAATCTTTGACTTCTTGGATAGCTGTCACTTTAGCTTCCCATGCTCTTGGAAGAGACCTAAGAATTTTTTGCACCAATTCAGAGTTAGTATAGGTCTTACCAAGACTTTTAGTTCATTTACTATATCGGTAAATCTAGTATACATGCATATAATAGATTCATTTTGATCCATGCTAAAGAGTTCATATTTATGCACCGAAATATTAATCTTGGATTCCTTAACTTGGTTAGTACCCTCATAAGTAACTTCCAACCTATCCCATATCTCATTGGCTGAGATGCAAGTGGATATTCTTTTGAATTCATTTGCATCCAAAGAGCAATATAGGACATTCATGGCCTTGACATTGAGCTGAGCTATTTTCCTATCATTTTCATTCCAATCCCTTTCGGGCTTAGGAATAATGGATATGTCTACTAAGTGTGTGAGAGTGCTAGGACCATTGATAATGACACTCCATAACTCATATTCTAAAGCTTGAATGAAAAATCATTCTAGCTTTCCAATATGAATAGCTTATGCCACTAAACAAAGGTGGTCGATTTATGGATTATGCCTCAGAAAAAGAAGAACCAGCTTGAGCTACCATTTGGATCTTTAGCTCTTGATTGTTAGATTAAGCAGGGATGAGCACAAGCTCTGATACCAATTATTGGCCCAGATGGCAATCCAAGAGGGGGGTGAATTGAGTTTTAAAAATTTTACAATTAAAATTAATTTTTCAAGATGAATGTGCACAAATAAAGTGTAGAGAGTATGATACTATGAATGCTGAGTACAATATAAAAATTAGAGTGAAAGAGAGAATAAGTAAGCACGACAAACGCAAAGGATTTATACTGGTTCGATGTTACCTACACTTATATCCACTCCAAGCAACTCTCGGGCATGCACTATAATCACCCTGATTACAGCAGAGTTGTTTTACAAGATCACAACTCGAACTTATTGTTTTACAATGGGATCACAACTAACCTAGCTGGTTTTCACAGGTTCACAGCACACAACCTATCACAAGCTAATCTTAGCTTGCTCAAGGTTAACTACCTCACCTGATTCAATCCCCTGATTGAATCATAAAACAAATGTATCAAATAATTGAGTACAACAATATAAAGCTTCTCAAATGAGCAGATAAACAATATAAATAAAAATGGAATAGAAAAGCCTGATTAGAAGATGTTTGATGTTGAGCTTTTCTTCTTTTCCTCTTCTCTTCTGAATGATCTTTCTCAAGATTGAACCTAGGCTCTGGAAGAAATGTTGGTGCAGAGAAGGATGAAGAACTAGGGCTCTTGCTTTTCTTCTTCTAATTGATGGAAATCCTTCGGATTTGACTTTTGAATGCTTTTGGATTTCTTTTTTATCTCTTTCTCACAGTTAGGCTTTGAATCAAAGTTTTTTCTCGTTGATATTTCTTTATTTTCCTCCTTTTTTCTTCCTCTACTTTTGAACGGTCGGAATGCTCCTTTTATAATATCTCTTAATCCATATTTTGATGCAAAGTAGCCATTGAAAGTACTTGTGGATGAGTTTAACACGAAAAGGAAAAGAGCCGTTAAAGAGTATCAGAAAAAATATGACCATCAGAGCCATTTTTGACAAATCTGAAAGTCGCCTCTAATAGATTAGAGTCGGCTCTAATCTGGCCTGGTATCGGCTCTAAGTCGGGTTGCCCAAAATAGAAAGAAAACATTTGTCGTGGAGTTGGCTCTAGAATTTTGTAGGATTGACACAACTTGAGCTGGAGTCGGCTCTAATTTTCTTGGGGTCGCCTCTAACAGTGTCCCAAAACATGTAGTCTCTATTCTCAGGTTAGAGTCACCTCTAACTCTGCTAGAGTCGGCTCTAGAATCTGAAGTAGAAAGATAGTTCATTGTAACTCAGGTTAGAGTTGGCTCTAATTTTCTGGAGTCGGCTCTAAACCGTGCCGAATGTGCCAAATAGTTCTGATATGCTCTGGAGTCAGCTCTAATACTTTTGGAGTCAGCACTAAAATCTGAACTTTGACACATGCCACTAAAAATTGATTCAAGCCCATTTTTGTATGAATTATGAATACTTAATCATTCTAAATTCCTAAAACACTTGTCAATCTTATTAGTATCATAGGGAATATGCTCATGGCTTTTGTTAATCATCAAAATAAATAAATGGATCAACAATTAGGCTTTAGGTTCCAAAAAGGAGTCAGGCTTTAAGTGTCGATCGGAGTCGAGCTTTGGTACTAAGCTAGCCTCGGGCTTTGTGTGCCAACCGGAGTTGAGCTTAGGTGCCAAGCTAGCCTCGGGCTTTGGATGCTAATCAGAGCCAGGCTTTAGGTGTCAAGCTGGCCTCGGGCTTGGGGTGCCGACTAGAGCCGGGCTTTAGATGTCGAGCTGGCCTAGGTCTTTGAGTGGCAACCGGAGTCGGGTTTTGGTGTCAAGCTGGCCTCAGGCTTTGAGTGCCAACCAGAGTCAGGCTTTGGTGCCGAGCTAGCCTCGGGCTTTGCGTGGCGACCGGAGTTGGGCTTTAGGTGCAGAGCTGGCCTCAGGCTTTGAGTGCCGACTGGAGTCGAGCTTTGGTGCCGAGCTGGCCTTGGGCTTTGAGTGCCGACCAGAGTCAGGCTTTTGTGCCAAGCTGGCCTCGGGCTTTGAGTGCCAACCAGAGTTAGGATTTGGTGCCGAGCTGGCCTCGGGCTTTGAATGCTGACTGGAGTCAGGCTTTGGTGTAGAGCTGGCCTTGGGCTTTGAATGCTGACCAAAGCCGAGCTTTAGGTGTAGAGCTGGCCTCGAGCTTTGGGTGCCGATCGGAGTCGAGCTTTGGTGTCGAGCTAGCCTCGGGCCTTGGGTGCTGACCAAAGCCGGGCTTTAGGTGCCGAGCTGGCCTCGGGCTTTGAGTGCCGACCGAAGTCGGGCTTTGGTGCTGAGCTAGAGTCAGGCTTTGAGTGTCGACCGGAGTCGGGCTTTAGGTGCCAAGCTGGCCTCGGGCTTTGAGTGCCGATCGGAGTTAGGCTTTGGTTTCGAGCTGGAGTCGAGCTTTGAGTGCCGATTGGAGTTGGGCTTTGGTACCGAGCTAACCTCTGGCTTTGAGTGCCGACCGGAGTCGGGCTTTGGCTGAAAGGATGAGATACTTGAACACATCATTATTAGCCGAAAAGGTGAGGCATTCGAATTTATAAAATAATGAAGTACTCAGATTTATAATCAAAGATTGGTATATGTTATTGGTAGTACCGACGGACGTTATCGGGGTTCTAGGTGCATGGGAGTGGCTTCCCATCGAGTCCCTCGATTCGGTATGCCCCGTGGTGGAGGGCCTTGATGACCCGATAGGGTCCTTCCCAATTTGGCGATAGCTTGCCTCCTTCTATTAGCCTCGAGACCTCAGCCGCCTAAGAACTAAGTCTCCAAGGAGAAACGTCTTAGAGTGGACATGAGCGTTATAGTACTTGGTGGCTCTCTGGCGGTAGGCAGCCATCCTGAGTCGCTCCCGGTCATGCACCTCCTCGACGAGGTCAAGATTGGCTTGAGTCGGTTCGGGTTGTCCTCCTCATCATACAACTCCATCCGAGGACTCGAGATGCCGATCTTTATGGGGATGATGGCTTCGGACCCGAATAAAGGCTGAAGGAGGTCTCCCTAGTGGGAGCCTGCAGTGTTGTGTGGTAGGCCTAATAAATGTACAAATAATTATCATAAACCTATTAATTAATAGGTCAAATTATCTTTATTATTTAATATTTGATTACTTTATAAAATATTTTTAGGAAAATCCCTATCAATTTAAAGAGATCAATTTTAGAAGTCCAACGATGCAAACGACACTCAAATTGGACTTAAAATGAGCTCGAAATTGAATTTACAAGGATTTATCTTTGTTTACACAAATCTCAAAGCAAACTCGGTAGACCATTTGCCAAGTTCATCATATTTCTTTCACAAGACATAGCACAACCATGGACGAATGCCGATGATGTCCAGGGGTTGCCGGAGACCGATTTCTTCTCCAAAAATATCACCATTGAGAAGCTCCTTACCGCCGAAAAGATCCTCAACACTGGAAATTACCAAAATTGCCTCAGATTTTATGGAATTGAAGAAGGAAGCCGTTGGCCACAATGATGGCTTCTGATAGCCAACGCCCAGGATTTCTTCTTTCTCCAATTCCACTGTTCTGACAATAAATAAGGAAGATATTTGAAGTTAGATTGGAAGGAGAATCATCTGCAATTTCGCCATGATCTCTTCGAAATCTCTCCGCATCCGTTCGGGTGCCAAATCAAGAAAAAATCTTAGATTGGAAGGAAATTGGCCGCGTTCTCTTTGCGTTCATGGATCATGCAAACAAATTGGAAAATCATCCACAATCTCTTTGTAATCTCTCTGCATTCGTCCGGGCTTTGAATTAGATCTGGAACAGCTAGGAAGCCATGTTCTCTCTGCATCCGGGCATCTGGTATGGAAACAGGGACGCATTCATGATCTCTCTGTGATTTCTCCGCACTGTCTTTGCATCCTCTCCGCGTATGAGCATCTATAAATAGTTTCGGCTAGGTAGAGAAACGGGGGAGGAGGTCTGGGCAGAGTTCGTGGAGGCGTTCATGGATTTGGAGGCATTCTCGGAGGTTGAAGGCATTTGTGAGAAAGAACAGAGTTCAGCCCGATTCAGTTCAACCCAATTTGGTTCAGGCCATCTTCAGGTTCAGTCCAGGAAGAATCCTCAGTGCTGTTGCCTTCTTGATGTCAGAAAAGAAGAGTTTTTAGTTTTAATTTTTATGTATTCCTTTGGATGCTTTAAAATAAAATATTTATTTATATTTAATTCTTAGTGAATTTTCTTCAAGTGGAAATAATTCTTAACTGGTCTATTCTTAAAAAGGATAGACCGTGATCTATGGGTATGGGCCATACTTTCATTAAGATAGATCATATCTTAATTATTCTCATTGTCTATTTATTTAAGTTTTTAATTGCATAAATTTATTTCAAGATAACCACTAAACTCTCTATGGATTCGATCCTTTACTCTCGCTACTCTATTAGTAAAATTATGGTATTTTAATCATTGCACTATGACATGCATAAGATTTTGGCATCATTGCCAGGGACTTAAATGTAGTTATTTTAAAAAAAATTAAAAAAATTTAAAATTTAAAAATTTAAAAAATTAGAAATTAAAATTTATTATCATGAATTTTTTTTTAATTTTATTCTTGTTTTTAATTTTGGGAATAGTTATTGCTCTCTTTATTTTAGTTTTTTTAGTTATCTTATTTGTTAGATTTTCTTATTTTCTTTTCAACATAAAAAAATTATTTTCCTTCTTATTACAAATCCACTTTTAACCTAATTAACTTTTCTTTTTAATTAACTTACCTTAAAGAACCTGAAAGAAAACTCTAGGACACTTTCCATAAAACATAATTAATTTAAGAAGAAAATAATAATAATAATAATAAAATATTTTATTTTATGCTTAGATTGACTTTGGTAAATTTATTTTCCGCAAAACTAAAAATATTTTCATTGACATCTCATAATTTATTAAATAATTAGAAACTTAATCACAAAAATCTAAAAAGAAAAGTAAATAGATTAATTTTGTTTGATAGCATCAAGAGCTTGACATCTACTTATTGCATAGCATTTTCATATAATTAACTTTAAGGGCACAAACCCCTAATCAAGATAAGGTGAGAATTTCATCACCCTTCCTTAGCTTACAAACCATATCCTTTATTTTGCATTAACCCAAACCTTTAACTCTAAAATTAACTAGATGTCAGCCCCTAAGGAACTTGAGCTCAATAGGATAAGGCACCCGAAAGAGTTGGACCGAGTCAGGATTGACTGCTTAACTGGTGTTTAGAAAAGAAAAAGAAAGTGGTTACTTAATTGGTTCTATTCGCTTACTTAGTAAGCAATGGGGGGACTCTCACTGACCTTATTCTTAACTGGCTAGTTGATCAGCTAATTTTTGACTTAGAGGGCTCCAAGACAGTCTTCAAAGTTAGGAGCTATCTAGATTTAGGTTAAACCTAGAGTAGAGAGTTTAATCTTTGTTAACTTGATTGCTAATAATTATTAAATCCTAATTAAATTATTTTTCATTGCTATTAGTTCTAGGAATCTTTTAGGATATTTTTTTAGAATCTTCTCTTCTATTAAAAAAAACTGAATTACTCTTTGCTTTAGAGAGAACTTGTAGAGTGTATGCTTGGTTGCCGATCATTACAACCCAACCTCATATCCTTAGATCCTGAGATAGAAAGAACCTTTAGAGAAAACAGACTTAGAATTATGGACCTTAATAATGAAAATGATCACCACAACAGTTAAAAGAGTAATTTACTTCTTCAAAGTATACCTAGTTTCCTTCCATTCAAGTGCCTCCAGTGGAGGCCACTCAATATGAGATCAAGTCAAGCATGATTCAAATGTTACCTTCATTTTATGGACTTGCAAATAAGGACCCTTACAAACATCTAGATGAGTTTATCGAGATTTGCTTAATCGTAAAAATTTAAAATTTTTCTGATGATGATTTTAGACTTAAGTTGTTCCCATTTTCTCTTAAGGACAAAGCCAAATATTGGTTAAATTTATTAGATACTATAACAATTTCAACTTGGGACCATCTTCAGAGAGAGTTTCTTAAGAAATACTTTCCTATAGGAAAAACAAATCAAATTAGAAAAGCCGTAACAAGTTTTTTTTTCAGACTGATGGTGAGATATTTCATGAGACATGGGAGAGATTAAAAGAATTGATTAGAAAATATCCGCATCATGCCATACCTAAATGGCAGTTAGTTCAATATTTTTATGATGGATTATCAGAAAAGTACCGTCAAATGGTTGATGCTTCATGTGGTGAGACATTTATGTTAAAGAATGAACATGAAGCTTGGCAACTCTTTGAGACATTAAGTGAGAATTCATTACATCACATGTCAGTTGCTCGTAGAGACCCTCCTGTAGAACCTAAAAGAGGTAGAATATATGAAATAGTCATTCTATAGATATCTATACTAAGGTAGATGAACTATCTCAGAAACTTGACCGAATTCTACAAGTTGGAAATACCTCTTCCCCATCTATTCAAAATCATGATGTTTGTATAATATGCTCAAGTCCGACTCATTCTATAGGTGAATGTCCAGCTGCATACCAATTTCTTAAGCTTGTTTAAGAGCATGCCCACCAAGCCTAAACCCGATTGGCTCCTAGAACAGGAAATGATCCATGTGAATACTTACAATCCTGGCTAGCAAAATCATCCAAATTTTTCTTGGAAACCTCAACCTGTAACCAATTTATCATCAATCAGACCTAATTATCAGGAAACCAATTTTAGAAGCATTTCATATTCACAATACCCAAACATCCTACAACCTCCACCGAATAATCATCCTACTTTTGAAGACAAGGTGCTACAAGCATTGAAAGGGCTAGAAATGAATACTTAAATCCTTCACTCCCATAATCAATCTATTGCAAAACTAGAAACTTAGATAGGACAATTAGCCACAGCATTCAGTAGAAGGGAGGAGGGTAAGTTACCTAGTCAGCCTATCAATAACCTGAAAGGACAATTCATGGCCGAGGGTTCCAATAGTCATGATAAATTTCCAGAACATGCTAAATCAGTCATGACTCTAAGAAGTAGAAAAATGTTGAACCCACCTGAATCAATCCAGAAATTAGAAGTGGCTAAACCGAAAAAGAGAAGAAATGAAGATGAAAAGGAATTCAATGATCAAGCAATCACACCTAAAGCCCCATTTCTTAGTTCTTTAGAATCTCTTTTGCCTTTAGACAAGAAGAATATAAAAATGAATGAGATGCTTGAGTTATTTAAGCAAGTTCAAATAAACTTACCTTTTCTCGATGCTATCAAGCAAGTTTCAACTTATGAAAAATTTCAGAAGGATTTATGCACACAAAAATGGAAAGCCAAGACACAAATACAAAAAAAGATCCAATTGACTGAGCAAATCAGCTCAGTTGTTTAGCAAATAACCCCACCTAAACTAAAAGTCATGTTACCTTGATTATATCATGTGTCATAGGGAACTACATAATCAAAAAAGCATTACTAGATTTGGGTGCGAGTTTAAACCTTCTCCCAAGTTTAGTGTATGAGTTATTCAGATTCGGAGAGTTAAAATCCATGATGATAACATTACAATTGGCAGATAGATCGGTCAAAGTACCTCATGGAATATTAGAAGATGTATTAGTGAAGGTAGATGAATTTTATTTTTTTGTCGACTTCCTTGTGTTAGATATGGAATCCAGCGATAATCCTAACCAAATTTTCATCATTCTGGAAGACCTTTTCTGGCTACTGCTAATTCATGTATAAATTATAGAATGGGTGTTATGGATATATCTTTTGGAAACAAGAAGATGAGATTAAATATTTTCAATGTTTCCCAAGGACCACCTATGTATGATTTAAATGAAGTAAGCATGATCAAAGAAGATGTAGATAAGAAATTCCAAAGCTTGCTTGATTTGGATCCTTTACAAACATGTCTTACATATTTTGGAATAGATGACTTTGATATTGATGAGTACACCAAAGAGATAAACCTGTTATTAGAACCACCTAAGTTCGACACCAACCCTCGGACTATAAAATATGAACCACTTCCAACTAAACCAACCCTTTAATACCATCCTTGGAAGTACCACCCCAACTAGAATTGAAACCTCTTCCTGCTAACTTAAAATATGCATTCTTTGGACCCAATGATACCCTTCTGGTAATCATTGCATCTACTTTAACCTCTAAGTAGGAAGATAAATTGGTAAATGTACTTAAATAACATAAAGAGGCAATTAGATGGACAATAGCTGATCTTAAGGGAATTAACCCTTCCATTTGCATGCACCACATTCATAGTGAAATTAAAGCCAAACCACATAGAGACATGCAATGGAGGCTAAATCTAAACATGAGGGATATTGTTAAGAAAGAAGTGGTAATATGGCTTGATGCTGGTATCATTTATTCAATTTCGGATGGTCAATGGGTCAGTCCAATCCAAGTAGTACCTAAAAAGTTGGGTATTACCATAATTGAAAATAAAAAGGACGAATCAATTCCTACTCGTACATCAACTAGTTGGAGAGTGTGCATAGATTATCGAAAGTTGAATGCTGTGACTAGGAAAGACCACTTCCCTTTGCCTTTTATTGACCAAATTCTGGAACGGCTAGCGGGATAAAGTTTCTTTTATTTCTTAGATGGATATTCAGGATACAATCAAGTCCCAATATTTCTTGCAGATCAAGAAAAGACCACCTTCACCTATCCCTTTGGAACATTTGTCTTTAGACGCATGACATTTGGTCTCTGTAATGCACCAGCCACTTTTCAACGATGTATGTTGGCCATATTTTCTGATATGATTATGATGCAGGCACCAAGATCAAGCAGAGGATTCTTAACCCTCTGTGGATATCTGATTAGTTATGATTCAAGTCTTCAGTTGGAAAATAAAGTTTAGTTTATTTTGAGTCCCATCCAGTTCATTTTATTCTAAATTGAGTCCTATCCAGTTTAGTTTATTTTAATGTGAGTCCTGTAGTAAGTTCATCAGCTTACAAGAGGAGACATCAGTATTGAAGCAGAAGACAAGGCCATCACAGTCAGACAGAGCAGCTGCTAAATTCAAGTTGGTGCCACACCTACTTCAAGCAGCCCACATGCCACCTAGCAGAGAAAGCAACCTTTTCAATCAGGATGATCATTTTCCTCATCTGGATGCTATAGATTTCATGCCAAATCCAACTGCCGCTGATTGCAACTAGAAGATCAACTTCCTCATCTGAATGCTGCAGATTTCATGCCAAATTAAGCTACCGCTAATTGCATCTAGAAGATCACCTTCCTCATTTGGATGCTACAAATTCCATTCCAAATTTGATTAGGGTGCCATTTTTTTTCTTTTCTCTTTTTCTATATCTGTATTTTCTTGGGCTCCAAGTCTCTTGCTCTATAAAAGAGACCTCTTGTATGAATGATGTATCTTTTATTATTAATCAATCAATCCAAGTTTTGAGTTATTGTGATTTTTGTTAATTGGTTCTCTGGTGCTCTTGTTTCCCTCCTCCTGCACATGCCAACATCCCAAGTCTCCAGGAGAAACCCTGGCCACCACCTTTGTCTTCCAATAGTGGACGCCCTAGAGCCCTTGGCTGGCCTCTCCTTTTCTCTACTCCTTTCTTGTCTCTTTGCCTCCATTCTAAATTTTTTCTATTATTCTTTAACCCTTGTATGGTGATCTTGCAGATCCCTCAGTAGCTACAAATCCAGGATTCAAGGTGATCGTTATCCAGGTCAGCAGATATTTGGCCACAGATCTGTGGGCTCAAGGCTTTGGTCATTTAGGGTGCATCCGCCAGGCAGAGCAACCCCTTCAATACTTTGATCTTCCTTCTCTTGCTAGGTACACCACTCTAATCTACTAGTAACTTTATTGTAGGAGAGCAAGCCCTACCGGGGCTTCTTAGCCTCGGCGGTCCTTTTTCCTTATTTTTTAGGAACTGTTTTGCGTGCAGATTTACTATGAATTTTTCTAAATCCCTCTTAGGCTATTACTTTGGAAGAATAATCAACTGCAATTAGTAATCATTAAAAAAAATTACTTGCATGCAAATCGGTCCTGCATCAGTTTGGTATCAGAGCATAGTTAGGGCTTAATTTTAATTCACGTTATTATTAGTATATTATCTGTTAATTGAATTGTTTCTACCTGCATATACATCAAAAAATTACAAAATTTATTTCTCTAGATTCGTTATAATTTAAAGTATTTTTTGTTATTTTTTTAGAATTTAATTCGATCTATGAAAAAAAAATTCTGAGATTTATTGCTATTTACAGATTTCTGGATTAGGGTTTGTGTTTAACATGTCATTCATCTGCATTAAATTACTCTTAAGGGCTTTCATTGATGTCAGATAAGGGAGGGATTGGGACTCCTTTCTTGGCCCAAAACAATCACCCGTGCATTTCGATCCTAAGCCTCTAATCTAAAACTAAGTAGCAACTTAATTGACATTTGCCCTAGAGGGCTAGGGACACCAACAGTCGGTTTAGTATACTGAAGGAGACTAGTACAAATCAATCTGGTGTGTGCTCTGAAATTGGTGTCTAGAAGGGAGGTCAAATGTCAAATGACTTAAGTGGAATGTTGGGGTTATTCTAATTAGGCACATGCAATTTACGGGACAAGCATCCCCCTTCCACCTGTCCCAACTGGCCAATTGAAGAGTTACTGTTAGATTGACTTGCATTAAGCCAAATCCTTTACTCTGGATGACTAGGTCTAGCATACCATAGTCCGAGTCAGTCTGAGTCTTGTATGCTTGATTGTGCTTGCATGTGCACTAGATCAGGAGCATCTTTTCGCCCATCACCACCTCCATTACAGGCTCAACCCATGGCTAATCAAAGCATTGATGATCACTTAAGGATCATCACTGAACAACTAGCCCAAATGAACCAAGACATCAAGCAATCTGAGGCTAGATTAGGGTCCAGGTTTGATCAAGTCGAAACTAGGTTGGGCATCCTAGAAGAAGCCCGTGAACCCCACATTGAGTCTAATCATGAGACCCCACCTCATCTTAGGAGAGCCCAACAGCCTGACCTCTACATAAGGCCAAACCCTAGGAGACCACTTTGACCTGATCCAGTCCTAGATGTCCTCCCTATGAGACCCAATCATGAGGTAGTAGACCAAGAAGAAAGAGCCCTTAGAAGTGTCAGACTTGAAGCACCTACTTTGATGGCTCTATGGACCCTAATGACTACCTAGATTGGGAGGAAGGGATGGACCAGTACTTTGACTGGTATGATATGTCTGAAGAGCATAAGTTTAAGTTTGCCAAGCTCAAGTTAGTACGATAGGCTAGGTTATACTGGGCACTTTAGAGTGAAGGCAATTATTAGAGGGAAAAAACCCCATAGTCACCTGGCATGCCATGAAGGCTAGACTTAGGTCCAATTATGTCCCATATCGTATGAACAGAGCCTATTGGACCAGTGGAAGGGATTAATTCAGGGTAGTAAAACTATGAATGAATACATTGCTACATTCCAAGAGTATACCATGAGGTGTAATATCGTTCAGTCTGAGGAAGTCACCCTATCCAAGTTTAGGTATGGCCTGAGAGCAGATATTCAAAGAGAACTCTACCTAAGAAGGTACACGATTTAGAAGAAGCTTACCAAGTTGCTAGGGATTATGAATGTTTTCAGAGAGGGCCATCCTATCGTAGATTAGAGGCTACCAAGAGCCCTAGCCATATCCAAGTTCTAGCAGGCCTATCATAGTCGTCCCAGACCTACCCAGTACTCAGACCCCCGCCAGACTTTTCCGAGTCGACCCAACACTAGCCGACCCAGTACAAGCGAACTGAGTTGAGTCGACCCAGAATAGTACCCCTATACCCCAGAGAGAGGATAAGGGCAAATCTGAGAGGTCCAAAGAAATTTCAACCCCCAGATCAAATGCTTTAGATGCAACAAACCAGGACATATGATCAGCCAGTGCCCAGTCAGATCCCTTCATATAGATGAGTTACCTGAGACTGAATCCGAGTCCCTAGTTGAGCCTGAGGGAGAGGTCTATGAGGCTGATACCCATCTGATAGATGAGTACGATGGAGAGGAGGAAACATTTGAGTCTGAAGACCTACTAGGAGTGGTTAGATGTATCTTGACCCAGACTCAAACTAAGGACCAGGAAGATTGGCATAGGACTAACATCCTACAGACTTTTGTTAAGATAGGGGATAAGGTGCTCAAGATCATAGTGGATAGCGGGAGTTGTGTCAATGCCGTCTCTACCAATACAGTTAAGTCATTAGGATTGACTACAATTCCCCATCCTAGTCCCTATAAGGTCTCGTGGGTAGATTCCACCTCTATCCCAATCAAGTCCAGATGCCAAATACTAATCAAATTGCAAATTATGAGGAAAAGGTCTGGTGTGATGTAATTTCTATGGGTGTTAGTAGTATTATATTAGGTCGACCTTGGCTTTATGATCATGATGCCACCTTGTTTGGTTGATCCAACATCTGCTCTTTTAAATACAATGGGAACAAGTATGTGATACATCCAACTCCACCTAGGGACCCAATCAAGAAAGGATCTAGCAACCTTAAGGATAGCAAGCCAAGAGTTAATCTGATTAAAGCTAAGGAATTAGAAAAGGACATCACTGAGGGTAATCCTGTTTGGATTTTGACCACTAAAGAGATCTATGAATCAGTCCAAAGGAACAACCCCAGAAGTAATTGAGATCCTAGAGGAGTTTAAGGATGTCTTCCCTGAAGAATTGCCTGATCAGTTACCACCCCTGAGAAACATCCAACATGCCATTGACCTGATCCCAGGATCACCCTCCCAAACCTTCCCCATTATAGGATGAACCCCACTGAGCATCAAGAACTACAAAAGCAAGTGGGAGAATTACTTAGGAAAGGTTTCATTAGGGAGAGCTTAAGTCCTTATGCAGTTCCTGCACTATTAACCCCTAAGAAGGATGGTACCTGGAGAATGTGCATGGATAGTAGGGCCATCAATAAAATCACTATCAAGTATAGGTTCCCTATCCCAAACTAGATGACATGTTGGACATGATGGCGGGTGCCACTATATTTTTCAAAATAGACCTTAGAGTGGCTACCATCATGTTAGAATTAGACAGGGGATGAGTGGAAGACTGCATTTAAGACTAGAGATGGTCTATTTGAGTGGATCGTGATGCCTTTTGGGATGTCAAACGCACCTAGCACATTCATGAGAATCATGACCCAGGTCCTGAAAGAGTACACGAGAAAATTCTTAGTGGTCTATTTTGATGATATATTAATTTATAGCAAGACCAAAGAGGACATCTTAACCATCTCAGATTAATCTGTCAGACCCTTAGAGAGAATAGCCTATATACAAACCTTAAGAAGTGTGATTTCATGATGCATAGGGTTATCTTTCTAGGTTTTGTGGTAACCCCAGAAGGTGTTTCAGCGGATCCTAAAAAGGTTAGGTCGGTCGTAGAGTGGCCGGTACCCATGAACGTCCACGATGTCTACAGCTTCCATGGCCTAGCAACCTTTTACAGGAGATTCATTAGGGGATTTAGCACCATCGTCGCACCATCACTGATTGTATTAGGAAGGGTAATTTTGAGTGGACTAAGTTAGCTAATAAGGCCTTCCTAGAGCTTAAGGATAGGATGACTCATGCACCCATACTTAGACTTCCAGACTTTTCTAAGGTGTTTGAGGTTGCGTGCGATGCGTTGGGAGTAGGCATAGGTGGAGTGTTAAGCCAAGAAAATCACCCCATAGCTTTCTTTAGTGAAAAACTAAATGAAGCTAAACTTAGATATTCCACCTATGATAAGGAATTCTATGCGGTAGTACAAGCCCTTAAGTATTGGAGACATTACTTACTACCGCAGGAGTTTATCTTATTTTCTGATCATGAGGCACTCTAATTCTGAACTCCCAAAAGAAGCTAAATTCTAGGCATGGCAAATGGGTTGAATACATTCAGGCATACACTTTTGTCCTGAAAGACTGTGTTGGTATAGAAAATAAGGTAGCAGACGCCCTAAGCCGTAAGTCTTTGTTATTGAGTACTGTTAGTATCGAAGTTATAGGATTCGACCGGATAAAAGATGAGTATGAGACCTGTCATGACTTTGATGAAATTTATAAGATCCTTTAGCTAGGGCAATCTAGTACCAGTGGAAATTATACCATCCAGGATGGTTACCTTTTTAGGGGCAATAGACTTTGTATCCCTAGGACGTCACTTAGAGAATTCCTAGTCTGGGAAACAGATGCTGGGGGATTAGCTGGTCATTTTAGAAGAGATAAGACTATTCTAGCAATAGAGGACCAATTTTACTGGCCAGGATTAAAAAGGCTTGTTGCCCTGATAATAGCCCGATGTCGAACTTGTGCCATTGCAAAACAGCAGAAGCAGAACACCAGTCTATATACTTCTTTGCCAGTGCTTGATCGTCCTTGGCAAGACCTCAGTATGGACTTCATTCTAGGATTACCTAAAACCCAGAAGAAGCATGACTCCATCTTTGTAGTGATCGATAGGTTCTCTAAGATGGCTCATTTCATCCCTTGTTCGCAAACCTTTGACGCATCTAGGGTAGCCCGACTTTTCTTAGACAGCATGGTCAAGCTCCATGGCCTACCTAAGACCATTGTTTTTGATAAGGATGTTAGGTTCACCAGCAACTTTTGGAAAATGCTATGGCATCTATTAGGGACCAAGCTTAATTTTTTCACAGCCTTTCACCCCCAAACGGATGGACAAACTGAAGTGGTGAACCGTAGTCTAGGAAACCTTCTTAAGTGCCTTGTAGGCGAACACCTAGGGACGTGGGATTTATTACTGCCTCATGTAGAGTTTGCCTATAATAGCTCAGTGAACAGGTCCACGGGCAAGAGTCCATTTGAGATAGTCCATGGGTATAAGCCTAATCGTTCACTTGATCTAATTCCTTTACCCCTCCACACACGAGTCTCAGAGTCTGCACAAGCATTTGCACAGCATATCAAAGGCTTACATAAGGACATTAGCCAGAAAATAAATCTAAGTAATGAAACTTATAAAAGACTGGCTAATCCCGAAGAAGAGCCAAAGAGTTTGGTGTAGGGGATTATGTCATGGTTAGGCTTACGCCTGAACGGTTCCCACTGGTACCGTTAAGAAACTTCACGCTCGCAGAGCTGGTCCCTTTAAAATAATAGAGAAGGAAGGACTCAATGCCTATGTGCTTGATCTGCCCTCTGATTGGGGCATTAGCTCTACCTTCAATATTGCAGACCTAGTAGAATATAGGGAACCTGCAGCGATTCCTAGTGAGTACTTTGGACCTAACCCTCCTTTCATAAGCAAACCTACCCAAGAGTGTCCACCACCAATTTTACCTGAGCGAGGAGAGCGGATCGAGCGTATCCTAGATGATCAAGCCATTACGATCCAGAACCGCGGTTATCAACTCTACCTGGTCCGATGGCAGGGTCGCTCCAAATCTGACGATTCATGGATTACTCAAGAGGACTTGCAATACCTCGACCCAGACCTACTAGAGAGATACCAGAGCCAGAATGACCCATACTCGACGGGGTGAAGTTCTTCCCACCCCGAGAGAATTGGTGCGGGCACCAGGATCAAGCAGAGGATTCTTAACCCTCTGTGGATATCTCATTAGTTATAATTCAAGTCTTGAGTTGGAAAATAAAGTTTAGTTTATTTTCAGTCTCGTCCAGTTCATGTTATTCTAAATTGAGTCATATCCAGTTCAGTTTATTTTAATGTGAGTCCTGTAGTAAGTTCATCAACTTACAAGAGGAGACATTAGTATTGGAGAAGAAGATAAGTCCATCACAGTCAAACAGAGCAGCTGCTAAATTGAAGTTGGTGCCACACCTACTTCAAGCAGCTCACATGCCACCTAGCAAAGCAAGCAACCTTCCCGATCTGGATGATCATTTTCTCATCTTGATGCCACAGATTTCATGCTGAATCTAGCTGCTGCGATTGCATCTAGAAGATCACCTTCCTCATCTGGACGCTCAGATTTCATGCCAAATTAAGCTGCCACTGATTGCATCTAGAAAATCACCTTCTTCATCTGAACACTGTAGATTTTATGCCAAATTTGATTAGGGCACCTTTTTTTCCTTTCTCTCTTTCCATATATGTATTTTCTTGGGCCCCAAGTCTCTTGCTCTATAAAAGAGACCCTCTTGTATGAATGATGTATGTTTTATTATTAATCAATCAATCCAAGTTTTGAGTTATTGTGGTTTTTGTTAATTGGTTCTCTGGTGCTCTTGTTTCCCTCCTCCTACGTGTGCCAACATCCCAAGTCTCCAGGAGAAACCCTGGCCGCCACCTTTGTCTTCCAATAGTGGATACCCAAGAGCCCTTGGCCGGCCTCCCCTTTTCTCTACTCCTTCCTTATCTCTTTTCCTTCATTCTAAATTTTCTCTATTATTCTTTAATCCTTGTATGGTGATCTTGCAGATCCCTTAGTAGCCACGAATCTAGGATTCAAGGTGATCATCATCCAGGTCAGCGGATAATTGGTCGCAGATCCATGGGTTCAAGGCTTGGTCATCTAGGGCGCATCTGCCAGGTAGAGCAACCCCTTCAACACTTGGATCTTCCTCCTATTGCTAGGTATACCCCTTTAATCTACTAGTAACTTTATTGTAGGAGAGCAAGCCCTACCATGGCTTCTTAGCCTCGACGGTCCTTCTTCCTTATTTTTTAGGAACTGTTTCGCGTGCGGATTTACTGTGAATTTTCCTGAATCCCTCTTAGGCTATTACTTTTGGAGAATAATCAATTGCAATTATTAATCATTAAAAAAAAAGAAAATAATTACTTGCATACAAATCGGTCCTGCATCAGATTGATCAATTTTTGAAAGTATTTATAGATGATTTTTTAGTTTTTGGTGCTTCATTTGATAGCTGTCTTGAGAACTTGACTAGGGTACTGAAATGATGTATAAAAATGAATTTAGTCCTAAGTTAGGAGAAGAGCTATTTTATGGTTCGTGAAGGAATTGTGCTCAGGCACATTATTTCATAGTGAGGTATTGAGGTTGATAAAGCCAAGGTTGAATTGATCTTAAATCTACCACCCTAACCTCAGTTAAATAAGTATGATCTTTTCTTGGCCATGCTGGTTTTTATAGATGCTTCATCAAGGATTTCAGTAAAATTTCTTGACCCTTGTGTAATCTGCTGGCCAATGATAGTTTTTTTAATTTTGATGAAGATTGTCTAACAACCTATAACATCATGCGAACTGCTTTGACCGCTGCACCAATTATCAAGCCCCCAGATTGGACCATACCTTTCGAAATCATGTTTGATATTTTTGATTATGCTGTAGGGGCAATTCTAGGATAGAAACTCAATCGAGAAACCTATGTAATTTATTATGCTAGCAAAACTCTTTCAGATGCACAAATGAACTATACTACCACTAAAAAAGAATTACTAGCAGTCGTGTTTGCCTTAAAAAAATTTAGATCATATCTGTTAGGGTCTAAGGTTTTAGTTTACTCTGATCATGCAGCATTGAGGCATCTGTTATCAAAGAAGGATACAAAACCTAGACTGATTAGATGGATCCTTCTACTACAAGAATTTGACTAGAAATATTAGATAAGAAGGGTTCCAAAAATATGGTAGCAGAGATCATATCCTTAGAATCTTAGTGGAATATAATAAAGAAATAATTAGAAATAGGTTTCCTGATGAGCAACTATTCTCAATTTCGTATAGCAGTCTTCCTTGGTTTTCCCACATTGTAAATTATTTGACAATAGAAAAAGTCCCTTCTCACTGGATTAAATAGGAAAAAAGATAGATTTTTTTGACAAATCAAATATTACTGATGTGGACAAGTCACCTGTGATGAGCGCCGGGCGTGCTGAGATCTATTGTGGGCCTCCAAATGGGGTAAAAAAGTCATCTTCCTCCTCTGGAAACCTGCAAGAAGTTCTCGGGCCGGTATTCCCGGTGAGGATCCTTCGACGCTCAAGTTAGTGAACTTGTTGAACATGAGTGTAGTGTCTCTCTTTTTTAAGAGAGAGAGATTCCCCTTTTTTAATTGAGCTCGGGGTCCTTTTATACCTGTCTTGGAGGTTCCTTTCTTTTTGTTCTATTTTAAACCGTTGAATCTTCCTTGTTAGGATAAGCTCCTTCGAACGGCAAGTGGGTAAGCCGTTGCTGGATGGGGGCCGCTTGTGGCGGTAACTGTAGGGCGTGCTAGTACTTACCCATGATTTCGGTGAGCAAGATATACGGTAACAGATCTCGAACCTTTGGAGCTGTTACATGAAGTGGGTCATAGTGTATGCAGGAAAGTAAGGCACCAAGTTAGAGCCAGGGCCGAAGGCAGGGTTCGAAACTATCGCTGGAGGCTGGAGTCAAAGGCCGGAGCTATCGCTGGAGGTCATCGCTGGAGGCCGGAGCCAAAGGTCAAAACCATCACTGGAGGCCAGAGCCAAAGGCCGGAGCCGTCGCTGGAGGCCGGAGCCAAAGGCCGAAGCCATCGCTAGACGCTGGACCAAAGGCTGGAGCCAAAGGCCGGAGCCGTCGCTGGAGGCCAGAGCCAAAGGTCGGAGCCATCGCTGGAGGCCAGAGCCAAAGGCTGGAGCCAAAGGTCGGAGCCGTCGCTGGAGGCCGGAGCCGTCGCTGGAGGCCGAAGCCAAAGGCTAGAGCCAAGATTCCACCATCTCTAGGATTAGCTGTCACATCATTATCTCCAGAAATTGCACAGGAGGTTATAACACCACCCAGAGGAGATGGTCAGCCATATCAGATGCCCTCCCGCCCCTGAGATGAGTGAGTGCACAATCACCAGCGAAAGGGGTGTTAATATCCACTGGGCGGCTGACTTCCGCACCATTATTTCATCCGTTCAGGCTGTTGGGATTGGGGAAGATTTCCCTCGAGTAATGAGTCGTAAAAAAGCGAGCATCATCATTGCGGTAAGGCCATCGCCATCTTTCTATTGGTGATGCTTTTCGTGTTTTTCATGCCGGTAGGCTGCCAAAGCGGCTTCCATTTGAAGGTAAACACATGGCCAGACCGAACGGCCATAGGATGATTTGAAATGGGGCTATAAAAAGAAAATTCATCCTTATCTTCCAATTCCCTCCTTCTCTTACGTTACAGCCACCTCCCCTGAGTCTGCAAGCGTCTGTCCGCCTCCCGTGTCTGTTCCTCTCCTCGTGCTCCTTCGATCTTAGTTCAAGCTTTCCAGGTTAGTTCACATGGCTTCCTCGCCCTTCCGTTCTATTTTCGATTCCGAGGGTCGTTCCCCCATTCCTTCTCAACCTTCCACTTCCTTACCAAGCCAATGGTCCACCCCATCCTCTGACCATTCCTCACCGGAGCGGCGGTCGGTCAGACGCCCCGCAGCCGAAGTCGTCCGACCGTCGGACGGATCTCCACCTGGCACCGTTCGATAGCTGCTGATCCTTTAGCGCTGTCAAGGAGTCCCCCGAGTGGACTTCTTCCACTATGTCCGCTCAAAACATAGTAAACCTAAGAGCCAAATATAGTTTTCCACCAAACCTACGTCTGTCCTACCCTGCTCCTGATGACAGGGTCACTTCTTCCCATCCTGGAAGAGTTGCCTTGTACGGAGCCTTCTTTAAGGCAGGACTTCGATTACCCATCCACCCTTTCATCCTTAACCTTCTAGACTGATATTCTTTAACACCTTCCCAACTAGTCCCTAACTCGATCCGAACTATCGTTAGCTTTCTGGTTCTCTGTCACCTGCAAGGCATAGAGGCCAGTATCTCCTTATTCCGTAGTTTTTATACCCTTCGCAAGCAGTCAGGTTGGTGATCCTTTACTCCTTCATTTTTTTTTTTTAACATTGACACTCCGTCCAGGCGCTAAACTCTATGATTGCCATGAGGGACCTTTGGGCCCTGAGTGATGCTGCCCTTGATCAGTCGCAGGAGGAGATGCTATCACTCCAGGCTAGGCCAGAAAAGGTGGAGATGGCACTGGAGAATACTCGAGCCACTTTAAAGGGCGAAGTCGAAGCCATCCGGCTAAGAGCCGAGAAGGCAAAGTACATGCTGAAAGTTGCCTAGCATCGGGCGGCCAACGAGCTGGATAATGCCTAGGCGACCGAAGAAAAGCAAAGAATGGCTGAGGAGAGATTGGAGGTGGCAGAATCAGAAATGTGTATTTTGAAGAACCGATTACATTCTGCCACCATTGAAATAGATGTGGCCAAAGAGGTCGCCCGTCAGTCCGATGCCAAGATTACCAACTTAGAGGTGGCGGTAACCGAAGCTAAGAGGGAGGCTGCCGAGGCCGATAAAAAGGTCACGGAGGCCGAGGAAAAGGTTGCAAAGGTCAAGCGAAAAACCTCCGAGGCAGAGAAAAGAGCCGCAGAGGCCATAAGAATTTAGGAAGTCTAGAGCCTTTAGTAAGGATTAGCCGAATTGACAACATTTGCTTACGAAGCTGGCTTCCAGGACTACAAGGAAAAAATTAAGAAACTCTACGACCTCGAGGGGATTGAAGGGTTGGAGCCAGATGAAGTCCCTGAAGATGATGACCCAGCCCCAAGTGACCCTTAGTTTTTTATTTTTATTGTATTGCTTCAAGTCCGACTCAGATCGGCAATTTTGTAAACTTTTAGCCATTAATGAATCTTTCGATTCATAACACTTGCCTTTGGTCGTAATTAGCTTTGCTAGTGTGTGAGTTATCGCGAATCAACAACCAATGGCCGAAAAGCACGATTTCTTTCAGTTAGGGAACTGATGCAGGATCAATTTTGGTTGCAGAAACGAAAGTTGAACTATAGGTAGTATAAAACCCCGCTCATGCCGGTGCGAAGTCGTGGAATGCCTAAAGCCTCATTAGATATGCCACGCAGAATTGGACAGTGTGCGCCAACACGAAGCTATCCTTAAGTGCCGACGCGGGGCCAGGCTTTAGTGTCGACACGGGGCCGACTTTAGTGCCGGCGCAGAGCCGGGCATAGTGCCAACACAGAGCCGGAGCTGAGCTTTGGTGCAACGCGGAGCCGGGCTTAATTGCCGATGAGGGGCCGGGCTTTGGTGCCGACGTGGAGCCGGGCTTTGGTGCCGACGTGGAGCCGGGCTTAATTACCGATATGGAGCGGTCTTCGGTGCCAACGCGGAGCCGGGCTTAATTGCCGATGCGGGCCGGTCTTTGGTGCGACACGAGCCGGGCTTTGGTGCCGACGTGGAGCCGGGCTTAATTGCCGATGCGGAGCCGGTCTTTGGTGCCGATGCGGAGCCGAGCTTAATTGCCGACGTGGAGCCGGTCTTTGGTGCTGACGTGGAGCCGGGCTTAATTATCGACGCGGAGCCGGTCTTTGGTGAAAAGCGTGATCACTCAAAAAGCAATGAAAATATTTTGAACAGCAATCTATCAAGCATGTTCAAATTAATGAAGTTAGCACATTACTGATAATACCGGTGTAAATTGTCGGCGTTTCAAGTGCGAGGGAGCGGTTTCCCATCTAGCTCTTCAACTTTGTATGCCCCGTGATGAAGTGCCTCCTTGATACGGTATGGTCCTTCCCATTTCGGTGCCAGCTTGCCTCCCTCCATTGGCTTTGATACTTCAGCTCATCGCAGAACGAGATCTCTAGGGCGGAACGTTTTGGACCGTACTCGAGCATTGTAGTATCTGGCCGCTCGCTGACTGAAAGCCACCATGCGAAGTTGCGCCTGGTCTCGCAATTCTTCCACTAGATCTAGATCGGCCAGCAGCTGATTTTGGTTTCTCTCTTCGTGGTATAACTCTGTCCGGGGTCTGGGGACACCTATCTCCACTGAAATGACTGCCTCGGTCCCAAAGACCAGGCTAAAAGGAGTTTCCCCGGTAGGGGCTCGTGGCGTCGTGTGGTATGACCACAATACACTGGGGAGCTCCTCCATCCAATGCCCTTTGCAGCCATCTAGCCGGGCCCTAAGCCCTTGGAGGATAATGCGGTTGGTCACCTCGGCTGCGCCATTGGTCTGGGGGTGACCCACAGAGGTGAATCGTTGATGAATGCCCAGGTCGATGCAGAATTCCTGGAAGGCCGTGTTGTCAAACTATCGGCCGTTATCAGTAACGAGGGTGTATGGCAGTCCAAACCGGCACACGATAGACTTCCAGAAGAAAGATCTTACTTTGCCCTTAGTGATCTTGGCGAGAGCCTCAGCCTCGATCCACTTGGTGAAATGGTCAACTGCTACTACTAAGAACTTGCATTATCGGAGGCTGGAGGGAATGGTCCCAGGATGTCCATGCCCCACTGGGCGAAGGGCCAGGATGCGGCCAGGGGGTCAGCTGGGACGCCGGTTGATGTTGAATATTAGCATGGCTGGCAGCTGTCACACCTCTTAACAAGTTCGGACGCATCCTCCTTCATTGTCAGCCAGTAATATTCCTGCCATAGGCCTTTGTATGCGAGAGCTCTGCCCCCTAGATGGCTTCCACATATACCTTCATGTATCTCTCGCAGGATATAATCTGCTTCCGTAGGGCCAACACATCTGAGAATCGGGTATGAGAATGACCTTCGATAGAGTTTTCCCTCCATTATGAAAAACTTCGGGGTCCATCTTTTGAGTTTCCTGGCCTCGGCAGGGTCTTCTGGGAGGGTACCATTGGTAAGGTACCGGACATAAGCGTCCATCCAGGAAGGCTCCTGCTCAACTGGTAGAGTTTCTCTTGTTACGTCAATACTCGGGGCTTCCAGGTGCTCTACATAAGCTCTTCCCAACATCCCGTCAGTTGATGTGGCAAGATGGGACAAAGCGTCGGCTCTAGCATTTTCCCTCGAGGGATATAGCTAACATTAAAATAAGATAAGAGAGAAGCTTGCGACTGCACCATACTTAAGTAGCGGGACATGATGGGATCCCTTGCTTCATACTCCCCTGTGATTTGGCCAGTGACAGCTGGGAGTCAGTGAATGCCCTAAGGTGCTTTACCCGGAGGTCTCGGGCTAATCTTATCCCAGACAGCAGAGCTTCATATTTCGCCTGATTATTGGTGGCTGGAAAGAGGAAGCGGAGTGCACACTCAATTACAACTCCATCCGAGTTGGCCAGGATGAGGCATGCTCCGCTCATTGAGAATTTGACGCCCGTCTACATGAAGGACCCATTCATCATCTCTGGTTCCAAGAGGCAAGGGGTTTGCAGAGGCCTCTTCGAATTGCTCCTCGCCCTAGGTGCACTCGACCAAAAAATTTGCCAGGACTTGGAATTTCATGGCCGACCGAGGGTGGAAAGATAGATCAAATTCCCCCAACTTGAGCGCCCACTTCGCCAATCGACCCGAAGTATCCGGGCGAGCGAGAATTGTCTTTAGAGGTTGGTCTGTGATCACCACGATCGGGTGGGCTTGGAAGTATGGCCGTAGGCGCTGGGCAGACACGATTAACTCGAAGATAGTCTTCTCAATCTTTGAGTACCTGGTCTCCGCATCGTGAAGCACCTTGCTTGTGTAATACATCGGCTTTTGCATGCCATTGGTGTCCACGTGGACCAGCACAGAACTAACGACATCGAGAGAAGCTGCGAGGTATAGAAGGAGTTCTTCTCCACCTGTTGGCTTGGATAGCAGTGGCAGGGTAGATAGGAATTCCTTTAGTCCCTCGAACGCCTTCTGACATTCTTTCATCCATTCGAATCATTGGCCTTGTGGGGCGCCTTGAAGAAAGGCAGGCACCTCTCAGCGGACTTGGACAGGAAATGGCTCAAGGCCGCCACCCTTCCCATCAGGCGCTGTACTTCCTTCTTGTTGGTGGGAGACCTCATGTCCAGGATGGCTTGAACTTTGTCCGGATTTGCCTCGATCCCTCGCTGGGTCACCATGAAACCCAAGAACTTTCCGGCTGTCACCCCAAATGCACACTTGCGTGGGTTCAGCCTCATCTGGTATCGACGAAGGTTGTCAAAAGTCTCCGTTAGGTCGGCGATATGGTCGGTGGCATGGACACTTTTTGTCAGCATGTCATCCACGTACACCTCCATGTTGCGTCCTATCTGGTCCTCGAAGACTTTATTCATTAACCTTTGGTAGGTGGCTCCCGCGTTTTTTAGCCCAAATGGCATTACCTTGTAGCAGTACAGCCCCTTCTCAGTTATGAAGGAGGTAGCTTCCTCATCCACCGGGTTCATCCTAATCTGGTTGTACCCAGAGAAGGCATCCATGAAGCTAAGGACCTCATGGCCGGATGTAGCGTCCACCAGTTGATCGATCCGGGGCAAGGGAAAGCTGTCCTTGGGGCATGCTTTGTGGAGATCGGTGAAGTCTACACACATCCTCCAACTTCCATTAGTCTTACGGACCATCACCACGTTGGCCAACCATTCGGGGTAATGAACTTCCCGAATAAGGCCTACAGCCGTCAACTTGCGAACTTCCTCGTCGATAGCTTTCTGTCTGTCTGGAGCGAAGCTCCTTTTCTTCTGTCGGACCGGCCGACACTCTGGCTTGAGGTTGAGGCGATGGGTGATCACCTCCTCAGGAATGCCCAGCATGTCTGAGGACGACCATGCAAAGACGTCGGTGTTGGCATGCAGAAAAGTGAGAAGTTGATCGCGTGCCTCCTTCGGAAGTAAAGCCCCAACCTAGACGATCCTTACCGGGTCATCCCCCAAGGGGAGGGTCAGGAGGTGCTCGGCTGGTTCTCCCCTCCTTCCCAGCTCTCGGGGGTCAAGCGGCTCAGAGGTTATCGCCGACACCACCTCCAGTGGACTGGGAGACAAGTAATAGCAAAGCGGTGGCGGGCTTTGCTCTCCTTTCTTTTCTCCGACTCCTTCATCGGTGGGGAATCTTACTAATAATATCTTAGTGGAGATCACAACATCTAGCAAATTCAATCCCGGTCTCCCCAAGATAGTGTTATAAGCCAGCGGGATTCGGACCACTAGAAAATTTATGACCACCGTGCTTTGACACGGAGGGGTTCCAGCCATGACAGGGAGGGAAATCTCTCCTTCAACGCTCACAGAGCCCCCAGTAAAGCCTATTAAAGGTGTGGCGATGGGTCGAAGGGAAGACTTTGACTGGTTCATCCGAACAAAAGCTTCGTAGCTCAAAACATCCACCGAACTCCCACTATCAACTAAAATTCTTTTTACAGGATGTTTAGCTATGGTCATGGACACAACGACGCTGTCGTCATGCTTATTAACTACCCCATCTAAATCCTTTCCAAAGAAAGGAATTACATAGTCTATTCCCTCTCGCTATCTTTTTGAACCACCACATGCTCCCTAGGAAATCATAGCTATGGTCTTCTCCGTAGGAGAATTTTCCATGCCGGTCTGAAGTGTAGGAGGTGCCGATGAACCTGGAGTAGGAAGGTTTCCCCTTCGAACAAACTTGCCCAAGTGACCCTGCTGGACAAGCTCTTCAATGGCCTTCTTAAGATGGTGGCAGTCCTCGGTGTCATGACCATAATCCCGGTGGTATTGGCAGTAAAGTTCCTTATTACGAGGGGTCCCAGACTTCATGGGGGTCGGATGCTTGAAGTAAGGTTCCTCCTCGATTTCTAGTAGGATGTGAGATATCGGAGCCATGAGGGGAGTGAATTGCTCCTTAGGAACAAGCGTCTGTGGCCAGCGATCTGGGCGGTGAGGAGGCTCAGGCTTCTGGGGTCGTGCTCTGGCATGCTCAGTGGGTGCTGGTTTCTTGCTGGGATTCTTATCAGCTTCCCTCCTGAAAGAATCCATCTCGTTAGCACGAATGTATTTCTGCGCTCGGCTCAGAAGCTCAGCATAAGAGCTTGGAGGCTTCTTGTCTAGGGAATAGGCAAACCTAGAAGGATGAAGTCCTCGCTTTAATACCAAAGTGGCTACAGAATCATCATGGTTATATACCTCCAATGCTGCCTCCTTAAACCGAGCGACAAAGTCCTTTAGGGTCTCGCCACTTCTTTGCTGGACAGCAAATAAGCTATCAGCTACTCGTGGGATCTTTCGGCATGCATCAAAGTGGGCTAGGAAAGATCGTTCAAGCTGTCGAAATGAATTAATGCTACACGGTGGTAGGCAGGAATACCATGCACGTGCCGCCTTGCAAAGGATGGCTGGAAAGGCAACACATAGAAGGGAGTTCGTCGCTCCCTGGACCTGCATAAGGACCTTGTAGCTCTCTAGGTGGTCCAGTGGGTCCATCGTGCCGTCGTACGGGTCCAGCTAGGGGAGACGGAAATGGGGCGGGACCGGTTCCTCCATGATGCGTCGGAAAAGTGGGGGGCGGTGATCGTAGTCCGTCCCATGAGGGTTAGCGATCCGGCGGCTAAGCTCCTCCTACCGTCGATGATACTCATCGAGCTATTGCTCGGCCCGATGGGTAGTCTTCCTATGGGCGCCATCTTTAGATGAGTCAGAAGATGAAGCCGAAGAAGACTGCCAGCGTAAGGAGCGCACCCGTCTGGATTCTTTCTCGTTCGGCCATCGGTGGGAACGACCAGAGTGATGGGAAAGGGACCGCCGTCGCTTTGAGGCCTCTCGGCGACGAGGTTTAGGAGGTGAGTGACGGGAGGCCTCGGGTGGGGTCCCACCTTGATGAGATTGAATTATCCCCCGCACCCCTTCACCAGGCGGAGGGGGTTTAGGTGCAACGACAAATCAGTGTTCCTGCAGTCCTCGTACCACCGTCATCAGGTCCTGGACCTGGTGAGCTAGAACCTCAAGCCGATCAGGCTGGCTCATCTGTGCAGGGGGCAGAACACGGAGGTTGGCCTCCGATTGCTCAGCCCGCGGAATGTGCTCTGTGGCCTGGCTGGTGGAAGCCTCCTGTGCTCGTGTTGTCACCATTGTCTTCCTTGCAGAATTGGTGGGGTCACAGGGAGAACTTTTGCCTTCCCCGCGTGCGAGACCCCTTCCTGGCGTGCCAATCTGATGCGGACATGTCACCTGTGATGAGCACCGGGCATGCTGAGATCTATTGTGGGCCTCCAAATGGGGTGAAAAAGTCATCTTCCTCCTCTGAAAACCTGCAAGAAGTCCCCGGGCCGGTATTCCCGATGAGGACCCTCCGACGCTCAAGTTAGTGAACTTGTTGAACAGGAGTGTAGTGTCTATCTTTTTAAGAGAGAGAGATTCCTCCTTTTTTAGTTGAGCTCGGGGTCCTTTTATAGCTGTCTTGGAGGTTCCTTTCTTTTCGTTCTGTTTTGAACCATCGAATCTTCCTTGTTAGGATAAGCTCCTTCGAACAGCAAGTGGGTAAGCCGTTGCTGGATGGGGGCCGCTTGTGGCGGTAACTGCTGGGCGTGCTAGTACTTGCCTGTGATTTCGATGAGCGAGATATATAGTAACAGATCTTGAATCTCAAGATTTGTTACCTGAAGTGGGTCATAGTGTATGCAGGAAAGTAAGGCACCAAGTTAGAGCCGAGGCCGAAGGCAGGGTTCAAAACCGTCGCTGGAGGCCGGAGCCGTCGCTGGAGGCCAGAGCCAAAGGCCGGAGTCAAAGGCCAAAGCCATCGCTGGAGGCCGGAGCCAAAGGCCGGAGCCATCGCTGGAGGCCGGAGCCAAAGGCCAGAGCCAAGATTCCACCATCTCTGGGATTAGCTGTCACATCATTATCTTCGGAATTTGCGCAGGAGGTTATAACACTACCTAGAGGAGATGGTCAGCCGTATCAATTACTTTTGGGAAGACCCTGAATTATTTAAATATTGTTCAGATCAGGTGATTAGGCAATGTGTCCCCGAGAGTGAATTTAAAAACATACTTAACTTTTGTCATTCTCTTGCCTGTGAGGGGCATTTTAGTGAAAGAAAAACTGCAGCAAAGGTTCTGCAAAGTGGGTCTTATTAGCCAACTCTTTTTAAAGATGTACACGAATTTGACATAATTGTCTCCAATGTCAACAAATAGGAAATATTTTAAGAAAAGATATGATGATCCTAAACCCTATATTAATTGTAGAAATTTTTGATGTATGGGGTATTGACTTCATGGGTCCATTTCCTTTCTCTTTTCGATTTGAATACATTCTAGTGGTAGTTGATTATGTGTCAAAATGGATTGAAGCCATTGGCAACTCAAACCAATGACCATAGAGTTGTAATCAAGTTTATTCAGCGTAACATCCTTAGTTGTTTTGGATGCCCAAGGGCTATAATTAGTGATAGGGGTATACATTTCATGAATAGACACTTTGAAGGATTAATGAACAAATATGGAATTACTCATAAGGTAGCTACACCTTATCATTCCTAAACTAGTGGCCAAGTTGAAATATCAAATAGAGAAATTAAACATATCATTGAGAAAATGATGAGACCAGATAGGAAATATTGGTCATAATGTTTGGATGATGCATTATGGGTTTATTGTATTATATTTAAAACTCGCATAGGAATATCTCCTTACCGGCTCGTATTTGGAAAGGCTTGCCATTTATCTATAGAATTGGAACACTGTGCATTTTTTGCCATCAAGAAGTTTAATTATGATATGAAAAAGGCAGGTGTCACTAAAAAACTTCAATTGAATGAGTTAGAAGAGCTACGAAATGATGCATACGAGAGTTCAAAAATTTATAAAGAATGAACCAAAGCATATCATGATAAATTTATTAATAGAAAAACTTTTGAACCAAATCAAAAAGTATGGCTTTACAATTCAAGATTACATCTTTCCCTGAAAAACTTCATTCATGATGGAATGGACCTTTTATAGTAACTCAAGTATTTCCCTATGGGGCGATAGAACTCAAAGATCCTAAGAAAGAAAATATTTTTAAGGTAAGCGGTCAATGTTTGAAACCATATATAGAAGAAATTAATGATGGAGAAGTTGTTGAATCAATTGATCTTGTGTACCCAACACTATCATAATGAGTAGCATTATTTGGCAAAAGACTTTAAACTTAGCGCTCTTGGGAGGCAACCCAGTTTATCAGTTATTTTTAACTTTCTATTTTCTTAGTATGACTAGAGAAGATCAACAGAAGTAGATTGAGAGAAGATGGCAATAATGAAACATCCAACCTTCAAATACTCACTATCTTTCCTTGAAATTAAGTTTTCTTCCATTAGGGACAATGGAAATTAAGTTGGGCGGGGGGGGAGAATAAGTAAATCCTCGAGTAAAACTATAATCAATATGTGTGTACCAAATTCTATCTTGATTTGAAGTTAATCGAGCATTCTAATTAATGAATGATTAATGGTTAGATATTTTGGAGAAACTAAGGACCAAATTATTAAGGAAACCTAATAAAAGATAGGATTTAGCCCAAAAAATATTTTTGGAATAATTTCAGACTGTTGACCCAATTATTAATTTTGATGATAAACAAAACTATTTGAGTATAACTCATGAAGTTAATAATGATTTTGATTAAGTGTTTCAGTTTATAATTGTTTAAATGATCAAAATATCGAGAGAAATCAAGTTCGAGTTTAATTCTAATGTCAAGGTAAGATTGCAGACATTAGAGTCGACACCTAGAATCACATAGTCGACTCCGGAAAATGGCATGGACTAGGAACCTGTAGAGTCGACTCCAACAGAAAAATAGAAAGATGGTTTTTTGGGTCTCAAATTAGAGTCGACACATGAGGAGTTAGAGTCGACTCCAAAAGAAAATTGTCTCGACCCCAGAAAAGTTAGAGCAGACTCTAAATCGGGCTGTTTGGGGATTTCAAGTTAGAGTCGACCCTAGGAAAGTCAGAGTCAACTCCAGTTTGTCAGAAACGACTTTCAGATGTGTTAGAACATCTCTAAACCTACTTTTTACTTTAACTCTCAATGGCTATTACCTTATTTGTTTCTAACTTTTCTTCCATTTTAATTCTAACAGATAGTTTTCATCTATTCTTAGTATTGGAAGGATCTATAAAAGGATGATGGATGTGACCGTTTAGAGAGAAAGAAAAACAAGAAAATAGAGAAGAAAAAGAAAAAAAATCCAAGAGAAAATCAGAGGAAAAATCAAAAGGAAAAATCGTACTGATTCCCTGAAAGAAAAGAGAGAAATCCCTAGTCTTCACACTTTCAGTTTGAAGAGATTTCTAAGTTTGAAGAAGCAAACAAGCAAGCCCTAGTTCCTGTTCTTCATCTGTTCTTCCAAGCTTTAAGAGAATACTCAAGGAAGATCCATTCAAAAGCAAGAAAGAGGAGAAGAATCAAGCCACAGAGATCTACAAATCATGCTTTTATTTCTATCTCTTGGTTTGAATAGTTAACTTGTCTTATTTGCTCATTTAAGGAGCAGTTGTTGTATCAAATATTCTTATTCTTCTTGTGGACTGAGTCAATCAGGTGATTGAATCAGTTGAGGCAGATTGCCTTGTGCAAGCAGTTGCTTGTGTGTAAGGTTTTGTGCTGGTAAACCTTAAAACCAGCTGGGTTCGTTGTGCGCCTGAAAAAAAACAAGTTTGAGTTGTGATCTTGTAAAACAACTCTGTTGTAATCAAGGTTGATTATAGTGTGGACCCAAGAGGTACTTGGGAGTGGACGTAGGTGTAGGTACACCGAACCACTAAAATTTTGTGTTTGCAGTGCTTGACTCTTTATCTCTTCCTCTTCATCTCCTCATTGCATATTTTGTTTTAATTGTTGCATATCTGTGATTTATTTTAAGTTTGGGGTTTTTCTTCAAAAGTGTTTAAATTTTAAAAAGACCCAATTCACCCCCCCTCTTGGGTTGCTATCTGGGACAACAATTGGTATCAGAGCTTGTGCTCATTTTTTCTTGATCTAACAATCAAGAGTTAAAGATCCAAATGGCAGCTCAAGTTGGCTCGACCTTTTCTGAAGGATAATCTACGAATCATCCTCCTTTATTTAATGGTTCTAATTATTCTTATTGGAAAGCTAGAATGAAAATCTTCATTCAAGCACTTGACTAAGATCTATGGAGTATTATAGTCAATGGACCTCACACACCCACTACAAGACTTAATGGCATGAAATTCCTAAACTGAAAACGGAATGGGTTGAAAATTGGCACAACTAAATGCCAAGGCTATGAATGTTTTGTACTGCTCATTAGATGCAAATGAATTCAATCGTATATCTATTTGCATTCTGCTAAAGAAATCTGGATAAATTGAGGTTACCCATGAGGGAACAAATCAAGTCAAGGAATCCAAGATTAACATGCTAGTTCATAAATATGAATTGTTTAAAATGGATGCATGTGAATCTATTTCTGATATGTTTACAAGATTTACTGACATAGTTAATGGTTTAAAAAGTCTTGGTAAATCTTATGATAACTCTGATCTTGTGAGAAAGGTGTTGCGTTCTTTGCCTAGGACTTGGGAAGCTAAAGTGACAGCAATACAAGAGGCAAAAGATCTAAGCACTACCCCTAGAAGAACTTTTGGGATCCTTGATGACTCATGACTTCAAGTCAAGCAACATGTTGATGAGGATGAGTCAAAGAAGAAAAGGACTATGGCTCTTAAGATTTCTGAATATATGGAAGAGCCTCATGAATCTGAAGATGAAAGTGATGATGAGGACATGGCACTCATCATAAGAAAATTCAAAGATTCATGAAGAAGAAGAAGTTTGAAAAGAAAAAGCCCTTTGTTAGGAAAGATGAGGACAAGGGCAAAGAAAAGGAAGTTATCTGCTTTGAATGCAAGAAGCCGGGACACTTTAAATCTGAATGTCAACTAAAGAAAGGCCCCCGGAGATTCAAAAAGAAGGCAATGATGGCACATGGAGTGATTCGGAAAGCTCAAGTTCCGAAGAAGAAGAAAAGAGTGAAATGGCCAATCTATGCTTCATGGCGGACAATGATGAGGTAAGTCCAAGTTTTCTAGATGATTTTACATTTGATGAATTGCATAGTGCTTTTTATGAATTAATGGATGATTTTGCAAATCTAAGTTCAAAGAACAAAGATTTGAAAATCAAATGCAAAATCTATCTTTAGAAAATGAAAAGCATATTGTAGAAAATAAATTTTAAAGAAAGAAAATAAAATTTGAAAAATGAAGTTGATAGACTTAAACCCATTGTTGATAAATTTACTTTAAGCTCTATCAAACTTAATATGATTTTGGATAATCAAAAGGTTGTTTTTGATAAAGCTGGATTAGGATATAATCCACTTAAAAAGCAAAAATCCTTGAAAAATATTTTTGTACATGCTGAAAAATCATCAAATATTACTTGTTTTAAATGTGGAAACAAAGGACATAAATTATATGTGTAAAACTCCACATAATAAAAGAAAGATGATTTGGGTTCCAAAGGAACAATATTAATTGCTTCTAACCATGAAGGACCCAAGAAGGCTTGGGTACCTAAAATTAAGACATGAATATTTTGCAGGAGTGTCTTGCAGCCATCAGACTGAAAAGAAAATGGTACCTTGATAGTGGTTGCTCAAGACACATGACGGGTGACAAAGATCAATTCATCACCCTTGAATCAAAAAGAGGTGGAGTAGTTACTTTTGGTGATAATGGTCAAGGCCATATCATGGGTATTGGTAAGATTCAAATTACTCCATCTATCTATTGATAATGTTTTATATGTCGATGGACTTAAAGCATAACTTGATAAGTATTAGCCAACTGTGTGATAAAGGTTTCAAAGTTTCCTTTGAAGCTTCTATTTGCACTGTTACTAATCCCATTGATAGTAGCATTATTCTTGTTGGTAAACGTTATGGCAATGTGTACTTAATTGATTTGAGTAATTTATCCTCAAGTAATCATTGCTTAGTTGCTAATAATGCTAAGATGAATGAGATTGGTTGGCTATGGCATCGTAGATTAGGTCATGCAAGCACACACTAATTTTAAAATTGAAATGGATTTAGTTAAAGGTATTCCTAGCTTAAATTTTGAAAATAATCGAATCTGTGATGCATGTCAATTTGGAAAACAAACAAGAACTTCTTTCAAATCTAAGAATGTTGTTTCAACTACTAGGCCACTAGAGCTACTACACATGGACCTTTTTGGACCTACTAGAACCACAAGTCTAGGAGGAAAGAAATATGGTCTTGTGATAGTAGATGATTACTCTAGATTCACTTGGGTAATGTTTTTGGCTCACAAAGATGAGACTTTCTCAATATTCTGAAATTTTTTAAGAAAGTCACAAATGAGAAAAACACTACCATAGTGTCTATTAGAAGTGATCATGGAACTGAATTTGAAAATCACTTATTTGAAAAATTCTGTTTTGAAAAAGGCATACATCATAACTTTTCTGCACCTAGAACACCTCAACAAAATGGAGTTGTAGAAAGAAAGAATAGGACTTTAGAAGACATGGCCCGTACCATGCTATGTGAAAGCCAACTTCCCAAAATATTTTTGGGCGGAAGCTATAAACACAGCATGTTACATCTAAATAGAGCCCTAATTAGACCTATCCTTAAGAAAACTCCCTATGAACTATGGCATAATAGGAAACCAAATTTAGGTTATTTTCATGCATTTGGTTGTAAATGCTTTATTCATAACAATGGTAAGGATAATCTTGGGAAGTTTGATGCAAAGTCTGATGAAGGTATTTTCCTAGGATATTCTACATCTAGCAAAGCATATAGAGTATTTAATAAGAAAGCTAGTTGTAGAAGAATCCATTCATATAGTGTTTGATGAGTCTTTAGCATCAAGTTCAGAAAATTGATGATGAGGAAGATACATCTTTGATTGAAAGAGGAATTGAAAAATTAAATGTATCTTCAGATCAAGAACCTGAAGCTAAGGATGATGACTCACCTAAGGATGATGGTATTGATACTGCTCATAATGATAAGATCTACCTAGAGATTGGAGATATGCTTATGGTCATCCTAAGGACCTAATCATAGGTGATCCATCTCAAGGTGTAAGGACTAGATCATCAATGAGAAATATCAATAATCATCTTGCATTTGTATCTCATATAGAACCTAAAACTATAGAGGAAGCTGAGAAAGATAGTTATTGGATGTTAGCAATGCAGGAAGAGTTAAACCAATTCACTAGGAATAAGGTTGGACCCTAGTAGACAGACCTAAAAACCACCCTATAATAGGATCTAAATGGGTTTTTAGAAATAAATTAGATGAAAATGGCAGTAATTAGAAATAAAGCTAGATTAGTTGCAAAAGGATATAATCAGAAGAAGGTATAGATTTTGATGAAACCTTTGCACCTGTTGCTAGATTAGAAGCCATTAGGCTACTACTTGCATTTGCATGTCATATGAATTTCAACTTATTTCAAATGGATGTTAAAAGTGCATTTTTAAATGGTTTTATAAATGAGAAGTTTATGTTGAACAACCTCCTGGTTTTGAAGATCATGAATTTCCAAACCACGTTTTCAAATTACACAAAGCACTTTATGGTTTAAAGCAAGCACCTAGAGCTTGGTATGATAGATTAAGTAAATTTTTAATTGAAAATGGATTTACAAGAGGAAATGTTGATAAAACCTTGTTTTTAAAAAGAAAAGAAATGGATTTATTAATTGTTCAAATTTACGTTGATGATTATATTTGGTGCTACTAACAATCTCCTTTGTCAAGAATTTGCTAAGTTAATGCAGGGAGAATTCGAGATGAGCATGATGGGAGAACTTAACTTCTTCCTTGGACTTCAAATCAAACAAGAGAAAGCGGAAATTTTTATCAACCAAACAAAGTACATGAAGGAAATACTCAAGAAGTTTGGTATGGAATCTGCTAAACCTCTTGGTACGCCAATGAGTCCTCATGCAAGCTGGACAAGGATGAAGAGGTAAGAAAGTAGATCAGAAGCATTACCGAGGTATGATCGGATCACTTCTTTACTTAACTGCAAGTAGGCCAGATATCATGTTTCTGTTTTTATGTGCAAGATATCAATCTAATCCTAAAGAATCACATTTTATTGCTGTTAAAAGAATCTTTAGATACTTAAATGGAACTAAAAATGTAGGATTATGGTATTCTAGAGACTCAACCTTAATTTGATTGCTTATTCTGATTCTGATTATGCTGGTTGTAAATTAGATAGAAAAAGTACAAGTGGTGCATGCCAACTTTTAGGAAGTAACTTAATCTCTTGGTTTAGCAAGAAGCAAAATTCGGTTGCATTATCCACTGCTGAGGCAGAGTATGTTGCAGCTGGAAGTTGCTGTGCTCAAATCCTTTGGATTAAGCGACAACTTGAAGATTATGGTATCACACTTGATAAAATTCCTATTAGATGTGATAATACTAGTGCAATCAATCTAACTAAGAATCCAATTCAACATTCTAGAACTAAACACATAGAAATTAGACATCACTTATTAGAGAACATGTAGCTAATAATGATATTTGTCTTGATTATGTGAATACTAATGATCAATTGGCTGATATTTTTACCAAACCTTTGAGTGAGGAGAGATTTTGTTATCTTAGAGGAGAATTAGGAGTTTGTGATCCTTTAGAATGATTTTCTGAAACTCTTAAGGATAACTATCTAAATTCTGGTAATTTCTTGAAAATCTTTTACACTTTATTAGGAAATTTATCTAGAAATTTGATTCATTGATTCCCCAATTATTAAGGAGAAGTTATCTAGATTTTGATTATCAATTTGATTAGTTTCAGATCCTTGAAATTTATTTTTTTACTGAAACTATGTGGAGTCGACACCTTCAGTCTTGGAGTCGACACCTTACCTTTAGATTTTCTGTCTGGGCATTAGAGCCGACTCCGGCTTCTGCAGAGCCAACTCTAATTCGAGCGCTGACAGATTTTTTGTTCGGAGCCGACACCCCACTTTGCGGAGTCGACTCTAAGTGAAAAATCGTCACTTTATTAGGGTAGAGTCGACACTTCAAACGACCCAATCCCTCTTCAATCCCTTTCAAATCCTTCTCCAAAGCATTCCAAACTTTCCAAACTCTTCAAAATCCTTGATTCCAACCTCCATTAACCTCCATGGCTCCCAAAAGGCGAGGATCTGTGTTTGGTGCGGCCGTTCCCACCGGGAGACGTTCCGTTCGAAGAACCGAGAGGCAATCTTCTTCCAGTTCTTCGTCTTCCACTTCTTCTACTCCGGAGGCTTCTCCATCTTCCACCGTGTAGACTTGTTGGCCGGGAAGGTTATCACTACGGGAAGAAAGGTAGATTTTAATTTATTTGAGTCGGAAGGTTTTTCTATAGGGAGACAAATAAAAGAAATGGGTTGGGAGAAGATTTGTTCACTAGATGTTCCGACCTACCCTGCCCTCGTGAAGGAATTCTACATGATTTATGTAGAGGGGAAGGAGGTCTTGTGAGTTTTGTGCGTGGAACCAAAGTGGTAATCACTACAGAGTCACTGGGAATCTTCTGGAGATGCCCACTATTGGTTTGACTGCATGTCAGCATGATGACAGAGGTGGAGCCCTATCTAGGATGCTTGGGAGAGAAGTTTCTGAGTTTGAAAGGTAATGGCAAATCAACTCAACCTGGAACTCAGATTGCTTCATAATATTTGTGGAAGAATCTTGTTTCCTAAGATTGGAAGGTTCGAGTATGTCTCGGAGCGAGACATTCTACTGATGGACTGTATCATCACTGGTCAACCAGTAAATTTAGCTGGGATGATGATTGGTTATATGGCAGAGGCAGCTACAAAGAAAAGATCTACACTGCCATATGGTATGGTTCTCACACGGTATTCAGAAGCCAAGGTGTAAAGATAATGGAAAGAATTGCAAAGAAATCTCAGATATACTGACTACTACAGCATCTCCACTATTCATAGAATGGGCTTCAAGAAAGTTAATGGCCAGTGGCAAAGGAGAGGACATGAAGCCAGAGTTGAGGAGGCAAGAGATGAGGATGTCCCTGGGCCATCAGTTGCGGGACCATCAGTTGCTGGACCGAGCACTTCTTCACCCCCTCAGGTGGCATTGGGTTTGTTGGCTGAGTCTATAGGCTTTTCAGAGAGGCAGCTTGATCAGCTCAGGGCCTTATTGACTGAGCATGATTCAGAGATGAGAATGAGATGAGGCAGTTCTCTGCTAAGCTTGATGTAATTGCATCTTCTTTCGACAGATCTGTGGATACCCTATCCGCTGAGCTTCGCAAGATTTTTGAAAGGCTGGAAGGGATCGCAGATGGATCGCCACTGGACAACTAAGAAGGGATATAGACTTTGCTATTACACAGATTGAGGAGTGTCTTGAAGGCTTCAAGAAATCACAGAAAGATGAGATTATGGAGTTAATAGGTCATTTGAAGAGAATTGTCTACAAACACACTTGATTGACCTTCTACTTCCTATATTGATGCCTACCCAAGCCAACTCAAGTCAAATCCCATTTAGCCCTTAAGTTTCAGTCAAATCAAATTTAGCTTTTATATTATGTTGATAGCTTGTACTTAGGATATTTACTCCTTTGTATCTTGGTATATGATGTAATGTAATGTTTTGATGTAATGAAAAATGTTTGAATGATTGATACAATGATGGTTGCAATGAATGAAAGTCTTAGGATATTTACTCTTTTCTTCAATTATTCTGAATCTGAACATCACTTTAAAATTCTTTATATAATTATTTTTTTTACCTTTTGTTGATAACAAAAAGGGGGAGAAAAGAAGTATTGTATATGCATAAGAGAAAGAAGAAATGGTATCATGGAGAGAGAGAATGAGAATACATAAAAGAAATATGCATAGAGAAAGGGGGAGTTACATTATGCAGGGGAGAGCGTAAATTATATATATATATATATATATATATATATACAGTTCATGTTGATCAATTTTGCTTATCTTGAAACCGTGGTTTATTTCTTAAATTGAACAAATTTAAAGTCTTGATAAAGTTTTCAATGCTTATGAATTCTAATGCATATACTCAAAGTTTTTGTCATCATCAAAAAGGGGGAGATTGTTGACCCAATTATTAATTTTGATGATAAACAAAACTATTTGAGTATAACTCATGAAGTTACTAATGATTTTGATTAAGTGTTTCAGTTTATAACTTGTTTAAATGATCAAAATCTCGAGAGAAATCAAGTTCGGAGTTTAATTCTAATGTCAAGGTAAGATTGCAGACATTAGAGTCGACACCTAGAATCACAAAGTCGACTCTGGAAAACGGCACGGACTAGAGTCGACACCTGGAACCTATAGAGTCGACTCCAACAGAAAATAGAAAGATGGTTTTTTGGGTCTCAAATTAGAGTCGACACCTAAGGAGTTAGAGTCGATTCTAGAAGAAAATTGTGTCGACCCCAGAAAAGTTAGAGCAGACTCCAAATTGGGCTGTTTGGGGATTTCAAGTTAGAGTCAACCCCAGGAAAGTCAGAGTTGACTCCAGTTTGTCATAAACGACTTTTAGATGTGTCAGAACATCTCTAAACCTACTTTTTACTTTAAATATCAACGGCTATTACCTTATTTGTTCCTAACTTTTCTTCCATTTTGATTCTAACAGATAGTTTTCATCTATTTTTAGTATTGGAAGGATCTATAAAAGGATGATGGATGTGACCATTTAGAGAGAGAAAAACAAGAAAAATAGAGAAGAAAAAGAAAAAAAAAATCTGAGAGAAAATCAGAGGAAAAATCAAAAGGAAAAATCGTACTGATTCCCTGAAAGAAAAGAGAGAAATCCCTAGTCTTCACACTTTCATTTTGAAGAGATTTCTAAGTTTGAAGAAGCAAACAAGCAAGCCCTAGTTCCTGTTCTTCATTTGTTCTTCCGAGCTTCAAGAGAATACTCAATGAAGATCCATTCAAAAGCAAGAAAGAGGAGAAGAATCAAGCCACAGAGATCTACAAATCATGCTTTTATTTCTATCTCTTTGTTTGAATAGTTAACTTGTCTTATTTGCTCATTTAAGGAGCAGTTGTTGTATCAAATATTCTTATTCTTCTTGTGGACTGAGTCAATCAGGTGATTGAATCAGTTGAGGCAGATTGCCTTGTGCAAGCAGTTGCTTGTGTGTAAGGTTTTGTGCTGGTGAACCTTGAAAACCAGCTGGGTTCGTTGTGCGCCCGGAAAAACAACAAGTTTGAGTTATGATCTTGTAAAACAACTATGTTGTAATCAAGGTTGATTATAGTGTATACCCAAGAGGTACTTGGGAGTGGACGTAGGTGTAGGTACACCGAACCACTATAAAATTTCTGTGTTTGCAGTGCTTGACTCTTTATCTTCCTCTTCATCTCCTCATTGCATATTCTATTTTAATTGTTGCATATCTATGATTTATTTTAAGTTTGGGGTTTTTCTTCAAAAGTGTTTAAATTTTAGAAAGACCCAATTCACCCCCCCTCTTGGGTTGCTATCTGGGACAACAAAGACCCTCTTGGCCACTGATCTTAATAGTACAATCTACTTAATAAGGATATGGGTGAAAATGTCATTAAAAAAATCTCTTTTAAAGTTAATAAATTAGGTTCTTAGCATCTTTCACTAAGTAACCAGCCCCGTCACCTAAGCAAGTGATGTTGTTCGCGTAAAAAGGTGAGAATGTGAAAGAACCTAAGTAAAGTCAGTCCTACCTGAAGCCTTTTTGACTCCAGTCAGTAAGTTCGAGGGGTGTTTTACACCTAATGCCCTAAAATCAATTGGTTTGGGAGCCATTGGCCTAAAGCTTGCTACAAGAGTCAATTAGAAAGCAAGGGGTTAGGACATTGCACTGATTTTATACATAAATAAATAAATAAATAAGGGGATTAAATTATAAAAAGATACTACACCTAACTCAAATTAAGTTAGAGGACTTAAACAGAGAAGTAAAAATTTGGTGAAGAAAGACTTTTATAAATTCTTATGGATTTCACTCTATCACTAAATGGGTAAACTTGATAATCCGATGAAGCACCTCTGTTATGATCTAACCAAGAATCTTTTGATTTTAGAATTGTAAGATAACTATCAATTCTTGGACTAGCTTGGTACATATTTCTAGATTCCTTATTTACTCTAGGACGAGTAAGAATCATGTTGGTGAGAGTGATAAATGCACAAATAATTATCATAAACCTATTAATTAATAGGTTAAATTATCTTTATTATTTAATATTTGATTATTTTATATAATATTTTTAGAAAAAGTCCTATCAATTTAAAGATCTTAATTTTAAAAGTCCAATGATGCAAACGACACTCAAATTGGACTTAAAATGAGCTCGAAATTGAATTTATAAGGATTTATCTTTGTTTACATGAATCTCAAAGCAAACTCGACAGACCCATCTACCGAGTCCGTCATATTTATTTCACAAAATAGAGCACAACCACGGATGAATGCCGGTGATGTCCAGGGGTCACCGAAGACCGATTTCTTCTCCAAAAAATATCACCGTTGAGAAGCTCCTCACCGCCGAAAAGATCCCCAACACCAAAAATTACCAAAATTGCCTTAGATTTCATGGAATTGAAGAAGGAAGCCGTCAGCCACAGTGACAGCTTCCGATAGCCAACACCCAGGATTTCTCCTTTCTTTGATTCCACCATTCCGACAACAATTAAGGAAGATATTTGAAGCTAGATTGGAAGGAGAATCATCTGCAATTTCACCACGATCTCTCCGCATCCGTCCAGGTGCCAAATCGAGAAAGAATCTCAGATTGAAAGGAAATTGGCCGCATTCTCTCCGCATTCATGGATCGCGCAATCAAATTAGAAAATGGTCTGCAATCTCTTTGCAATCTCTCTGCATTCATCTGGGCTTTGAATCAGATATGGAACAGCTAGGAAGCCACATTCTCTTTGTATTCAAGCATCTGGTATGGAAACAGGGAGGCGTTCGTGATCTCTCTGTGATTTCTTTGTGCTCTCTTCACGTCCTCTTCACATATGAGCATCTATAAATAGTTTCAACTAGACAGAGAAATGGGGGAGGAGGTCTGGAGAGAGTTCGTGGAGGCATTCATGAGAAAGAACAGAGTTCAGCCCGATTTGGTTCAACCTAATTCAGTTCAGGCCGTCTTCATGTTCAGTCTAGGAAGAATCCTCAGTGCTATTGCCTTCTTGATGTCAGGGAAGAAGAGTTTTTAGTTTTAATTTTTATGTATTCCTTTGGATGCTTTAAAATAAAATTTATTCATGTTTAATTCTTAGTGAATTTTCTTCAAGTGAAAATAATTCTTGATTGGTTTATTCTTAAAAGGGATGGTCGTGATCTACGGGTATGGGCCATACTCTCATTAAGATAGATCATATCTTAATTATTCTCATTGTCTATATATTTAAGTTTTTTATTGCATAAATTTATTTCAATATAACCACTAAATCCCTATGGATTCGATCCCTTACTCTCGCTACTTTATTAGTAAAATTAAAGTGTTTTAATCATTGCACTATAACATGCATCAAGGCCCATAGCACGTTTGGGAGCTCCTTCACCCATTTTCCTTTGAAATAATCTAGCTGTGTTTTGAGCCCTTGGAGGATAGTGCGGTTCATCACCTCAGCCACCCCATTTGTTTGTGGATGGCCGACGGAGGTGAACCGCTGGCAGATGCCCAATTCGGTGCAGAATCCTCTGAAAGGGGCATTGTCGAACTGGCGGTCATTATCGATGATGAGGGACTTCCAGAAGAAAGATGATGGACTTCCAGAAGAAAGATCTCACCTTGCCTTCGGTGATTTTTGCTAGCGCCTCGGCCTCCACCCACTTGGTGAAGTGGTCGATGGCAACAAGTAGGAATTTCCGCTGGCCAGAAGCCGGGGGGATGGTCCCAAGATGTCCATTCCCCACTGGGCGAACGGCCACAGAGCCGTCAGAGGGCTTAGCTAAGAGATTGGCTATCAATGGATGTTGGCATGTCGCTGGCAACTATCGCACCTCCGAGCCAGCTCGGTGGCATACTTCCTCATTGTGAGCCAGTAGTACCCCTGGCGTAGAGCTTTGTATGCCAGTGCTCTGCCCCCCAGATGGCTTCCACAAATGCCTTCATGGACTCGCGGAGGATGTAGCCGGCATCCGCAGGGCCAATGCACTTAAGAATTGGGTATGTGAAGGATCTTCTGTATAGTTGCCCGTCTAGTATTAGAAACTTGGGGGCTCATCGCTTGAGCAACCTGGCCTCTACTGGATCCTCGGGAGGGTGCCATCGGTGAGGTACCGGATGTAAGCATCCATCTAATGGGCTCTACGTTGATCGACAGGACTTCCTCGGTGGCCTTGATGCTTGGAATCTCCAGGTACTCCACATACGTTCTCTCTAGGGCTCCATCTGCCGAGGTGGCCAAACAAGACAACTCATCGGCTTTGGCATTCTCACCTCTGGGGATGTAGATGACACTAAAATAAGCAAAGTAGGATATCTAGGATTGGACCTTACTTAGATAACGGGACATGATGGGATCCTGGGCCTCGTACTATCCAAAGATTTGTCCGAAGATAAGCTGTGAGTTGGTAAAAGCTCTGAGGTATTTCACTCTGAGCTCTTTAGCTAGCTTCATCCCCGCCAGCAAAGCTTCGTATTCTGCTTGATTGTTGTTGGCGAGGAAGAGGAAGCGGAGGGCGTACTCCAATGCCTCTCCCTCCAAACTTGCTAGGATGAGACTGGCTCCACCCTCCGAGGAGTTTGATGCACCGTTCACATGGAGGATCCAGTCCTCTCTCCCCGCCTCGGTCGCGATGCTTGCAAGCGCTGATTGGGGCTCCTCTGATTGCTCCTTGGCCCAAGTGCACTCGACCAGAAAGTCAGCCAAGACCTGGGACTTCATGGTTGACCTCGGTTGGAATGACAGGTCAAACTCTCCCAGCCTAATGGTCCACTTTGCTAGCCAGTCGAAGGTGTTAGGATGAGACAAGATCACTCTGAGCGGCTGGTCCATAAGCACCATGATCGGATGGGCTTGAAAGTAAGGCCTGAAATGCTGAGCGGAGATAATCAAGGCAAAAATAATCTTTTTGATTTTGGAATACCTGGTTCCACGTCATGAAGCACCTTTCTAGTGTAATAAACCGGCCTCTGTGTCCCATCAGCGTTCATGCGGACGAGCATGGAGCTGACCTCCTCAGGGGAAGCCGCGAGGTAGAGGGAGAGCTCCTCTCCCTCGCGTGGCTTGGATAACAACAGTGGAGTAAATAGGAACTCCTTCAGCTCTTCGAAGGCTTTCTGGCACTCTTCTGTCCACTCAAAACCATTAACTTTGCACAAGGCCTTGAAGAAAGGTAGACACCTCTCCTCTGACTTGGAGAGGAAGCGGCTCAGAGCTGCCACTCTCCTGGTTAGGCGCTGCACCTTCTTCTTGTTGGCCGGAGGTCTCATGTTGAGGATGGCTCGGATCTTGTTGGGGTTCACCTCGATTCCTCACTGGGTCACCATGAACCCTAGGAACTTGCCCGCTGTAACCTCGAATGCACATTTGCAGGGGTTCAGCCTCATATGGAATCGACGAAGGATGGCGAAGGTTTTTTCCAAATCAGTAATGTGGTTACCAGTGCAGGTACTTTTGGTCAGCATGTCATCCACGTACACCTCCATATTGCGCCCGATTTGGTCCTCGAAGACCTTACTCATTAGTCTTTGGTAAGTGGCCCCAGCATTCTTCAGTCCAAAGGGCATTACCTTATAACAATAGAGGCCCTTCTCGGTCACAAATGAAGTCGCCTCCTCGTCCGTCGGGTCCATCTTGATTTGGTTGTACCTTGAGAAGGCGTCCATGAAGCTGAGGGTCTCATGGCCAGATGTGGCATCCATCAGCTTGTCGATTCTAGGGAGCGGGAAGCTATCCTTGGGGTATGCCTTGTTGAGGTCGGTGAAGTCAACGCACATCCTCCAGCTCCCACTTGCCTTGCGGACCATCACTACGTTGACCAACCAGTCGGGATAATGCACCTCCTGGATGTGGCCGACGGCAATTAGCTTGCGGACTTTCTCGTCAATGGCATTTTTTTGTTCAGGGAGAAGCTCCTCTTCTTCTATCTGATTGGCCAGCACCCAGGATTGATGTTGAGTTTATGGGTGATTACCTCTGTCGGTATGCCTGGCATGTCAGACGCTGACCAAACAAAGATGTCTGAGTTGGCCCATAGGAAGACAAGGAGTAGGTCTCACATTTCCTCAAAAAGAAGAGCTCCTACTTGGATCATCCTCGCCGGGTCCTCCCCTAACAGGAAAGTCAACAAATGCTCGGCCAGCTCCCCTCTCCTCTCCGAGTCTCTAGGGTCGAGTGGCTCAGGTGCTGGTAGGGCCAATGCCTCCTACGAACTAGGAGCCCTGTGATAGCAGAATGACATTGGGTTCCACTCCTCGTGCGTCTCTCCAACTCCCTCACTAGTGGGGAATCTCACGAGCAGCCTCTTGGTGGAGATGATGGCGTCTAATAGATTCAGACCAAATCTTCCAAGGATGGCAATGCAGGCCAAGGGGACTCGAACGATCAGGAACTTTATAAGGAGAGTGCTCTGACATGGCGGCATCCTAGCTATGACCGGGAGGGTGATCTCCCCCTCCACTCTCACAGAATCTCCCATAAATCCCATTAGGGGGCATAGTCATCGGTCGAAGGGAGCTAAAGGATAATTTCATCCGAACAAAAGCGTCGTAACTGAGAATATCGACCGAGCTTCCACTATCAACCAAAATTCTCTTTATAGGGTGTTTTGAAATCGTTATGGATACAATGACACTATCATCATTGTCATTAACCATCCCCTTTAGTTCCCTTTTAGAAAAGAAAATTATAGAATCTATCCCCTCATCCCCCCCGCGGCCTCTTGAAAGCACCACCTACTTCTCAGGAGATCATGGCCACTGTTTTCTCAGTCAAAGCATTATCGATGCTGGCCTGGGAAGGTGGAGGTACCGACGAGCCTGGTGCAGTCAGGTTCTCCCTCTGAATGAATTTCCCCAAATGGCCATGTTGGATGAGGTCCTCAATCGCCTTCTTCAGCTGGTAGCAATCTTCTGTGTCATGGCCATGGTCCCGGTGAAAACGACAGTAGAAGTTCTTATTGCGGGGGGCTCCTAGTTTCATGGGAGGAGGGCATTGAAGATACGATTCACCCTCGATTTCCATCAACATGTGGGATATCGGGGCGACCAGAGGGGTAAAGGGCCCTTTCCTAGGGGCAAGGGTCCACGATCAATTGTCCGGTCGGTGAGGAGGCTCAGGTCTCCTAGGTCGAGCCTCAACAGGCTTGGGATGGGCTTGCTTCTGTTGGGGAGCGCGGAATACCCCCAAGATCATGGCTATATCGAATATAAGTAATACAAAAAAAACTTTTACCGTTCTAATCTATGAGTACAAGATCATACCTTCAGATTTGAACTTTGGATCACTTTGATTCGATTGCTCGACCTCAACCTTTAGCCTTCCGCCGTATTCCCAAAAATACCTTCTTTCTCTCACAAGATGGTGGGATCTCTTGGCCGTCCTAGGGTTTCTTGTTTTTCTTTCTTCAAAAATGTTCTCCCTAGCAACCAACTGAGAGCGTATTTATAGGGCTACAACAGGGACCAAAAGAAAATATGAAAAGGACTTTCCACATAATTAAATATCCCAATCCTACCCCGGGTTAGGATTCAATTACGTAAATTACAATTCATTCCACTAAAGAATTATAATTGTACTTCTAATCATTTCGAATTTATATTTTTGAGCCTTTAATATTAAATACTTATTATCTCCCCACGTTAAGATTACAGATATCCACCAATTAAATTTAATTACTGACAATATAATTTAATTAACTTTTATTATCCTTGAGACCTATCCACTTAACTTATTTGATGTATCAGATTCAAAATCTACTTGCCAGATTTGATACAATCAAAACTTATAAGCTTCCTCAAGGGAATATCATCAATCCAATTTATCAAGACGTGGTTTCCTTCAAATATTAATATTCACCATATATATAATGTTATTGCCCAACCCACTGAGTTTATTGACTCATATAGAATCTCACTCTATGTGTAATCAAAGCAATAATCACTACATACATGTGTCTAGAAATAGAATTCGGATTAAGAGCATAAGTAATCATAATATTCATGAGTTTTAAATTATTTTATAAAGTCAGTATAAAATAATTAACTCAACTGGGTCCTGTTCAATACACACAAAGTGTACTAGCACAAATAGTTAGAATAAACCATTCCCCGTAGTCAAGACAGACCTACTAAAAATTTGTGCTATAGTTCTACTGATGGTGTGTCCAATTCCATCTAAAACTGTGAACAATAAACTTGTATTCCAAAAGAACCGATAATCTAGTCTTCTGTGTGTAAGCCGTACTCTACACACTAGATCAAATACTCTTTGTAAATACTAGACACATGCACATATATAGTAAATGGCATACATTGCTCAAAATGAATTCTCATTAAAATATAAAGACATAACATAAAGCATATCTTTTAGTCTATATCTCTATCAATCTCCCACTTAGACTCAAAGCAATGCTTGTACACATCTGACTCCCATGCCCTCTACATGTCCATCAAAAACTTTCGAAGTTAAACTCTTTGTATAAGGGTCTGCCAGGTTGTCCTCAGATGTAACCTTGGTCACCAGCACGTACCTCTTTGCACGATGTCACGTATCAGGTGATACTTACACTCAATGTGTTTAGATTTCTTATGGGTCCTGGGTTCCTTCGAATTAGCAACTGCCCCACTATTATCACAATAAAGTGTAATAGGTAATTGTACTGAAGGTATCACACTAAGATCCAAAAGAAAGTTTCTAAGCCAAACAGCCTCTTTTGCAGCCTCAGATGCAGCCACATACTCAGCTTCCATTGTAGAGTCAGCAACACAAGTTTGCTTCACACTCTCCAACTAATGGCTCCACCACCCAAAGTGAACACATATCCCGAGGTTGATTTCCTAGATTCATTATTTGATTGGAAGTCCAAATCTATATATCCTATAGGCATAAGACTATCTGCTTGGTAAACTAACATATAATCTTTAGTCCTTTTCAGGTACTTAATTAATCTTTAGACTGAAATCTGCTAACCATGCCTACGGCAAAATAGATATCAGGTCTAGTACATAGCATAGCATACATTAGGCTTCCTACTGCAGAAGCATAAGGAACTACCTTCATACTTTCTATCTCTTTAGGTGTCTTAGGACACTGATCCTTAGATAGAGAAATTCCATGCCTGAAAGAAGAAATCCTTTCTTGGAATTATGCATACCAAAACGGGTGAGAATTTTATCGATATAAGTGGCTTGAGATAAGCATATCATCCTTTGCTTGCGATCTCGCAAAAGCTTGATCCCTAGGATGTGACTTGCTTCTCCCAAGTCCTTCATATCAAATTGTCCAGATAACCATACCTTGACCGAAGATAACACTCCCATATCGTTTCCAATAAGTAAGATGTCATCCACATATAGCACCAGAAACACCAAAGTTTTTCCATCACGCTTCTTGTACACACATGACTCGTCAGGACTTTGATCAAAACCATAAGATTTAATAGCTTGATCAAAACGAGTATTCCAAGATCTAGATGCCTGCTTAAGTCCATAAATGGACCTCTTAAGCTTGCACACCAAGTGCTCCTGGCCTTTTACTATAAAACCGTCTGGTTGCATCATGTAAATGCACTCGTCAAGATTTCCATTAAGGAAAGCTGTCTTGACATCCATTTGCCAAACTTCGTAATCGAAATGAGCTGCAATGGATAAGAGAATCCGGATAGACTTAAGCATAGCTACTGGTGAAAAGGTTTCCTCATAGTCGATCCCTTCTTTCTGAGTAAAACCTTTTGCAACTAGCCTAGCCTTGAAGGTTTCCACCTTCCCGTCTGCTCCTCTCTTCTTCTTATAGATCCACTTGCATCCGATGGGTTTTACTCCTCGGGTGGTTCTACAAGATCCCAGACCTGATTAAAGTGCATAGACTCTATCTCTGATTTCATAGCATTTTGCCAAAGAGTTGCATCTTTATCCTGTAATGCTTCATTGTAGCTACTGGGTTCAGTATCCAGTTCATCAGAGATTCTGTCATATGACTCTCCAAGGAACATATACCGTTTAGGTGTATTTACAACCCTCCCACTACGACGAGGCACAACCTGATTGTATGTGCTTGTAGTAATACGATCTGACTCTGATCCTTGTGCTCCATCAACCTGCACTGGTTCTGAAACTGGTGCATTAATGGTATCCTTTTGTACCAGTTCAGGGTCAGTTCGTGTTACTATACTTCTCCCACTACGAATAGTTATTGGGAAGTTTGGGAACCCACTTTCTTGTGGTGTTTCTGCTTGTACTATTGGTATTAAAGGAGCCTGTCTAGTTTTATCGCCTCTCAACTCTTCTAGAGCAATTTTACTTCTGGGTTTGTGGTCTATAATATAGTCCTCCTCCAAGAATCGGGCATTGGTGCTAACAATGACCTTCTGATCCTTAGGACAATAAAATAAACCACCTTTTGTTCCTTTAGGATATCCAACAAAGAAGCATACATCTGTCCTTGATTCCAACTTATCTGGTTTACCTTTTAGTACATGTGCTGGACAACCCCAAACCCGAACATGTCTTAGACTAGGCTTGCGCCAGTCCACAGTTCTGTGGTGTCTTAGGTACTGACTTAGATGGTACCAAGTTAAGAATATATGCAGCTGTCTCTAATGCATATCCCCAAAACGAAATAGGTAAGTCTGAATAACTCATCATAGATCTAACCATATCCATAAGAGTCCTATTCCTTCTTTCAGCTACACCATTCTGCTGTGGCATGCTAGGTGCAGACAACTGGGATTCAATCCCAGCATCTAATAAGTAATCTGTGAACTCCCCTAAGAGGTACTCGCCACCACGATCGGATCGTAGTGTCTTGATATTTTTACCATGACGGTTCTCCGTTTCTGCCTTAAAAATTTTAAATTTTTCAAAGCATTCAGACTTACGGCGCATCAGATAAATATACCCATATCTTGAGTAATCATCAATAAAAGTGACAAAGTACTCAAAACCACCTCTAGCTTGGATGTTCATTGGGCCACACAAATCAGAGTGAACCAATTCTAATATCTCCTTAGCTCTATTGCCTTTGGCCGAGAATGGCCGCTTGGTCATTTTTCCTTCTAAGCAAGATTCACAGACCGGTAGTGCCTCTACTTCCAATGAACCTAATGGTCCATCTTGAACCAGTCTAGAATCCGTCTTAGATTTATATGACCTAGGCGCAAGTGCCAAAGATAAGTTTGATTCATTTCAGAAGGATGTTTTCTCTTACATGGTCTATTATGTTATTCACTTCATTTAGTTGCACAGTAGGAGAAACAGGATTAATAATATAAAGACCATCCACCAATGTACCAGAACAGATAAAATGTTTATTTTTCTTAATAACAACGGAGTCATTAAAATAAACTGAATATCCATCATCAACCAACTTAGAAACTGAAATTAAATTCCTTCTAATTGAAGGTACAAAAAAATAGTCTTTTAATATTAAAATTCTATTTCTACTAAAAGAAAAGCTAAAATCTCCCACTGCAACTACTGACACTCTCGTGCCATCTCCCAGAAATATGTAAATCTCCCCATCACTTAGCTGCCGGGTCTGCTGGAACCCCTGCAAAGAATTGCAAACATGATTAGTGGCTCCCGTATCTACACACCAGCCACTGGTAGATAACAGCACTAAACAAGTTTCAACTACAAGTGAATGAGATATACCTCTAGCCTGTTTCCTGGCAAGCCAAACTGGACATTGCTGCTTCCAGTGACCTGGCTGCTTGCAGACAAAGCACTTTCCCTTCTTTTTTATTTCCCCATTGGGCTGTGGGGCCTGATGCTGTTTCTTTTTCTGAACCTTTTTCTTCTTCTTAGCATGAGACTTCGAAGAAGAACCTTTTTCAGTAACCATAGCAACTGCAGGCTTCTTAATGAAACTCTCTGCTACCTGAAGTTCTTTAAGTAGCTCTGCCAATGAAAAATTCATTTTGTTCATGGTGTAATTTAGGCAGAACTGCTTAAAAGAATCAGGTAGGGACTGGAGAATGATATCAACCTGGGTTTCCCCATCCATCTCCGCTCCAAGGATCTCCAGTTCATTCAGAAGACTAATCATCTTTAGAACATGATCCCTGACAGGAGTTCCTTCAGCCATATTAGTGTTCATCAGTTCTTTCATCGCAGTCTGCCTAGCTGCACGACTCTGATCCCCAAACATTTCTTTGAGGTTGAACATCATGTCATAGGCAGAGGGCATAGATTGATGCTGATGTTGCAGAACATTTGACATAGATGCCAATATGTAACACCGCGCCATCTCATCAGCCTTAATCCACTTACGGTAAGCTTGGGACTCCTCATCTGAAGCCCCTTCACCGGGCTCTGCGGGACAGACCTGAGTGAGCACATACTTGTACCCTTCTGCAGTTAACACTATATCCAGGTTTCTTTTCCAATCAATGTAATTAGGACCAGTCAATTTGTTTTCTTTGAGTATCACAGCAAGTGGATTGAAAGAAGACATTTTAATCCTGAGAATCATTCATACATCAAATAAGATATAATGAGCAATAAACTTTAAATTCAAAATTATAAGTAGGGCCCCTCAACCACTACAAAATAAAAGAATTTGCCAGCAGCCTAGTACATTTTGAATAGTATGCCTCGATGGGAGGACGTCTACTACTCATCATTTATCTAGACAGATAAAACCTATTAATTTTACTATCTAGGTAAAAGGTAACATACCAAGTAAAATTAATTAGCTGGCTAAATTTGGTCATATAAATATTTGTAGTGACTCCGATGGGGAGGATACAATATTTATACCTAAGTGTATACCATCACTCAATCCTAGATCCATTGTCCCATGGTGGATCCCTCAGATGGAGAGGTAATCCAACATTAACAATTACTAGGATTATTCTTGGTGAGCTGGCAATCAATTTCATCCTATGAGGAGGAAAGCACTAATGCCAACACGTGAAATTAACTACCTCACCAATAAACAAGTGATGGGACCATGTGATTTAAATGTGATTAATTCCCCCTCCCACTTAGTTATTTAAACAATATTTTGAGGGTTATAAAACTCGTGTTTGATTATCTTATAAATTCAAAATCACATAGTAGTGGTCGATATATGTATATGCAACAAATAAAACTCTTAATTCCCTTAAATTTTAAAAAAAATTAAATTAAAATTGGGAATAAATTTTACTCTCTAATTGCACATGTTCACACTAGTCTTGAAATTTCAAATATATATATCAAAACACAAACAGCAAGTGATTATCCAATTCACCATATTCTCCTAGTTATAGACATAAGAACAAAAGGATAAACAATCAAGTATGCAACATAACCAATATAAACAAGATAAATAAAATCCCTTTTATTATGGTTAAAATTCTCCACGCATATGAAGATCCCCATTGCACCATGAATGCTACTTTGCTCGACGATTTGCCGCTTCGCATACGGGGGTCTGGGGGCTGGCCCCTAGCGGGGATCGACCTTATGATCCCTTCGTGCTTCGGATTTTCCTTTAGAATCCTGATCTGCAACAGATTCTCCTTAGAATCCTATCATGCAACGGATTCTCCTTAGAATCCTATCTGCAATGGATTCTCCTTAGAATCCTATCATGCAACGGATTCTCCTTAGAATCCTATCTACTTTTTGCAACAGGTCTTCTTCCTCCATTAGAGCCACACCAGATTACATATATCCTATGCCTCCATGTAGGAGTTCACATGCTATGTATTTACAATCACAAAGCTCTCAAAAAACCGGAGCATACATGCTATGAAATATTACAATGATCCTACGCCTCCTTAAACCGGAGTATACAAAACAGATCTAAGTAATATTAAATCAAAACACATACTTTCATGTGACCATAATAACAGGATAGAAACCTACAAAACAACGTTAGTAGCAAGCACGATCTATCCTACGCATGCATATACCGATTAATGGAGAACATGGCCGTATTATTCATATACAGTATCAGCCGTGGCTCTGATACCACTGTTGGGGAGTGCGGAATACCCCCAAGATCATGGCTATAGCGTATATAAGTAATACAAAAAAAACTTTTACCGTTCTAATCTATGAGTACAAGATCATACCTTTAGATTTGAACTTTGGATCACTTTGATTCGATTGCTCGACCTCAACCTTTAGCCTTCCGCCGTATTTCTGAAAATACCTTTTTTCTCTCACAAGATGGTGGGATCTCTTGGCCATCCTAGGGTTTCTTATTTTTCTTTCTCCAAAAAACGTTCTCCCTAACAACCAACTGAGAGGGTATTTATAGGGCTACAACAGGGACCAATAGGCAAATATGAAAAGGACTTCCCACGTAATTAAATCTTCCAATCCTATCCCAGGTTAGGATTCAATTACGTAAATTACAATTCATTCCACTAAAGAATTATAATTGTACTCCTAATCATATTTGAATTTATATTTTTGAGCCTTTAATATTAAATACTTATTATCTGCCCACGTTAAGATTATAGATATCCACCAATTAAATTTAATTACTGATAATATAATTTAATTAGCTTTTATTATCCTTGAGACCTATCCACTTAACTTATTTGATGTATCGAATTCAAAATCTACTTGCAAGATTTGATACAATCAAAACTTATAAGCTTCCTCAAGGGGATATCATCAATCCAATTTATTAGGACGTGGTTTCCTTTAACTATTAATATTTACCATATATATAATGTTATTGCCCAACCCACTGAGTTTATTGACTCATATAGAATCTCACTCTATGTGTAATCAAAGCAATAATCACTACATACACATGTCTAGAAATAGAATTCGGATTAAGAGCATAAGTAATCATAATATTCATGAGTTTTAAATTATTTTATAAAGTCATATAAAATAATTAGCTCAACTGGGTCCTGTTCAATACACACAAAGTGTACTAGCATAAATAGTTAGAATAAACCATTCCCCATAGTCAAGACAGACCTACTAAAAATTTATGCTACAGTTCTACTGATGGTGTGTCCAATTCCATCTAAAACTGTGAATAATAAACTTGTATTCCAAAAAAACCGATGATCTAGTCTTCTGTGTGTAAGCCGTACTCTACACACTAGATCAAATACTCTTTTTAAATACTAGACACATGCACATATATAGTAAATGGCATACATTGCTCAAAATAAATTCTCATTAAAATATAAAGACATAACATAAAGCATATCTTTTAGTCTATATCTCTATCAGCTTCATGCTGGAGCCTCCGTCTGCCTCGCACCAAGAAGAGTCAGCCTCGTCGGCGTGGATGTACTTCTGCGCTTGGCTCAATAACTCAGCGTAGGAGCCTAGAGATTTTTTGTTAAGGGAGTAGGCAAAGCGGGAAGGGCAAAGCCCTCGCTTCAAGGCAAGAGTGTCCACAAAGTCCTCAAGGTTGTAGACTTCAAGCGCGGCCTCCTTGAACCCGGCCATGAAGTCCCTCAATGACTTGCCGCTCCTCTGCTGAATGGTGAACAAGCTGTCGGCTACTCGTGGGATCTTATGGCATGCGTTGAAGTGTGCTAAGAAGGCCCTCCCCAGCTGCCGAAAGGAGTTGATGCTGCATGGAAGCAGGCAGGAGTACCAAGCACGCGTAGCCTTTCGAAAGATGGTAGGGAAGGCAATGTAGAGGAAGAGGGACTCAGTTACCCCCTGGACTTGCATGATAACCTTTTAGCTCTCCAAATGATCCAGAGGGTCAGTGGTGCCGTCATAGGGGTCTAGTTTAGGAAGGCGGAATTGAGTCGAGATTGGTTCCTCCATAATGTGACGGGTTAGCGGAGAGTGGTTGTCATAGTCCGCCTTTGACGGGTTGGTGATTCTGCGGTTGTGCTCCTTCAGTCACTGGTTGTACTCATCTAGTCATCGCTTGGCTTAGCGAGTGATCCAGCCATTGAAGGACCCCTCCCCCAAAGACCCTGAGGATGGGGAGGGGTGGTGCTGGTGATGATGCGCGCGCTCAGTCTCCTTCCCATGCCAGGCACTAGCATGGCGGGAGGAAGATCGAGGCCTCTTGGAAGCCTCTCGGTGGCAATGCCTGGGCAAGGCATGACGGCGGTGGGCTTCCCACTGAGGGGATCTCCTGCAAGTGGACTGTAGGCTGGGTTGAACCACCCCCATGCCCAGCGAGGGTGGCCTTGGGTGGTGTTGCATGATTTTTGACTGTTGGTGCACGGCTGCCAGTTCTTGTAGCTCCTAGACCGCCACCACAAGTGACTGGACTTGCATGGCAAGGGCGGCGATCCAATCATCATGAGGCGGCAGCGAAGGCGGAGCAGGGAGGTTGGCCTCTGACTGCTCGACTGCTTGGTGATGCCCTCCAGCGTGGCTGGCAAAAATCTCCTGGGTGCACATCACCACCATCTTCTTGTTTGCGAAGGGGAGTGGGAGCCTGCAGCTGGCTTGTCTGAAGCTTTCTACCTCTACCCCCCTTCCTGGCACGCCAATCTGTTGTCACCAAATCATGTTCCTCGAACGTTGGGTAATGGAGAGGATCTTGAGGATGGTTGGAGGATCTTCGAACGCCTCCTCCTCGATAGGATTCTTACAAGAAGGTCTTCGGGGATCGGTTGCACCAGTGGGGACCCTTCGATGCTCAAGTGAGCAACTTGGCAAACAGTGAAGAAGGAGCCAAAAGAATTAGCTAGAGAAACTTGAAGTTCAAATCCTCTCTCTCATTATAAGCGAAGGTTCTTATACATGTCCAAAATTCCCTTTACCCGCTTTTGGAAGGTTGTTGATTCCGAGACATTATTGTATGGTAGTGGACAGGTGGCAAGGTTGACAGGGACAGGCCGTAACCACCCCTGAGTTTGTTAGGGGTAGCCCGCTAGCCATCCCCCTGCCAGGCGTGGTGCCACAGGCGATAGGTGGGCCTAGTCATGCAGGTGTGCACCTTAACGGGTAGTGGCTACGCGTGGTTGCAGGTGATAATGGGCCACGTGGCGGTTGCAGGTGTTAGTGGGCCACGTGGCGATGGCAGACGCCGAGGTCGAGAGGGGACTCCAGTGCCCAAGGTCGAGGGGGCCATGGAGTCCAAGGCCAAAGGGATGCTATAGTTCGAGGCCAAGGGGATGCTAGAGTTCGAGGCTGAGGGGGCGCTGGAGTCTGAGGCCAAAAGGGGGCACCTGGAGTCTGAGGCCAAGGCTTCGTCAGTTACTTGATCCGTTAACCCCAACATGGCTTGATCAGCCACATCACCAGGAAACACTTATATGAAGGAAACACTTACTTAGTCTAGGAAAATTTTTGTATTTAAGAATGCAAATATATGATAGTAGCTGCACTTGAAAGTAAACTAATAAAATGATGTGAAAATACATCTACAAGCACGCATATATCATGTGCAAAGTGCATGCATGTGTGTACGCACATGTATATATATATATATATCATAGAAATTTTCAAGTTTTGTAGCTGTGTGGTAAGTGATGTATAAAGCAGGACTATATTCTACTGATAGAAGCATACATGCCAACTCTTAATTTTCAATAACAATACATAATCTGCTACTACCATCCCAATTTTATGCCAATAAAAATTATTTTAGGTTCACTTATAAAACTCAAGACAAGCATTAAAAAATATCTGCACTTTTGTAAATATTTACATGCTTTTCTCTTAGAAGGCATATGCACATGTATGTAACTTCCTAGTCAACTTTACTAAGCTTTTAAGTTTCTAAAAGTCAGGTCTCTCGAATGCATTTGAGTTCATTTATAAAGAACCACTGAGACCATGCATTTCAACCAGCCATATCTGCATCGGACTAATTGACTGACAAGCTTAATTCAAGACTTCATTGCATGGTGGTCAATGTATCTATGTCCACCAAGCTAGCAAGAGCTAATGCACATCATCATGCATTGATGGCATGAACAGATACAATTATGAGATTTCATTGACCAATTTTTTTTGGAAAAACAAAATTTTAATTTATGTTATGATGATATGGTATTTTGTAAATATATATGCTTCATCTTTGGTTGTCATATTCTAGTTATACTCTTGAATATGCATTGTTCTTATTATAAGATAATTGAAAACACATCCAATCATTATATTAGCAACTATAAAACAATAAAATAACATCAAGAAATCAAAGCTTAAATTAAAAATTTCTTTTCCAAAGAAACTGTTGCATGTCCTTTTTCTAATTTCTTGGCCATCAATGACCCATAGACTGACCACTCCCTTCCTTCCATTTTCTAAAGTATAAGATATATACCGCAGATCCCACAAACAAATTCCATGAGATATTATGCAATGACTGGACACAATAAGTTTTAAGGAAATGCAAGAGTAGCCATAGGTTAACAATAACAATTAGGGTCCATTTAATACTACATAGACATAAAATTTATATAGAACACTGCATACTTGTAAACTATATATGTAAAAAAAAATTTGGCCCATGACACACTGTCATTCCATAACTAACAAAAATTTAAAGTTGCAAAATTCTACTAATAACAAAAAGTAATTAAAATTTAAGATGCATATTGTACTGTAAAAAATAATGACCAGACACTTGAGTTGTTGGTTCTGCATTCTAATACTGTAGATCCATTTATTTGCGACAAAAGAAAAAATTAGCGAAATATTTATAAACACTATCACATGAAGAACAAGATACAAAATCATACAAATGCATCTTAAAGACTTCATAATTAATTAAAAAACTTAAATGATACTTACAATGAAAACCTAGCAATTTCTAAAAAACTGAAAAACTGATCCTTAGCTGTTGAAAAATATTTTTAATTTATGCAAAAATTCCTTTATAGAATTGCTAAAAATTTATTCTAAAAAATTTAAATACATAAAGAATTAAAATCAACATAAGTTGAGAACCAAGCCTGCATCGACACATGTTAGACATTGCCCTAAGGATCAGTTTTTGCCCCTTCATACAGGTTGTTGGTGATCGTCCTTAACGTACAACGATCCGGCTCGATCTGAACCTCCCATCATGAGCACGATCGTGTGGAGGTGCAACCCAACGACTCCTTCAATGTCCAAAGAAAAAGATTAGTAAACATCAAAGAATAAGAAATTAAAATTTAAAATAAAAAGTTAAGAGATCTATCTCTGCCTTTCTTGTTAATTTCTTCGAAAGAGAGCCAATATCACATCAGCAACATAGATAGATTCTAATGAAGCCTGAGAAAAATACTCTCTTCCTCTCTTTCTCTTGACTGCTTGTGCTTAATTAAATAAAAAGTTAAAAACTTTTTATTTATTTAGTTTAGTCATTTTGACTGTTGACAGCTGACGTCGGTTCTTTTTTTTTTATTTATACTTTTTCCAACACATAGGCTTTTCCAGAGATGACATCCCTATCAAAGCCATGTGCAGGTATGATGAACCCCATCAATAATGCAATCGATTCGTACGATGAACCCATCAATAATTACTTGCACTGTTTGTCGTTGCGTATGAGTTTAAAGTGGGCAATCAATTGATTGTTAAGGCTTGTTCATGTGGTCATAAATACATAAAGAATTAAAATCAACATAAGTTGAGAACCAAGCCTCATCGATACATGTTAGACATTGTCCTAAGATCAGTTTTTGCCCCTTCATACAGGTTGTTGATGATCATCCTTAACGTACAACGATCCGGCTCGATCTGAATCTCCTATCATGAGCACGATCGTGTGGAGGTGCAACCCAACGACTTCTTCAGATGTCCAAAGAAAAAGATTAGTAAACATCAAAGAATAAGAAATTAAAATTTAAAATAAAAAGTTAAGAGATCTATCTATGCCTTTCTTGTTAATTTCTTCGGAAGAGAGCCAATATCACATCAGCAATATAGATAGACTCTAATGAAGCCTGAAAAAAATACTCTCTTCCTCTCTTTCTCTTGACTGCTTGTGCTTAATTAAATAAAAAAGTTAAAAACTTTTTATTTATTTAGTTTAGTCATTTTGACTGTTGACAGCTGACGTCGGTTCCTTTTTTTTTTATTTATACTTTTTCCAACACATAGGCTTTTCCAGAGATGACATCCCTATCAAAGCCATGTGCATGTATGATGAACCCCATCAATAATGCAATCGATTCGTACGATGAACCCCATCAATAATTACTTGCACTGTTTGTCGTTGCGTATGAGTTTAAAGTGGGCAATCAATTGATTGTTAAGGCTTGTTCACGTGGTCATACCCAAGTAATTTAATAATAACAATAATAATGATAAATATAATAATAACATTAATATGAATTTATTTATTATCTTTGTTTTCACTGCAAAGTGGATATATCACTTATTTCGATAATAAATCTTGCCAGGCAAATTGGCAGACTTTGGATTCAAAAAAAATAAAAGAAAAGAATTATATTGCCACATACCGCATCATAATTTTGAAAAATAAAAGTGATGAAAAAAAATAAAAATGCTACATGATGGCATATAATAATAAGATATAATAATTGTTATAATTGATATTGTTGCTATAATATAAAGAAAGTATAATTAGGAGTTCATTGTACAGAGGTTATAGATTTACAAAGAATATCTGAAATTATATAGTGAAACTATTAAATTTGGCATAACTATACATCTCTTAAAGACATTTTTTAACCGCTTTAAATTATTTCACTTTCACGTATCTTATAGTTAGATGTTTTGTTGTTGAGTAATGTTGATGCTGAAATTCATTCTCCGACTCGGGTGCACTTCTGGCTCCTGATCTGGACACCGATCCCGCTGCTTCGAAGTGGAACCTGCAAGACAGTCCACGCGCAGAGGATGCTGTGAGGGTTGCCCTCTGCGGAGGACCCTTCGACGCCCAAGTCAGTGGAGATTCACAGCAAGAAGATGTGTGGAGAAGACTCTCACAGAGGAGTTCCCCTTTTTTGGCCAGAGCTTCAAGCTCAGGAGGGGAGCTTCAATGAAGAATGAGAGCCAGTGTAAGAACTGTGTAAAAAATGGGCGTAGAATGGCCGTACCTGAAAGGCTTGAGGGTGGTGGTATTTATTGGCGATCACCTGATTCCTTGGACGTGCTCTGGATGAGGTCTGAAAACTGTTAGGATTCGAATCAAGTTTGTTATGAGGCCAGCGGGATCCGTGTCTTGTCAGTTAGAGGATCGACGGCTGGAGAGCTAGTTGGTGCCATGAGGTTTAATGATCTCATGGGCCTAGGCCACTCTTGCGGGTCCTAGGCCATCTTTGGGCATGATTCACCGCCTAGAATCTTATTCAGTTATAGTTGATTCGAATCCTTATGCACCGGATTCCGTAGAGGTATTTTGAACGCTGTGGTTTGGTCATCATGGTTCCGCGGAGATAGGTGCTTGAGTGCCTCGACTGGGCCGAGGCACAGAGAACGGCCTGGTCCGTCGAAGTATGGAAAGGCTCGGTTTGCCGAGGTATGGCTTGGCTCGGTTGGCCGAGGTATGAAAATAGCTTGGGTTGTTGGGTTGACCCAACTTTGCCAAAGATGATTTGATCTTGTCGCTAGAACGTCGCCCCAGCTGGCCAGCTGGCAAGCATGGCGTTTGGATTAGGCGCGACCCCATCGCCAATGTGAACGGTCAATAATGCAATGACAATTTTACCCCTCATCACATGCCCCCCACTCCCTAGTCCAAAGTGTAATTTCGGATATAGGGAGTAGAATTCTGGAGCAATCTTATTTGAGGGACATGTCATTCAATCCTCTGTGGAGGAAGTGTTTATCTAAGTGTAGGTTAGAGAAAGGCCTGGGCGGCCCTCTTGCTGAAGTAAAATAAGGCGCTTATAAAGATTATATTTTACTTGGTACTGCCAAGGTACGGAGATCGCTCGGCCCAGCTGAGGATTATAAAGATTATATTTTACTTGGCGCTGCCAAGGTATGTAGATCGTTACTCGGTTGTAGCCGAGCCTTCAAGAGATTTATTACTCGGTTGTTGCCGAGCTTTCAAGAAATTTGTTACTCGGTTGTTGCCAAGCCTTCAAGAAATTTATTACTCGGTTGTTGCCGAGCCTTCAAGAAATTTATTACTCGATTTTTGCCGAGCCTTTAAGAAATTTGTTGCTCGGTTATTGCCAAGCCTTCAAGAAATTTATTACTCGGTTGTTTCCGAGCCTTCAAGAAATTTGTTACTCGATTATTGCCGAGCCTTCAAGAAATTTATTACTCGATTGTTGCCGAGCCTTCAATATTATATTTTACTTGGCGCTGCCAAGGTACGAAGATCGTTACTCAGTTATAGCCAAGGATTATATGACTTTTATTGATGATATGCACGGATATAATTCGAGTTCCACGTCCGAGGAATAGATTTTTCATCCTTCAAATAATAAATTACTTGGCATGGCCAAGCCTTCAAATAATAAATTACTCGGTGTTGCCGAGCCTTCAAATAATATATCACTCAGTGTTGTCGAGCCTTCCAGGGATGTTACTCGGTTGTAACCGAGGCTTCCAAATAATAAATTACTCGGTGTTGCTGAGCCTTCAAATAATAAATTACTCAGTGTTGCCGAGCCTTCAAATAATAAATTACTTGGCGCTGCCAAGGTATGGAGATCGTTACTCGGTTGTAGCCGAGCCTTCAAGATTATATTTTACATGGCGCTGCCAAGGTACAGAGATCGTTACTTGGTTGTAGTCGAGCCTTCAAGATTATATTTTACTTGGCGCTACCAAGGTACAAAGATCGTTACTCGGTTGTAGCCGAGCCTTCAAGATTATATTTTACTTGGCACTGCTAAGGTACGGAGATCGTTACTCGGTTGTAGCCGAGCCTTCAAGATTATATTTTATTTGGCACTGTCAAGGTACGGAGATCGTTACTCGGTTGTAGCCGAGCCTTTAAGATTATATTTTACTTGGCGCTGCCAAGGTACAGAGATCGTTACTCGGTTGTAGCCGAGCCTTCAAGATTATAATTTACTTGGTGCTGCCAAGGTATTGAGATCGTTACTCGGTTGTAGCCGAGCCTTCAAGAGATTATTACTCGGTTGTTGCCAAGCTTTCAAGAAATTTGTTACTCGGTTGTTGCCGAGCCTTCAAGAAATTTATTACTCGGTTGTTGCCGAGCCTTCAAATAATAAATTACTCGGTTGTTGCCGAGCCTTCAAGAAATTTGTTACTCGGTTGTTGCCGAGCCTTCAAAAATTTATTACTCGGTTGTTGCTTAGCCTTCAAGAAATTTGTTACTCGATTGTTGCCGAGCCTTCAAGAAATTTATTATTCGGTTGTTGCCGAGCCTTCAATATTATATTTTACATGGCACTGCCAAGGTACAAAAATCATTACTCGATTGTAGCCGAGCCTTCAAGATTATATTTTACTTGGCACCGCCAAAGTACAGAGATCGCTCGGCCCGGCCGAAAATTTATATGACCTGCTTCTCATTGTAGCTTTCAATTAGAGTTATAAGAATTTTGTAGGCCTTCAAAAGCTAAATTTAATTCAACAAACAAGAATGAGTTTAGTAAGCGCGTACTTTTAATGATGATATGCATGGAGATCATTCAAGTTCCACATCCAAGGAATAGATTTTCCATCCTTCAAATAATAAATTACTTGTGTGGCTAAGCCTTCAAATAATAAATTACTCGGTGTTGCCGAGGCTTCAAATAATATATCACTCAGTGTTGCCGAGCCTTCCCAGGATGTTACTCGGTTGTAACCGAGGCTTCCAAATAATAAATTACTTGGTGTTGTCGAGCCTTTCCAAGATGCTACTCGGTTGTAACCGAGGCTTCCAAATAATAAATTACTTGGTGTTGCCGAGCCTTCAAATAATAAATTACTCGGTGTTGCCGAGCCTTCAAATAATAAATTACTCGGCGTTGCCTTCCCAGGATGCTACTCGGTTGTAACTGAGGCTTCCAAATAATAAATTACTCGGTGTTGTCGAGCCTTCAAATAATAAATTACTCGGTGTTGCCAAGCCTTCCCAAGATGCTACTCGGTTGTAACCGAGGCTTCCAAATAATAAATTACTCGGTGTCGCCGAGCCTTCAAATAATAAATTACTTGGTGTTGCCGAGCCTTCCCAAGATGCTACTCAGTTGTAATCGAGGCTTCCAAATAATAAATTACTCGGTGTCGCCGAGCCTTCAAATAATAAATTACTCGGTGTTGCCGAGCCTTCCCAAGATGCTACTCGGTTGTAACCGAGGCTTCCAAATAATAAATTACTCGGTATCGCCGAGCCTTCAAATAATAAATTACTCGGTGTTGCCGAGCCTTCCCAAGATGCTACTCGGTTGTAACCGAGGCTTTCAAATAATAAATTACTCGGTGTCACCGAGCCTTCCCAAGATGCTACTCGGTTGTAACCGAGGCTTCCAAATATGCCACTCGGTTGTAGCCAAGGCTTCCAAAATATGCCACTTAGTTGTAGCCGAGGCTTCCAATAATAAATCACTCGGTGTTGCCGAGGCTTTAGGTAATAAATTACTCGGTATTGCCAAGCCTTCAAATAATAAATTACTCGGTGTTGCCAAGGCTTTAGGTAATAAATTACTCAGTGTTGCCAAGCCTTCAAATAATAAATTACTCGATGTTGCCGAGCCTTCAAATAATAAATTACTCAGTGTTGACGAGCCTTTCCAAGATGCTACTCGGTTGTAACGGAGGCTTCTTAAGATGCTACTCAGTTGTAACCGAGGCTTCCAAATAATAAATTACACCCCCCATGATCCTCTCGGAGAAGGGGATGCCCCGCTACGCCTTCGGCTGGGATGGAGGAGCTTGCTTGGCGGCGCCTAGTTCTCGACGCCATTCTTGCCGCATCTCCTGCATCTGTTGTCTGATCCCTTCATCCAAAGTGGTACGAGGGATCGGGCGAGGAGAAGATGGCAGCGGTGTCGAATCCTGGGAAGAGGATGCTGTGACCATGATCTTGCATCTGTTGTCTGATCTCTTCCCTCCAGCTCGCCGTAGCACTAGCTTCATCTTTGCGGGCCGGTGACCATGATCCGTTGCCTCAGGCGGGTCGAAGGAAGAGACCGCTAGCGAGGCAGGGGCAGCGGCCTCCTCATGAGGCTAAGAAACAGGGACAATAGCTCCAGGGATTGCCTGGAATCCCTGGACGGACTGGGTCAATGCTTGGACCCGCTGAACCAGAGTGGCAAACTGGTCTAGGGTTACCCTCGTTGCCGATTGCGAAGGAGTTTCAGCTGGTGGTGGTAGCGGAGGTGCTGCACCGCTGATCGGATTAGGCCTTTGAGAGGCAGCCTGATCTTGAGCTTTAGATGTAGCTCTCTTCTGATTGGCCATTAGAGGATGCTTTTCTCTAGTTCGAGTCTTTTCTCCTGGATCACAAGTTTATGGGACTTGAGGCCCTTCCTCTAGCGCCAATCTGTTGCTGTGGAAATCCGTTCTCTGACTCAGGTGCACTTCTGGCTCCTGATCCGGATGCTGATCCCACTGCTTCGAGTTGGAATTTGCAAGACAATCTGCGTGCAGAGGATGCTGTGGGGCTTGCCCTCTGCGGAGGATCCTCCGATGCTCAAGTCAGTGGAGATTCACAGCAAGAAGATGTATAGCGAAGACTCTCACAGAGGAGTTCCCCTTTTTTGGCCAGAGTTTAAGCCCAGGGGGGAGCTTCAATGGAGAATGAGAGCCAGTGTAAGAACTATGTAAAAAATGGGCATAGAATGGCCGTACCTGAAAGGCTTGAGGGTGGTGGTATTTATAGGCGATCACCTGATTCCTTGGACGTGCTCTGAATGAGGTCTGAAAACTGTTAGGATTCGAATCAAGTTTATTATGAGGCCAGCGGGATCCGTATCTTGTCAGTTAGAGGATCGACGGTTGGGAGAGCTAGTTGGTGCCATGAGGTTTAATGATCACATGGACCTAGGCCACTCTTGCGGGTCCTAGGCCATCTCTGGGCATTATTCACCGCCTGGAATCTTATTCAATTATAGTTGATTCGAATCCTTATGCGCCGGATTCCGCAGAGGTATTTTGAATGCTGTGGTTCGGTCATCATGGTTTCGTGGAGGTAGGTGCCTGAGTGCCTCGGCCGGGCCGAGGCACAGAGAACGGCCTGGTCCACCGAAGTATGGAAAGGCTCGGTTTGCCGAGGTATGGCTTGGCTCGGTTGGCCGAGGTATGAAAATAGCTTGGGTTGTCGGGTTGACCCAACTTTGCCAAAGATGATTTGATCTTGTGCTAGAACGTCGCCCCAGCTGGCCAGCTGGCAAGCAGGGCGTTTGGATTGGGCGCGACCCCATCGCCAATTTGAGCGGTCAATAATGTAATGACAATTTTATCCCTCATCAAGTAAACATAATATTACTTAGTAAAAGCATTGTTTAATTAGTCGAACTTGCAACTTTTTAAATTTTTTTTATTTCTAGGTGGTATTATTTATTGCTTTAATTTTTTATTATTTATAATTTTGGTAATAAAAATATGTATGACTAAAGTTCAAATATCTATATTCATATATAATTCAATATAGTTTTAAATGTGCATGATCAATAGTATTTAGAATATATATGTGCATGTGGGTAATCATGCTCTCACTACTGTTCAGTATATGATGATCCCAATTATCATGCTTTCTTTGTTATTGCGCATGATTATTACCATAGACCATGTCTTCATTTGTTTAGTTTGGTTATCATTTGCAAGGTTACAAGAGAAGCATTGTCATTTGCTCACATTATAAAGCAGTTTTATCGATTAAAGTATTTTTGTAAGTTGAGTTGAGGTCAAATCTTCTCCTCTACAGCGTTTAATTTATGTTATAATTTTTCTGTTCTCCTTTAAAAATCTTTTTTATTGGTTTAAGCAATATAAGAAGTTGTACCATTTTGGGTAACTAAAAATCTGACTTCATGATTGAAGACTGGTTTAAGCAATATAAGAAGTTGTACCATTTGGGTAACTAAAAATATGACTTCATGATTGAAGACTGGTTTTATACAGAGGAAGAATATTCGGACCATCCGCTGCACAGATGTCAAAAGGTTTTCAATTCCATATGTTGCTGCCAAACCACTTGCGATGAGCGTCGGATGAGCTGAGATCTCCGCAGGCCTTCAAAATATAGAGAGGTCATCGTCTTCCTTTGAGAGCCTGCAAAAAGTCCCGGATCGGTGGTTCCGGTAGGGACCCTCCGACGCCCAAGTCAGTGGGTTGTAGAACAGAAATGTTGCATATGAGTAGAACTTGAAAGAGAAGAGAGCCTCCTCCTTTGTATTGAGCTCGGGTTCTCTTCTTACACCTGTCTGGAGGGTCACGTTTACCTCGCTCCGTTAGAACCGTCCAATCTGCTTTGCTAGGATGAGCTCCGCCGAATGGCAAGTGGGTGAGCCGTTGCTGAATGGTCGCCGTGCATGCTGGTAATCGCGGGGCGTGCTAGTACCTACCCGTGATTTCAGCGAGCGAGATACATGGTAACAGATGTCTCAAATCTTGGAGTCCGTTACCTGAAGTGGGTTTTATGTACTTAGGAAAATAAGGTACCAAGTTAGAGTCAAAGCTGGAGCTAGAGGCCGGAGCTGTAGGCCGGAGGCGAGGGCCGAAGCCGACATTGGAGACCATAGCCAAATGCCGAAGCCGACGCTGGAGGCTGGATCCGGAGGCTGGAGTCAATGCTGGAGACCGTAACCAAAGATCGGAGCCGACGCTGGAGGCCGTAGCCAAAGGCTGGAGTCGATGCTGGAGTCAAGAGCCAAGGGCCAGAACCGATGCTGGAGGCCAGAGCCAACGCTGGAGGCCATAGCCAAAGGCCAGAGCCAACGCTGGAGGCCGGAGCCAAGGGCCGGAGCCGATGCTAGAGGCCGGAGCCGGAGGCCGGAGCCAACGCTGGAGCCCGTAGCCAAAGGCCGGAGCCGACGCTGGAGGCCATAGCCAAAGGCCGGAGCCGACGCTGGAGGCCGGAGCCCAGGGCCGGTGCCAACACTGGAGGCCGGAGCCGGAGGCCGGAGCCAACGCTGGAGCCCATAGCTAAAGGTCGGAGCCGACGCTGGAGGCCGGAGCAAACGCTGGAGCCCATAGCTATAGGCCGGAGCCGACGCTAGAGGCCGGAGCCGGAGGCTGGAGCCGACGCTGGAGACCGTAGCCAAAGGCCGGAGCTGATGCTAGAGACCGGAGCCGGAGGCTGGAGCCGACGCTGGAGACCATAGACAAAGGTCGGAGCCGATGCTGGAGGCCGTAGCCAAAGGCCAGAGCCGACGCTGGAGGCCGGAGCCAAGGCCGGAATCGAAGGCCGAAGCCAAGGGCGGGGATGAGAATTCCAACATCCCAAAAATGAGCTTTCCAAAGAAAGAAATTACAGAGTCTACCCCCTCTCACTGTCTTTTGAGCTGCCGCCTACCCCCTAGGAAATCATGGCTATGGTTTTTTCTGTAGGGGTATTGTCGATGCCTATCGGAGGCGCCGAAGGCGCCGATGGACCTGGAGCGGGAAGGTTTCCCCTTCGAATAAACTTGCCCAAGTGACCCTGCTGGACAAACTCTTCAATGGTCTTCTTCAAGTGGCGGCAGTCCTCAGTGTCATGACCGTAGTCTCGGTGATACCGGCAATAAAGCTCCTTGCTACGGGCCTTGCTACGGGGGGTCCCTGACTTCATGGGAGGTGGGCATCGAAAGTAGGGCTCCTCCTCAATTTCTAGTAGAATGTGAGATATTGGAGCCAAGAGGGGGGTGAACTGCTCCTTGGGAACTAGTGTTTGAGGCCAGTGGTCTGAGCGGTGGGGAAGCTCAGGCTTCCGGGACCGTGCTCTAATAGGCTCCGTGGATGCCAGTTTCTTGCTAGAACTCTTATCAGCTTCCCTCCTGGAAGAGTCTACCTCGTCGGCGTGAATGTACTTCTGTGCCCAGCTTAGAAGCTCGGCGTAAGAGCTTGGAGGCTTCTTATCCAGGGAATAGGCAAACCTAGATGGGCGAAGTCCTCGCTTTAATGCCAAAGTGGCTACAGAATCATCCAAATTATACACCTCCAGCGCTGCCACCTTGAACCGAGCAACGAAGTTCTTCAGGGTTTCGCCACTCCTTTGTTGAACAGCAAATAAGCTATCGGCCACTCATGGGATCTTTCGGCACGCATCAAAGTGGGCCAGAAAAGATCGCTTGAGCTGTCGGAAGGAATTGATGTTGTGCGGTGGCAGGCAAGAATACCATGCACACGCCGCCTTACGAAGGGTGGTAGGAAAGGCGACGCATAGGAGGGAGTCTGTCGCTCCCTGGACCTGCTTGAGGACCTTGTAGCTCTCCAGGTGGTCCAAAGGGTCCACCGTGCCATCATATGGGTCCAACTGGGGAAGACGAAAATGGGATGGGACCAGTTCCTCCATGATGCATCGAGAGAGTGGGGGACGGTGATCGTAGTCCGTCCCGTAAGGGTTGGCAATCCGGCGACTAAGCTCCTCTAACCATTGATGATACTCATCGAGTCATTGTTCGGCTCGATGAGTGGTCTTCCTTTTGGTGTCATCTTTAGAGGAGTCAGAAGATGAAGCCGGTGAAGACCGCCGGTGCAAGGAGTGCACCCATCTTGGCTCCTTCTCACCCGACCGTCGATGGGAACGATCAGAATGATGGGAGAGAGATCATCATCACTTTGAAGCCTCCCGGCGATGAGGTTCAGGAGGCGAGTGATGGGAGGTCTCAGGTGGAGTCTCACCTTGATGAGATTGAATTGCCCCGCGTCCCCCTTCGCGAGGTGGAGGGGGTGGAGGTGCAGCGGCAAAGCAGTGTTCCTATAATCCCCGCACCACCATCATCAGGTCCTGTACTTGATGAGCCAGAACCTCAAGCCGGTCAGGCTGGCTCATCTATGCAGGGGGCATAACATGGAGGTTGGCCTCCGATTGCTCAGCCCGTGGGAGGCATTCTGCAGTATGGCTGGTGGAAGCTTCCTGGGCTCACGTTGTCACCATCGTCTTCCTTGCAAAATCAGTGGGGTCACAGGGAGAACTTTTGCCTTCCACATGTGTCGCACCCCTTCCTGGCGCACCAATCTATTGCTGCCAAACCACTTGCGATGAGCATCGGGTGAGCTGAGATCTCTGCAGGCCTTCGAGAATGCAGAGAGGTCACCGTCTTCCTTTGAGAGCCTGCAAAAAGTCCTAGACCGGTGGTTCCGATGGGGACCCTTCGACGCCCAAGTCAGTGGGTTGTAGAACAGGAATGTTGCATATGAGTAGAACTTGAAAGAGAAGAGAGCCTCCTCCTTTGTGTTGAGCTCGGGTTCTCTTCTTATACCTATCTGGGGGGTCATGTTTACCTCGCTCCGTTAGAACTGTCCAATCTGCTTTGCTAGGATGAGCTCCGCTGAATGGCAAGTGGGTGAGCCGTTGCTGAATGGGCGTTGTGCATGCCGGTAACTGCGGGGCATGCTAGTACCTACGCGTGATTTCAGTGAGCGAGATACATGGTAACGGATGTCTCGAATCTCGAAGTCTGTTACCTGAAGTGGGTTTTAATGTACTTAGGAAATAAAGTACCAAGTTAGAGTTAGAGCCGGAGCTAGAGGCCGGAGCCGTAGGTCGAAGGTGAGGGCCGAAGCCGATGTTGGAGACCGTAGCCAAAGGCTGGAGCCGATGCTGGAGGCTGGAGGCAGATGTTGGAGCCGACGCTGGAGACCATAGCCAAAGGTCGGAGCTGACGCTGGAGGCTGGAGCCAAGGGCCGGAGCCGACGCTGAAGGCTGGAGCCGGAGGCTGGAGCCAATGCTGGAGCCCGTATCCAAAGGCTGTAGACGACGATGGAGGTCGTAGCCAAAGGCCGAAGCTGATGCTAGAGGCCAAAGCCAAGGGCCAGAGCTGACACTGGAGGCCGGAGCCGGAGGCCGAAGCTGGAGGCCGGAGCCAACGCTGGAGCCCGTAGCCAAAGGCCGGAGTCGACGCTGGAGGTCGTTGCCAAAGGCCAGAGCCGACGCTGGAGGCCGGAGCCAAGGGCTGGAGCCGATGCTGAAGGCTGGAGTCGGAGGCCGGAGCCAACGCTGAAGCCCGTAGCCAAAGGCCGGAGCCGACGCTGGAGGCCGGAGCCGAAGGCCGGAGCCAACGCTGGAGCCCGTAGCCAAAGGCCGGAGCCGACGCTAGAGGCCGAAGCCAGAGGCTGGAGCCGATGCTGGAGACCATAGCCAAAGGATGGAGCCGACGCTGGAGGCTGGAGTCGGAGGCTGGAGCCGACGCTGGAGACCATAGCCAAAGGCCGGAGCCAACGCTGGAGGCCATAGCCAAAGGCCGGAGCCGTCGCTGGAGGCCGGAGCCAAGGCCCGAATTGGAGGCCGGAGCCAAGGGCGGGGACAAGAATTCCAACATCCCGAAAACGAGCTATCACATCATTGATTCCGGAAATTGTGCAGAGTGTTATAATGCCGCCCAGAGGAGATGATCAGTTGTATCACCATCAACCATTTACTGCTACATAGATCGTAAGGTAGAAGGGCGAATAATCTGATGGCCGATAAGCATGCATGAAGAAATGGATATCCATCTCTTGCACCAATGAGACAATCCAGTCCCTCATCATTCAAGCTTTCAAATATTTTTGAACGTCCTTAGAAAGCAGAGCAAGAGAAAATGAATAAATAATTTGACAAATGGCTGCTTCAGTGTCGCTATCTCTCTCTGTCCTTCTTATAACAAGAGACAAGGATGCCAGCTGCTAGGTCTTTCATTGATCCAGGCAATGGCGACAAGGGAATTGGAGAGGGAGCAGGGATCCTCGTTCCCCCAGTGTTACACCCATTTTAAATTCTTCCCTCCTCCAACGCATCGAACGAGTGCCATGGGTCTCGGCTTGATGCTGCCAGATCACCCTCTCTTGAACGTCCGCGAGCGTCCGGTCGCCTTCTCTAGCGAGCCCGGGATCTTTTGGTGAGCTTCTTGCATCTGGGAGCCTGCAAAAAGTTTCGAGGGCTGGAGATTCCAGCAGAAACCCTCCGATACTCAAGTCAGTACTCTAGGCAATAGCCGTGAGCTTGAGGAAGCTCGAAAGAGAGAGAGAGGCTCAGAGGAGAGCCCGCTGTGAGCAAGAATGAGCATTTTGGAGTGTAATGAGTGTGTTACCGAAGTTATCAGTTCTTAGTTACCTGGTCAGGGGTCCCTCTTACCCATTTTATAGGTGTATGGAGTCTATCTGATTTGAGTGGTTGAGGCCTCATAATGATGACTTTGGTGGGTGAAGTGTCAAAGTTGATGTCTGTGAGACTTGGGGTGCTGCCACTTGTAAGAGCATTTAAGGTGATGGCAGCAATGGCAGAGCTTGCTTCCTTCTTTAGCATGTCAGGGCTGCAGGTTAAATCCCATCAGAGTGGTGGCTGCAGCTGGTTGGTGGGTCAAGTTCTGTCAGAGTGGGTGGCCACTTGATTTGACCGTTGCAGGGAAGAGAGATAAAGGTGGTGGAGTCTCATCACCATCACGAGCCACACATCCGTCTGGGATGGAAGAGTTGGGAGTTGAAGCCAGCTATCCCTTGTCGTCCTACCATGATGATATCCATCGTCTAGTCGAAGCCGAGATAGAGAGCTTGGAGCAGAGCCACAGACGAAGCCGTCCATGGCCGTGAGCAGAGTCAGAGAGACTGTCCTGCATGGTGCTGGAAGGTCGGGAAGAAGCCGGGTGGTCGGGAAAGTCAACCGGAGGCAGCTGGAGGCCGTCGAGGACTTATGTGAGACATGGAGTCAAGAACTCCTTGTCATGGCTTCATTACGCCATCCTTTCTTGCTGACCCAACTATTGATTTTAATGATTAATAAAGGAATTGAGTATATTTATTTGATTTCTAATGTATTTGACAAGTATTTCAGGACTCAAAATATTTGATCAATTTAAATAAATTAAGAAACGTATTTTGAATCAATTGCAAAACATCAATTTCAAAGTTTCAGAACCTGGAGTCGACACCTAGAATTCCTGGAGCCGACCCCATGGCCATTCAAATTTTCTTCTAATTTTTGATACAGTCCGAAGCTGACACCTAGAGTTTCGGAGCCGATAGCCAGAGTTTTGGAGTCGACACTTACAGTGTCTGGAGCCGACTCCGATGCCGAGACAGAACGTTGATTTTTTGAGCATCTTGGAGCCGACACCTACAGTATTCGGGAGCCGACACCTGACGATGGCGAGCCGACACCTAACTTTTTCAGAGCTGACTCCTCGACGAACTCAGAACTTTCTATTTTTGGAAAAACGACTTGGAGCCGACACCTGAAAAGTTGGAGCCGACTCCAACCTGTCTGGGACAAAATTTAAATTGCCAGATCAGCTCTAACGGTAATATTTCCTTTTTACCTAATTTCTAACGGATATATTTTGTTTCCAGGTACATTCCAACGGCTAGTTTTCTTCCCAAAATGGATTAAAAGAAATCTATAAAAAGGGAAAACACCCGTTTGAAAAGTGACGAAAATAGAAAAATTTCAAATCAAAAATCCGAAAGCCTGAGCCTGAATCAAGAGAAAAGCACTCAAATTCAAATCCTTCCACTCCAAAAGCTCAAAGAAGAATCCAAGGCATTCAATCTTGAAAAATTGAAGGATTCTCAAAGGGGAAGAAGAAACTCTGTTTTGAAGATTTTTCAACTTCTCATCCGCAACATTTGCAACGAATCAAAGCTGAGGCCTGATTCAATATCTCCAAAGAGAAGAGGAAAAGAAGAAAAGAAGAAAAGCTAAACTCCAATCTACTTCAAACAGGCTTTTCTAAACTTATTTGTTCATTCATTTGAATATCTGCTCATTTGAGGAGCTGTGTATTATTGAAAAATTCTTTTCATTCTTGTTTGTGCTAGTTCAATCTGGGGGATTGAACTAGTGGAGGTTGTATACCTCGGGTCAAGCTAGATAAGCTTGAGTTTAGGGTTTTGTGCTGGTGAGCCCGAAAACCGGCTGGGTTCGTTGTGATCCCGGGGAAAACAACAAGTTTTGAGTTGTGATCTTGTAAAACAACTCGGCTGTAATCTAGTCGATTATAGTGTGGACCCAAGTGAATCTTGGGAGTGGACGTAGGTGTTGGATACACCGAACCACTATAAAATCTTTGTGTTTGCCGTGCTTCCATTATCTCTATCTCTATCTCCTTGTTTGTGCTTTATATTTGCCTTGCATTTAATTTCATTTATCTTAAAGCTAATAGTTTTCAAAAGGTTTAAATTTTTAAAGAACCCAATTCACCCCCCCTCTTGGGTTGCCATCTGGGCCAACAATTGGTATCAGAGCAAGTGCTCATTATTTATTTGATCACACGATCAAGAGCTAAAGATCCAAATGGCAGCTCAAGTTGGATCTTCATTTGCCGAAGGTCATTCTACAAATAGACCTCCCTTATTTAATGGTTCCAACTATTCATATTGGAAAGCAAGAATGAGGATATTCATTCAAGCTTCTGATTATGAATTGTGGGGTGTTATAATTAATGGACCTAGTACACCCACACATTGTTGATGGCACTATTGTTCCTAAGCCCGAAAGGGATTGGAATGATAATGATAGGAAAATGGCACAGCTCAATGCTAAGGCCATGAATGTTTTATATTGTTCATTAGATGCTAACGAATTTAATCGCATTTCTACATGTAATTCCGCAAAAGAGATTTGGGATAGATTAGAGGTTACCCATGAGGGTACTAACCAAGTAAAAGAATCTAAAATAAATATTCTTGTTCATAAATATGAATTATTTAGCATGGAACAAACTGAAACTATAGCATGCATGTATACTAGATTCACCGATATTGTAAATGGTTTGAAAAGTCTTGGGAAAACCTATACTAATTCTGAACTTGTTCGCAAAATTCTTAGGTCACTTCCAAGGACTTGGGAAGCAAAGGTGACAGCAATCCAAGAAGCCAAGGACCTCAACACTTTACCCTTGGAGGAGCTACTTGGATCCTTAATGACCCATGAGCTAACCATGAAGCAACATCAAGAGGAGAAGTCAAGAAAAAGAAAACTATAGCTCTTAAGGCTGCAGAAAGTGAGGAGAGCTGCAGTGATGATGATGATGAGATAGCTCTTCTAGCAAGAAAATTCAAAAAATTCATGAGAAGAAAGAGACCCTTCCACAAGAAGAAATCTGGATTAAGATGGAAGGAGAAAAAGAAAAGAAAAGGACAAGGACAAAGAGAAAGACCCCTTGATTTGCTATGAGTGTAAGAAACCGGGGCACTTTAGATATGATTGTCCTCAACTGAAGAAGACTTTCAAGAAGAAGAAGAAAGCCTATGTTGCAACTTGGAGCGACAGCGATGAATCCTCTTCGGAGGAAGAACAAAAAGAGGTTGCCAACATTTGCTTTATGGCAAACGAGATGATGAGGTAAGTTCTGAAAACCCTTGTGATGATTTTGCTTTGATGAATTATTTGAAGCTTTAATGAACTAGTAGATGATTTAAAATTTTGAAAAAGAAATACAAGTTTTGAAAAATGATAAATTTTTATTCAAAGAAAAAGAAATCTTACTAATGAAAAATGCTGAAATCTGAAAATGAAATTTGACAAAAGAAAAGAATCAATTTCTAATGAAAATGATAAATTAAAGAAGGAAGTTGATAAATATAAAAGTATTGTTGATAAATTTACTTATAGTTCTGAAAAACTTAATTTATTGTTAAGTAATCAAAGAGCTATATATGATAAAGCTGGTTTAGGATATAGACCTAACTTAAAACAAAAATTTGTCAAAAACTTTTTTAGAAAAGAACAAAATAGAGATAATGTTACATGTCATTATTGTAACAAGAAAGGTCATAAATCCTATGAATGTGATGCAAGAAAAGTAACAAAAAATTAAATAATAAAGGAAAGAAATATGGGTTCCAAAGGAACAATCTTTTATGCTACTAACCATGAAGGACCCAAGAAGGCTTGGGTACCTAAATATAAGACTTAATTATTTTTGCAGGAGTGTCTTGCGGCCAAAAGATCAAAGCGAAAGTGGTATCTCGATAGTGGCTGCTCAAGACACATGACGGGTGACAAGGATCAATTCATCACCCTTGAAGCAAAAGAGGAGGAGTTGTTACATTTGGTGACAATGGCAAAGGCCAAATCATGGGGTTTGGTAAAATTCAAATAACTCCCTCCACATATATTGAAAATGTCTTATATGTTAATGGTTTAAAACATAATCTAATTAGTATTAGTCAATTATGTGATAAAGGTTTTAAAGTATCATTTGAAGCATCTATCTGCACTGTTTCTAATCCCATTGATAATAGCATTGTTTTTATTGGAAATAGAAATGGCAATGTATACTTGATTGATTTAGACAATTTGTCTACTAGTAATCATTGCTTAGTTGCTAATAATGCTAATATGAATGAGATTGGTTGGTTATGGCATCGTAGATTAGGTCATGCAAGCACACACCTTATTTCAAAATTAATTAGAATGGATTTAGTAAAAGGACTTCCACAACTAGATTTTGAAAATAACAAAATTTGTGATGCATGTCAATTTGGAAAACAAACTAGAAATTCTTTCAAAACTAAAAATATTGTTTCCACTTCTAGGCCACTTGAACTACTTCACATGGATCTTTTTGGACCTACTAGAACCACAAGTCTAGGAGGAAAGAAATATGGTCTTGTGATTGTAGATGATTACTCTAGATACACTTGGGTATTGTTTTTAGCTCATAAGGATGAGACCTTTCCATTATTTTTGAAATTCTTCAAGAAGGTCACAAATGAGAAAAACAACACCATAGTGTCTCTAAGAAGTGATCATGGCACTGAATTTGAAAATCATTTATTTGAAAACTTTTGCATAGAAAATGGCATTCATCATAATTTTTCAGCACCTAGAACACCACAACAAAATGGAGTAGTTGAAAGAAAAAATAGAACCTTAGAAGACATGGCCCGTACCATGCTATGTGAAAGCAACTTACCAAAATACTTTTGGGCGGAAGCTATAAACACGGCATGTTACATTCTTAATAGAGCTTTAATTAGGCCAATCATTAAGAAAACTCCTTATGAACTATGGAATAATAGAAAACCAAACATAAGTTACTTTCATGCATTTGGTTGTAAATGTTTCATTCATAATAATGGTAAAGATAATCTAGGAAAATTTGATGCAAAATCTGATGAAGGCATTTTCTTAGGATATTCAACATCTAGTAAAGCCTATAGAGTGTTTAACAAGAGAAACTTAATTGTAGAAGAATCTATTCATGTAATTTTGATGAATCTTTAGCATCAAGTTCTGAAAAGATTGATGATGAGGAAGATACAAACATTCTAGAAAGAGATATTGAAAAATTGAATATAGATGTATCTTCAGATCATGAACAAGAAGCTAAAGATAATGATTCTCCTAGTGTTGATGTTGTTGATGCAAATCATAATGATGTAGATCTTCCTAGAGATTGGAGATATGCCTATGGTCATCCAAAAGAATTAATTATAGGTGATCCATCTCAAGGAGTAAGAACTAGATCATCAATGAGAAACATCAATAATCATCTTGCATTTGTATCTCAAATTGAACCTAAAACTATTGAAGAAGCAGAAAAAGATAATAATTGGATGTTAGCTATGCAAGAAGAATTAAATCAATTTACTAGAAATAATGTTTGGACTCTTGTAGATAGACCTAAAGATCATTCTGTTATAGGATCAAAATGGGTATTTAGAAATAAATTAGACGAAAATGGCATAGTAATTAGAAACAAAGCTAGATTAGTTGCAAAAGGATATAATCAAGAAGAAGGAATTGATTTTGATGAAACTTTTGCACCTGTAGCTAGACTAGAAGCAATTAGATTATTACTTGCATTTGCATGTCATATGCATATCAATTTATTTCAAATGGATGTTAAAAGTGCATTTTTAAATGGATTTATAAATGAGAAGTTTTTGTTGAACAACCACCTGGTTTTGAAGATCATGAATTTCCAAATCATGTTTTTAAATTACACAAAGCACTATATGGTTTAAAACAAGCACCTAGAGCTTGGTATGAAAGATTAAGTAAATTTCTAATTGAAAATGATTTTATAAGAGGAAATGTTGATAAAACACTATTTTTGAAAAGAAAAGACAAGGATTTATTAGTAGTACAAATATATGTTGATGATATTGTATTCGGTGCTACTAACAATTTGTTATGTCAAGAATTTGCTAAGTTAATGCAGGGTGAGTTTGAAATGAGCATGATGGGAGAACTCAACTTCTTCCTAGGACTTCAAATCAAGCAAAGCAAAGAAGGAATTTTCATCAATCAAGCCAAATACACAAAAGAACTGCTCAAGAAGTTTGGAATGGAGTCAATCAAACCACTTGGAACTCCTATGAGTCCTTCATGCAAATTGGACAAAGATGAAGATGGTAAGAAAGTAGATCAAAAATATTACAGAGGTATGATCGGATCTCTTCTTTACTTAACAGCTAGTAGACCAGATATATGTTTGCTGTATGTTTATGCGCTAGATTTCAATCTGAACCTAAAGAATCTCACTTAATTGCTGTAAAAAGAATCTTAAGATATTTAAGTGGAACTAAAAATGTAGGTTTATGGTATTCTAGAGACTCAACATTAAACTTGATTGCATATTCTGACTCTGACTATGCTGGATGTAAATTAGATAGAAAAAGCACAAGTGGAGCATGTCAATTCTTAGGTAGTAACTTAATCTCTTGGTTTAGCAAAAAGCAAAATTCGGTTGCATTATCTACTGCTGAAGCAGAATATGTTGCAGCTGGAAGTTGCTGTGCTCAAATCCTTTGGATTAAGAGACAACTTGAAGATTATGGCATAACACTTGATAAAACTCCAATTAGATGTGATAACACAAGTGCAATAAATCTAACTAAAAATCCAATTCAACATTCAAGAACAAAACACATTGAAATTAGATATCACTTTATAAGAGAACATGTAGCTAATAATGAAATTTGTCTTGAATATGTTAATACTGAAGAACAATTAGCTGATATATTTACAAAACCTTTGAGTGAAGAGAGATTTTGTTATCTTAGAGGTGAATTAGGGATATGTGACCCTTTGGATTGATTTTGAAACACTAAGGAATGACTATCTAGATTTCTATTAATTTCTTGATATTCCTTTCATAATTTTAAGGACAAATTATCTAGTCATCTGAGCATTTGATTCTTAATACTCCAAAATTTTATCAAAATTTTATAGAATTTATTTTGACAAGTTTCAGTTGTTTGAATCTCAATTATTTTTCTCTGAAACTGTCATTGGAGTCGACACCTCAGAATGAGGAGTCGACACCTTTGTCTGTGTCGCTCTCGGTCCCTGACCTTGGAGCCGACACCCGTGTAAGTGGAGCCGACTCCAGTTCGAGCGCTGACTGTGTTAGCGATTTGGAGTCGACACCCGACTTTGCGGGAGTCGACACCTGGGAATCCAAAATTGATTTATTAGGGCAGAGTCGACACCTCGTCATTTCCTAAACTTCGAATCCTCAACCAAATCCCTCCAAAACTCTCTCAAAGTCTCCCCATCTCTAATTCCACTCCTCCCAAGCTTTCCTAAGGATCCAATGGCACCTAAGAGGAGAGGTTCGGTGTTGGAGCGACTGTGGTGACCGGAAGCGTTCCGAGGCGACCCATCCGCGAGCCGTCTCCAAGCGAGGATTCCTCCACCGATTCAGACAATCCAACACCACTTCACCTCAGGTAGATACCCTAGCAGGGAGGGTAATCACAATGGGTAGGAAAGTTGACTTCGAATTCTTTCAATCCAAGGGTTTTTCAATTGGTAATCAACTTAAGGAAGCTGGGATGGGATAAGTCTGCTCTCTTGATGTTCCCACTTACCCAGCTTTAGTAAAAGAATTTTATTTCAATTTATCTAGAGGAGATGGTGGTTTAGTAAGCTCTGTTAGAGGCAAAGGATTCATCTTACATTCAAAAATTAGGAAATCTCCTGAGCATCCCTATTACCGGATTAGCTGCGGATATGCACAGTGATAGATCAGCGGCCTTATCAAGGATGTTAGGAAGAGTTGTTGAAGAATTTGAGGAAATTAGGGCTAATCAGTTGCCCTTGGAATTAAGGTTGTTACACAACATTTGCAGCAGGATTTTGTTCCCAAAGACCGGACGTTTTGAGTATGTCTCCGAGCGGGACATTGTTGTGATGGATAGTGTATTGACCGGTCAGCCTATTAACCTAGCAGCCATGATGATATTCTATATGGCCGAGGCCGGAGGGAAGAGAAGATCATCACTACCTTATGGCATGATTCTCACGATGGTATTCAGGAGCCAAGGAGTAGTGATTCTAGAGAATGAACCATCAAGAGCCTGAGACACACCGATTATTATAGTTTACTTTGCATCGAATGGGATTTGTCAAGTTAATGGTCAGTGGGAAAGGAAAGGCAACGTAGATGAGAGAGCCCCTGAGCCCAGACATTCTGCACCTTGTGAGGCTGGTCCATCTATGAGGATTCCCTCTGCATCCTAGTACTCCTGCTCCAGCTCCTGCTCCAGTACCTGTGATTCATCCACTTCTTCAGTCGGATTTTCAGACCTTCAGTTAGAGCAACTCAAAAATCTTCTTGCTGCTCAGAAGGATGAATTGAAGACTGAGTTTGACAACAAATTTATGAATCTTAAAGAAACTCTTTATTCCTTAGATGATCGGATTGCCAAAATTGAATCAACTCTTAGCTCTTCTACTGGATCTTTAAGTAGTGACTTGAAGAACATTTTTGAAGAACTTAAAGACATTTGTGGAGATTCTGAAACCTATTCAAAGTGCAATGCCGAGTTACAAATAAAATTGTCACTGCTTGTACTTTTGTTGATGAAAGATTAAAAGACTACGTCAAGCTTCAAACTGAAGGAATGCAGAAGATTGTAGATCATTTAACAAGGATAATTAGAACTAATATTGATCTTCATGTAAATTGATATAATGAAAGTTGTAATTTTGATGTAATGAAAGTTTCAATTTTGATAGTATTTTGATGTAATGAAAGTATAATTCTGATGTAATGTAAGCATAGTTTCTTTTTAATGAAAATAGTTTCATTTTGCAATACTTGACCTTTGATGAAATTTCAGTTTCATTTTGTAACACTTGACTTTTGATGAAATGAAATTATCTTTTGATCTATCAATTTGATCTTTTGACTTAACTTTTCTTTATCTTTTTGTTGATTACAAAAAAGGGGAGAAAGTTATGTCGTATATGCATTGATTAGTAATTGATTGGAATTCAATTAAAGCTTATTTGATTGATTAATTTAATTGGAGAAAGTTATGTTGTATATGCATTGATTGGTTATGCTTTAATTGGCATTTATTTAATTAGTATCAAGTGACTTTGTATAAAGTGATACAAGTGATTTTGGATATGCATTAATTCAATTAAGCTTAAGTGAAAATTGAAATGACTAAATTCTAAGTATCAAACACGAACAATTGATAATTTGAACTTCATAGGGGGAGCTACCTTATTCAGGGGGAGCTTACTTATGAGGATCACTCTCTTGAAAATTTTAATTTAAGAATACTATGCATATACTCAATGTTTTTATAATCATCAAAAAGGGGGAGATTGTTGACCCAACTATTGATTTTGATGATTAATAAAGGAATTGAGTATATTTATTTGATTACTAATGGATTTACAAGTATTTCAGGACTCAAAAATATTTGATCAATTTAAATAATTAAGAAACGTGTTTTGAATCAATTGCAAAACATTAATTTCAAAGTTTCAGAACCTGGAGTCGACACCTAGAATTCCTGGAGCCGACCCCATGGCCATTCAAATTTTCTTCTGATTTTTGATATGGTCCGGAGCCGACACCTAGAGTTTCGGAGCCGACACCCAGAGTTTCGGAGTCGACACTTACAGTGTCTGGAGCCGACTCCGATGCGGGGACAGAACGTTGATTTTTTGAGCATCTTGGAGCCGACACCTACAGTATTCGGGAGCCGACACCTGACGATGGCGAGCCGACACCTAACTTTTTGGAGCCGACTCCTCGACGAACTCAGAACTTTCTATTTTTGGAAAAACGACTTGGAGCCGACACCTGAAAAGTTGGAGCCGACTCCAACCTATCTGGGATGAAAATTTAAATTGCCAGATCAGCTCTAACGGTAATATTTTCTTTTTACCTAATTTCTAACGGATATATTTTGTTTCCAGGTACATTCCAACGGCTAGTTTTCTTCCCAAAAGGATTAAAAGAAATCTATAAAAAGGAAAAACATACGTTTGAAAAGTGACAGAAAATAGAAAAATTTCAAATCAAAAATCCGAGAAAGCCTGAGCCTGAATCTCAAGAGAAAAGCACTCAAATTCAAATCCTTCCACTCCACAAAGCTCAAAGAAGAATCCAAGGCATTCAATCTTGAAAAAATCGAAGGATTCTCAAAGGGGAAGAAGAAACTCTATTTTGAAGATTTTCCAACTTCTCATCTGCAACATTTGCAACGAATCAAAGCTGAGGCTGATTCAACATCTCCAAAGAGAAGAGGAAAAGAAGAAAAGCTCAACTCCAATCTACTTCAAACAGGCTTTTCTAAACTTATTTGTTCATTCATTTGAATATCTGCTCATTTGAGGAGCTTTGTATTATTGAAAAATTCTTTTCATTCTTGTTTGTGCTGGTTCAATCTGGGGGATTGAACTAGTGGAGGTTGTATACCTCGGGTCAAGCTAGATAAGCTTGAGTTTAGGGTTTTGTGCTGGTGAGCCCGAAAACCGGCTGGGTTCGTTGTGATCCCGGGGAAAACAACAAGTTTTGAGTTGTGATCTTGTAAAACAACTCGGCTGTAATCTAGTCGATTATAGTGTGGACCCAAGTGAATCTTGGGAGTGGACGTAGGTGTTGGATACACCGAACCACTATAAAATTATTGTGTTTGTTGTGCTTCCATTATCTCTATCTCCTTGTTTGTGCTTTATATTTGCCTTTTATTTAATTTTATTTAACTTAAAGCTAATAGTTTTCAAAAGGTTTAAATTTTTAAAGAACCCAATTCACCCTCCCCCCTATTGGGTTGCCATCTGGGCCATCATTTCTCATGCAAGGGTGCCAAAGGGGCTAACGTGGCAACCATAAATGCCTTAATGCATGGAAGGAAATAAAGAATTAAATACCTTAGAGAAGGTAGATGCACGTGGCCTTTATGAGGCCATAAATGCCTTTGTGCGAAAGACATAACGTGGCGGAGGCCGAGCGAGACGATGCCGGGGCAGGTCGACTTGGAAGAGAGCAGGAGGAGGCCGGAAGAGAGCGGGAGGAGGCCGACTTGGACTTTCTCCCTCTCTTCGCATCCATGACGCTCCATTCCACTAAATGTGCCAAGGCGGGGCCGACATGGAAGAGACGGGGCTTGAGTGCCGAGGCGGGGCCAACTTGAAAGAGACGGGGCTTGAGTGCCAAGGTGGGGCCGACTTGGAAGAGATGGGGCTTGAGTACCGAGGCGGGGCCGACTTGGAAGAGGCGGGGCCGACTTGAATGAGAGGGCCGACTTGAATGAGGCAGGGCCGACTTGGAAGAGGCCAGGACGGGACGATGCCGAGGCGGGGCCGACTTGAATGAGAAGGCTGACTTGAATGAGGCGGAGCCAACTTGAATGAGAGGGCCGACTTAAATGAAGCGGGGCCGACTTGAAAGAGGCTGATGTGAGGCCGACTTGAATGAGAGGGCCGACTTAAATGAGGCGGGGCCAACTTGGAAGAGGCCGGGACGGGACGATGCCGAGGCGGGGCCGACTTGAATGAGAGGGCCGGCTTAAATGAGGCGGGGCCGACTTGGAAAAGGCCAGGATGGGATGATGCCGAGACGGGGCCGACTTGAATGAGGCCGGGACGAGATGATGCCGAGACGGGCCTACTTGAATGAGAGGCGGGGCAGTGGGGCCAACTTGGAAGAGGCCGGAACAGGACGATGCCAAGGCGGGGCCGGCTTGAATGAGAGGGCCGGCTTAAATGAGGCGGGTCGACTTGAATTAGGCGAGGCCAACTTGAATGAGAGGGCCTCGAACTTCTTCCTCTCTTTACATTATGCCCACTCCATTAAATGCTCGCCAAGTCATTATGACCGCACCATTAAATGCTCCAACCCTTTTGACTTGATTGCTGGCCATTAATGACATAAGGCCCTTAGACGAACCCACGCACGTGGCCCCTTTTTCCTTTTTGTTCTCTTTCTTCATCATGACGGAGCAATGTCGTGGAAAAAATGTTTAATGCCCATTGTGCCCTTCGAAAAGAAAACCGAGTAGAACAGTGAGGCCGCCTAAGAATTAAGCCGTCAAAAAAGGCCATCGCCGCCGCCTAAGAAAATTGTTTGGAAATTTCTATCTTGAGAGGATGCCATCCAAAAATTGTTGTATTTATTGCCCATGGAGTCAACTTGCCCCATCAAATGCCCCCCACACTCCTTAAGCTTGTGTGCCACACATCAGCTAAGCAAAGGAGTGTAGAACTTTAAGAAATTTTGGAGGTAAATCAATTACCTTATGCCCACCACTCAAAGCAACGTATGCCAATTTCTGGGGGTATGCTCATCAATCAGCCGTTGAGCCAAAGATAAAGCCATTGAGGCTGCAATAATGCGGCTGAGGCAGAGATAAAATTGCCAAAGCAGAAATAGAGCCATGGAGGCTACAATGATACTACTGAGGCTGAGATAAAATTGCCGAAGCAGAAATAGAGCCATGGAGGTTGCAATGATGCCGCTGAGGCTGAGATAAAGCCATTGAGGCTGCAATAATGCCGCTGAGGCTGAGATAAAATTGCCGAAGCAGAAATAGAGCCGTGGAGGCTGCAATGATGCCGCTGAGGCTAAGATAAAATTACCGACGCAGAAATAGGGCCGTAGAGGCTGCAATGATGCCGCTGAGGCTGAGATAAAGCCGTTGAGGCTGCAATAATGCCGCTGAGGCTGAGATAAAGCCGTTGAGGCTGCAATAATACCGTTGAGGCTGAGATAAAGCCGTTGAGGCTGAGATAAAATTGCCGATGAGGCTGCAATAATGCTGCTGAGGCATAGATGACACCGTTGAGGCAAAGATAAAGCCGTTGAGGCTGCAATAGTGCTGCTGAGGCAGAGAGAAAGCCGTTGAGGCTGAAATAATGCCGCTGAGGCAGAGAGAAAGCCGTGGAGGCTGCAATAATGCCGCTAAGGCAGAGAGAAAGCCGTTGAGGCTGCAATAGTGCCGCTGAGGTAGAGATAAAGCCATGAGACAAAAATAATACCGCTGAGGCAGAGAGAAAGCCGTTGAGGCTGCAATAGTGCCACTGAGGTGGAGATAAAGCCGTTGAGGCTGAAATAATGCCGCTGAGGCTGCAATGATGCCATTGAGGCAGAGATAAAATTTTCAAAGCAGAGATAGAGCTGCAGGGGCTAAAATAAAATTGCCTCGAGTGTTTGTGTGCTGGTTCGGGAGGTGACTCGAGCGGGTATGGGCTGTTAGGGATTTGAACCGACTCGAAGGCGTATGCTAGCCATACCGAGTGGTGTCCCATTAGCCGTGATGCCATCGAGCTCCTTCAAAATTGCCTTGGGTGTTTGTGTGCTGGTTTGGGAGGTGACTCGAGCGGGTACGGGCTATTAGGGACTTGAACCAACTCGGAGGCATATGCTAGCCAAACCGAGTGGTGTCCCATTAGCTGCGATGTCGTCGAGCTCCTTCGAAACTGCCTTGGGTGTTTGTGTGCTGGTTCAAGAGGCAACTCGAGCGGGTACGGGCTGTTAGGGACTTAAACCGACTCAGAGGCGTATGCTAGCCAGACCGAGTGGTGTCCCATTAGCCGCGATGCCGCTGAGCTCCTTCGGAACTATCTCGGGGGTTTGTGTGCTGGTTCGGGAGGCAACTCGAGCGGGTACGGACTGTTAGGAACTTGAACCGACTCAGGAGTGTATGCTAGCCAGACTGAGTGGTGTCTCGTTAGCCGCGATGCCGCCAAGCTCCTCCAGAACCGCCTTGGGGGTTTTGTGGCCGACCCAAAGGGTGACTCAAGGTCGCTGAAACCATAGGTCTTGAACCACCATGGGAGTTTCGTGGCAGGCCCGGGGGTGACCTTCTGATCGCAGGATCGACGAAAGCCTTTTGAATGGTTTGTTTTGTTGGTTTTCCTGTAATGCATTCAGACACTAATGAAAAGAAACTTTTTCTCAAAGTGTATTGTACTTAGCTTTTTTATTGAAGAAATTTATCTCCTTCTGCTTCATTTGGGGGCTCCATGTTTGTGGCATTTGTTGGTGAGCTTGGAGGGGCTCTTTACTGATAGCTTGAGCCTGCTCTTGCTGATGAGCCTTGGAGAGGCATGACAGTGGCGAGTCTCTTGCTAAGAAGATCTCCCACCGGATGGATGATAGCTGGCTTGAGCAGCAACCAAAGGAGTAGCGTAAGCTCTTGTTTGCCGCTGTGTGGCCATGAGAAACATTGCTTGTGTAGCTTTTGGACAGCTGCTGCTAATGCTGAGATTTCAAAGGATGAGGGTGGCATGCTTTTTGGCTTGAAGTGGTGACGATGGTGGAGCAGAGAGCTGGCCTCCTACTGCGGAGCCCATTGAGGGTGCCCTCCAGCATAACTGGCAAAAGCTTTTATTGTTGTAGTAGAGGGAGTGAGAGCTTGTAGCTCAGTATCGTAGAACTCTATTCTCTCCTCCTTCCTGGCGCGCCAATCTGATGCTGCCAGATTACCCCCTCGAACGTTCGCGAGCGTCCGGTTGCCTTCTCCAGCGAGCCCGGGATCTTTCGGTGAGCTTCTCACATCTGGGAGCCTGCAAAAAGTCTCAGGGGCCGAAGATTCCAGCGGGGACCCTCCGACGCTCAAGTCAGTGCCCTGGGCAACAGCCGTAAGCTTGAGGAAGCTCGGAAGAGAGAGAAAGGCTCATAGGAGAGCTCTCTGTGAGCAAGAATGAGCATTTTGGAGTGTAATGAGTGTGTTATCGGAGTTATCAGTTCTTAGTTACCTAGTCGGGGGGTCCCTCTTACCCATTTTATAGGTGTATGGAGTCTATCTGATTTGAGTGGTTGAGGCCTCATAATGATGACTTTTGTGGGTAAAGTGTCAGAGTTGATGTCTGTGAGGCTTGGGGTGCTGCCACTTGTAAGAGCATTTAAGGTGATGGCAGCAATGACAGAGCTTGCTTCCTTCTTTGGCATGTCAGGGCTGCAGGTTAAATCCCATCAAAGTGGGTGGCTGCAGCTGGTTGGTGGGTCAAGTTCCGTCAGAGTGGGAGGCTGCAGCTGGTTGGTGGGTCAAGTTCCGTCAGAGTGGATGGCCACTTGATTTGACCGCTTCAAGGAAGAGAGATAAAAGGTGGAGGAGTCTCATCACCATCACGAGCCATACATCCGTCTGGGATGGAAGAGTTGGGAGTTGAAGCCAGCTGTCCTTTGTCGTCCTACCATGATGCTGTCCATCGTCTAGTCGAAGCCGGGATAGAGAGCTTGGAGCAGAGCCACGGACGAAGCCATCCATGGCCATGAGCAAAGTCAGAGAGGCTGTCTTGCATGGTGCTGGAAGGCCAGGAAGAAGCCAAGTGGCCGGGAAAGTCAACCGGAGGCAGGCCGTAGAGGACTTCTTTGAGTCGTGGAGTTAAGAACTCCTTGTCTCGGCTTCATTACGCCATCCTTTTTCATACAAGGGAGTCAAAGGGACAACCATAAATGCCTTAATGCATGAAAGGAAATAAAGAATTAAATACCTTAGAGAAGGTAGATGCACGTGGCCTTTATGAGGCCATAAATGCCTTTGTGCGAAAGACATAATGTGGAGGCAGAGTGGGACGATGCCGGGGCAAGCCAATTTGGAAGAAAGCGGGAGAAGGCCGACTTGGACTTTCTCCCTCTCTTCGCGTCCGTGACGCTCCATTCCACTAAATGTATTGAGGCAGGCCGACTTGGCAGAGACGGGGCTTGAGTGCCGAGGCGGGGCTGACTTGGAAGAGGCCATTAAATGTGCCGAGATGGGGCCGACTTGGAAGAGACGGGGCTTGAGTGCCGAGGCGGGGTCGACTTAAATGAGAGGGCTGACTTGAATAAGGCGGGGTTGACTTGGAAGACGATGCTGAGGCAGGGCCGACTTGAATGAGAGGGCCAACTTGAATGAGGCGGGGCCGACTTGGAAGACGATGCCGAGGCGGGGCCGACTTGAATGAGAGGGCCGACTTGAATGAGGCAGGGCCGACTTGAATGAGGCCGGGACGGACGATGCCGAGGCGGGGCCGACTTGAATGAGAGGGCCTGCTTGAATGAGAGGGAATGAGAGGGCCGGCTTAAATGAGGTGGGGCCGACTTGAAAGAGGCCGGGACTGGACGATGCCGAGACGGGGCTGACTTGAATGAGAGGCAGGGCCGAATTGAATGAGGCCGGGACGGGATGAGGCGGGGCCTACTTGAATGAGAGGCGGAGCCGACTTGAATGAGAGGACCGACTTAAATGAGGCGGAGCCGACTTACATGAGGCGGGCCGACTTGAATGAGGCTGGGCCAACTTGGAAGAGGTTCGGCTTGAATGAGAGGGCTAGCTTGAATGAGAGGGCCGGCTTAAATGAGGCGGGGCTGACTTGAATGAGAGGGCTGACTCTGACTTCTTCCTCTCTTTGCACTACGTGCCCGTGATGCTCCACCCCATTAAATGCTGGCCAAGTCGTTATGACCTGCACCATTAAATGCTCCAGCCCTTTAGACATGACTATTGACCATTAATGACAGAAGGCCCTTGGACGAACCCATGCACATAACGTGGCCTCTTTTTTCCTTTTTATTCTCTTTCTTCATCATGATGGAGCAATGCCATGGAGAAAATGTTTAATACCCATCGTGCCCTTCGAAAAGAAAACCGAGTAGAACAGTGAGGCCGCTTAGGAATTAAGCCGTCGAGAAAGGCCGCCACGGCCGCTTAGGAAAATTGTCTAGAAATCGCTATCTTCAGAGGATGCCATCCAAAATATGTTGTCTTTATTGCCCATGGGGTCAACTGGCCCCATCACGACTCATTTCAATTCTATTCATGTGGTTATTATTTCTGGTTTATAGCTTTCAGTGCATCCAGAATCAGGGCGGCCCAGCCATCAGCCCTAACATCATTTACTGCTGAGGTGAGAAGAAAGGAAGAAGAGTTTTAAGCAAACCAGACCTTCATACAGAAGTTAGGCACAATTCAACTAAAAAAAATTAAGTCATTAAATTTTGTACCTCGTCATTTATGTCAATCCATCTGCATCTCATTAATTATTTTACACAAGATTAAATCCTTTTTGTAAGTGACTTTTTTTTAAAAAAAAGATGGATGATCACACCAGTTTAGTGCGAGTCAGTCCGGATAGATCAGAAAATAGAAGTTGTTTAGGTACAATAGGACAGGGGTCACCCTATTTTCAGAACCAAAAATCCAATAAATGGGCCGCTATACCCGCAACTCAGTCGGCCGTCGAGTTGGCCTCTCGATATATATGTCGGATCTGGGATCTAGAGACCTCCCGCAGAGTAGACCAAGCATTCAAGAGCAGAAGGTTAATTGGAGAGTGATGGTACATAGCAATCCTACAAGAGCCAACATATGACAATGAGAGAGTCTCCCTCAATAAAGAGACTCTGGGCATGAAGGATTCGTGTAGCATAGGAAATACCTATCCATGCTTTATACAACTCCGCCATAGGAACGAAGGAGTCAAGGAAACCAAATCCCCCTGCTGTCAGCATATCTCCATTCATCCCTCTGATAATAAAAGCAGAGCCAACTAATTTACCCCGCACATTTCCATCAAAGTTGATTTTAACATATCCTGGGGGAGGCTCCCAAGAGATAAAAATTGTCTGTCGGTTCGCTACTGAAGTAGCAGAGGAACCCCAGTGACCAGAGCTGTTAAAATCAATATCAGAGCAATAGAGTGTGTAATCAGCAGAGAAGGATATAGCTTTCCGAGCAGTCCGCTGTGGGGAGACTCAGCTGATTCCGAGATAACCATATCTAGTACGCTGTGGCAGCCCAAATGGCATCCTGCTGCTGGTTATCACTCCTTATATCTCTCAGAAAGGAGGTCTGCCATGAGCTTGTACCCCCCTCCCTAATCTGATATCCCATAAAATGCCAAATCTGTTTTGCTCTAGGGTAATCAAAGATGATATGGTCAATAGTCTCATCCTCCTAGCCACACAAAGGGCAAGTAGCCTGGATGGACAATCCCCTACCTGAGAGCAAGGAGCAAGTAGGAAGATAGTTCCACTCAAGCTTCCAAATAAAGAGCTGAAGCCTGGAATGGATAGGAAGCTTCCATATCCAAGCAGCATCCCTCGTGTCTTGGGGCTGCGGCCTATAGATCTTCACAAGATCCCTGGTCGGAGCCCTAGAGAGACATGATCTCCTCTATAATCTTGTATTCTCAGCATGGCCATCAACAAGTGGAATAAAAAGAATCCGATGAGCTAGCTCCTTACTAAAAAATCGATGCACCGTGGGTATATATCAGGAGCAGAGATCCTAAAAGATCATATCAGACACTCTCATATGGCAAGGGACTTCAGTACTGATAAGAGTAGGCCAACGCGAGAGAGGAATCTCTAAAAGCCAAGTGTACTCGACAACATTCACCAATGAACCATCTCCAATCATCCACGTGATATTATGCATGACAGCTGGTGCACGACAGCAAAAGTCCTTCTAGAAAAAGAAATAACCATGGGAGGAATGAAAATTCATGTTAGGAGTCTACTCACCATATCTAGCATGCATAAAGGAACTCCAAAAACAGTGCGGGTCAAGAAGGAAATGTGAGGTATGTTTAGCAAGCATAGCGTCCCTTTGCACCATTAGCGACTGAATACCGAGGCCTCCTTCAGTGATTGGCATGCATATAGTATCCCAAACCAGTAAATGTATACCATGACCATCTTGCATCGAGTCCCAGAGGAAGTCTCTAAAGCATCTCTCTATTCTTCTTAGACAAGTAATCGGGATAGCAGCATTGGATAGTAGATGAAAAGGGAGGGACATTAGAACCGAACGAAGAAGGGTAATATGAGCCATCTTAGATAACCCTGTAACCTGCCAGTCATCTATACGATGATGGACCCGATGCTTAAGCTCACTGTAATCAGAGCATCGCGGCCGCCTACCAGTGATAGGGATCCCCAAATACGTTAGTTGATCAGCCTGAGTGAATATGCCAAAAGTATGGAGAATGGCTTCCCTCATAGAACTGGAAGTCTTCATATTAAAACAAACCATAGATTTGTATAGATTGACCTTTTGCCTCGAGGCCCGATAGTACTCCTGCACAATAGCACCATAAGCACTCGCATTACGGACATTAGCCTTCCCCAACAAGATACAATCATCCGCAAAAAGGAGATGATAGACTCATGGCCCATCTGGAGCTGCCAAGAAGGGAACACTACGAAAATCGTGCTACACCTGATGGAGTGCGCGCAATAAATCATTGGTAGAAAGGATGAACAATAATGAAAAAAGCAGACAGCCTTGATGCAGCCCCATAGCCGAATGGAAGAATTCCGTCTGGTAGCCATTAATAATGAGCGAGAAAGATGGTCTATAGATGCATTCCATAATCCAGTCAATGAAAAGCCCATCGAACCCAAACTCTAAAAGGGTACTATATATAAAACTCCAGCTCAGTCTATCATAAGCTCGTTCTATGTCAAACTTTATAGCCATAAGACTCTATCGGCCAGAGGATCTGTGAAGGTCATGTATAAACTCCTGAGCTATGAGGACATTATCTGATATATTGCATCCTTTAATAAAAGCGTCCTGTTCCACATATATAATGCAAGGTATAATTATCCTCAAGCGATTACCTAAGAGCTGAAAATATACCTTATATAAGGTAGTACATATATTGATGGGCCCATAGTGCAGGGGGCACGGTGGAAGAAGGCATTGGTCCAATTGAAAAAGGCATTTCGCAGCAGCTGGAAAGGGAGTTAAAAAAACAAAGAAATGGTGGAAGGCTGTACCTTGCCCCACTCGACATGGTAGTGGCTTCATGGTCCCCTAACAAGAAAATGAGAGAAATTTGGACCATTCTACCATGGCCATTCTAGCACTGCCACATTGATGAGTCTAAGGATACCCCCTTACTCTTTGTCGGGTTAGATTGAGATTTTTTTTTCAATTTTTTGAAAATAATATTTCAACCATGCCTAATTAAATGTGTAGTGTTCCAAGCCTTAGCTCAATTAACTAGCTAATGGATCAAAATCACATAATTTAAAAACTTAATTGAATGTTTATTGATAATAAATAAATTTAAATTATAAGCACATAACATTTTTTTTTATTTAATATAAAATTAAATTTAAAATATCACAATTTTTTTCCTTATACTTTAATGTTCTCGTTATCGAATCGTTGGTGTTACACTTCATGCAATGACAAAAAATTATCACTATGTTATGAGTAATTCTTTTCTTATAATAGCCACTCTAGGATGAATAAAAAAAAATAATAATAATAAAATAATTACCTTTGAAACTTAGATCTCAAAAGATCAATAAATAAATAGATAAAAGTTTTCTTTCATTGTTAAAAAGAGATTTTGACTTTCACCCTCACGTCCCATGCCACCCTCATCATTTTTTGTCGCACTATAGCAACGTACTCGCCGATTAACGCATCAACTGTCCTCCCTTGTCGCATGATTGTCACCATTGCAAGATAGCTGGCACCTTGCTGTACCTATTGTTTAAAAAAAAAAAATATAGGTCCAATAACACTAAGAATTAATCTTCTATCCACGAGATGCGCTGTTACACAGCCTAAAATCAGATGCATTCGCTGGAACTCCGATTCCGTCATTCTCAAAATATTCGGTACCATATGTTATTGTCAGATCATCACCCTCGAATATTCGTAAGCGTTCAATCATTTTTTCCAGCATGTCAAGGATCTTTCGACGAGCTTCACTCGATCAAAAACCTACAAAAAGTCCTAGAAACTGAAGATTCCAGTGAAAACCCTTCGACACTCAAGTCAGTGCTCTAAGCAACAGCCATGAGCTTGAGAAAGCTTGAAAGAAAGAGAGGCTTAGAGAAGAGCTCTTTGTGAGTAAGAAAGAGCGTGTATTGTTGTAGTTGTTGGTTACCCGATCGAAGGTCCCTCTTACCCAATTTATTCATCTTTGGACTCTATGTCTTGCTTGGGAAGCTTGGGGCCTTATCATTTAGTGATGAAATGAGTCACGTGAAGTCTCATGATGGACCATGACTTTTGGGGCGCATCTAGTCTGAGTGGTTGAGGCCTCATGATGAATAATGACTTTTATGAATGAAATGTCAGGACTGATGTCTGTGAGACTTGAGGTGCTGCCACTTGTCAGAGCATTTATGATAGGGGCAGCAACAGCAAGGCTTGCCCCCTAATTATATGTCAAAGCTAAAGGCACTGTCCCATTAAAGGTGGGTGGCCACTTGATTATCCTGTATCTCTTCCTATGCATGTACGGACAATGGTTGAGCCAAGCATGTGGGCCCATGCATGCAAATTCCTATGCATGTAAGCCTCGCTACCTTCCACGCCTGCTTGCCACATTGCCATGGGCATCCTCATGCATGCATGAAACCAGCAAGTGCAACGTGGCTGGCATGAAGGGCAGTCGGGCACTGAAGGCGTAGAGTGGGAGCTAGGATCTCTACGTTGGGGTTGAGTTGGGATGGAGCCTAGAGTCAAAAGTCTTCGAGGAGTTGGTAGCTTCCATGGACTCTGAAGTCGGGTCCGCCATCGAGGATGATCATGAGGCGTGGAGTCAGGAACTCCTCGTCTTGGCTTCCTTGCCTCCAATGCCATCTTTTCTCATGCAAGGGGGCCAACGTGGCAACCATAAATGCCTTAGTTCATTGGAGGGAATAAGGAAATAAATCCTTAGAGCAAGCATGTAGTGGGATGTATGTGTATGTCATAAGACCATAAATACCTTGGCGCATCAATGCAAGAGGGAGCCAACGTGGCTGTGGAGTCGAAAATCTGAAACCGAAGCCACCTAGAAAGACCGCCTAGAAAGGCCACCCAGGATAGGGCCACCTAGGAAGGCCGCCTAGGAATACCGCCTAGGATGGGTCTACCCAGGAAGGCTGCCTAGGATGCCCGTCCAGAAATTGCTGGGGTCAAGCCTAGATGCAGTCATTGTAGCCCATGGGATCGATTGGCTCTATCATATGCCCCCACACTCCTTGAGCTTGTAGGCCTTATAATCGCCAAGCTAAAGGAGTGTAGAACTTTTTTTTTTTGCTAACTTCAATTCTAGTTCCTTCCCAGTGGGAAAATTCTTTTCCTTTTGTGCTGCCTTGTGTGGATATCTGCACGCTCTCTGGAGCCATGCTTTTGCCTATAACCGGCTGAGGGCAGCCAGCAATCCTCTCCCGATGCAGAGTCTGAAAGTGGATGCTCATCAACTGTAAGCCGAGATTGATCTTTCTTATTGTGAGTTGACTTGGGGCTTCTAATTGGCCAACGTTGGCCGCTAGCCAGTAGGGTTGATAGAGCTGTTAAGGCTGCAATAAAACCATTAAGGTTATAATGATGCCGCTGAGGCAGGTATAAGGCTGTTGGGGATGAAATAAAATCGCCTCGAGGATTTTGCGGCCAGCCTGGGCGTTGACTCCGGGCCACCGAAATCATAGGACTTGAACCGTCTCAGAGGTTTCTCGCACCGGTCTAAGAGTGTCCTTATGATCGCGGGGCCACCAAGGTCATTTTGAAAATTACCATGGGGGTTTCTCGCGCTAGCCTGTGGGTTTGAGATGTTGAATGAAAATAAACTTTTTCTCAAAGTGTAGTGTACTTAGCTTTTATGGCTTTTTGCCTTTGCGTTGTGTTTGGTGTCGATGTTGATTAAGGGCTTGAAAACATTTTCTTTGAAGAAATTTGTCTTCTTCTACTGATTTGAATACTTCAGTATGTTGGCGATCTGCCCCCAGGGAAGCATGTTGACTGAAGATGGAAGGTATCAGTGCCAAAATCCTAGAGCAGCTGGAACAGAATTCGCAGGAGGTCCTAGGCTCGGTTTGGCTCTTAAGTGCAACAGAGAGAAAGAGAGAAGGAGAGAGAGGGGGAAGGTGGAGTCAACAGTCAAAGCCCCTTGTCCCCATCTCCCACCTTGTATTAATAGCACCAGCACCTCTCAGCTTACCACCATCGGGGATTAAAAAACCCATAAATACTTGAGGTGACTAGGAGTTAGGATGCTCATAAATGCCCGAGGTGACCGGCCATGGGTAATGCCTCAAGTTCGTCCATCCTAGGAATTACTCTGCCATCGATTCCTTCATTTAGGGGGCTTCAAGGTGCTTTTACTGCTTAATCTTCTGGGGATGTCTCCTAGCATAACTGCATAATTGGTAAAAGTCTGAGCGCGTGCTACTGTGTGAAGGCTTGCAATTTTAGTATCATAGGGCTATCTTTCCTTTAGTGCCCTCCGTGTGAAGTTAGCTTCATCGGCGTGGATATATTTCTATGCACGACTTAGGAGCTCAGCGTAGGAGCTAGAAGGCTTCTTGTCTAGTGAATAAGTGAAGCGGGAGCGACGAAGTCCCTACTTCAAGGCCAAAGTGGCCACAACATCATTGAGGTAATAAATCTTCATGGCAGCCATCTTGAAACGGGCCACAAAATCTTTTAGGGGTTCTTCCTTCTTCTATCGGATGGAGAATAAGCTATCTTCCTTATGGGGAATCGTTCGATGGCATCAAAGTGCATCAAAAAAGCCATCTCCAACTGTCAGAAAGAGTCGATGTTGTGCGGAGGTAGGCAAGAATGTCAAACGCGCGCAGTTTTCCACAGAGTGGCCAAAAAAATAATACATAAAAGGGTATCAGTCGCCCCTTGAATTTGCATCATAGCCTTGTAGCTCTTGAGGTGATCAAGTAGATCTGTGGTGCCATCAAACGGATCCAACTGAAGAAGGCAAAATTTGAAAGGAATGGGCTCTTCCATAATACGATGAGTGAGGGGTGGATGAGTGTTGTAGTCGACCTCAGGCTGATTGTTGAGCCTCTGACTAAGCTCCTTCAGCCGCTGGTGTTATTCATCTAGATGCCTCTTCATCTCATGATTAAAGTCCTCCTCAGATGACTCGGAAGGTGAGTAAGGGGAGGAGTGATGCCACTGATAATGCTCCCGTTTGGGTTCCTTCCCGTGTCACTGTTGGAAAAAGGGACTGCTCGAGCGAAAGGCAGGAGACCGCGGACTTTTGAAAGCTTCCTGGTGGTGGTGCTTAGGTGAAGCATGATGGCAGTGAGCCTCTCTCTGAGGAGATCTTCCGCAGAAGGATTGTTGGCTAACTGGTGCAGCTATCATAGGCAATGTGAGAGGCTTGATCTGCTACTGAGTGGCCACTGAGCGTTGCTCCTGCAGCTTATGAACTGCTGCAATCAAAGCTTGAACTTATTGATTAAGGATAGCCAATTGGTTAATTAGAACAGCTGAGGCTGGTGGTGAAGGAGGAGCAGAGAGGGTGGTCTTCTGTTGCTCAGTGCGATGTGGATGCTCCCCGGTATGACTAGCGGAGACCTCCGGCATATGCATCACCACCATGGTTATCGTAGAGGGGACAAAGGCTATAGCTCAGGGAGACATAGCTCTCTTTCCTTAAGTGCATCCCCCTACCTGGCACGCCAATCTGTTGTTGCCATATCATCCTCCTTGATTGTCCGCGAGCATTCGGTCACCTTCTTCGGTGTGCCAAGGACCTTCCGGCGGGTTTTGGTTGATCGGGAGCCTGCAAAAAGTCTCGGGGACCAGAGATTCTGGCGGGGACCATCCGACGCTCAAGTCAGTGCTTTGAGCAATAACCGTGAGCTTGAGAAAGCTCGAGAGAGAGAGGCTTAAAGAAGAGCTCTCTATGAGCAAGAATGAGCGTGTGTTGTTGTGGTTATTGGTTACCTGGTCGGGGGTCCCTCTTATCTAATTTGTTCATCTTTGAACTCTGTGTGTCTTGCTTGGAAGCTTGGGGCCTTATTATCTAGTGATGAAATGAGTCACGTGAAGTCTAATGATGGACCATAACTTTTGGGGCCTATAAGTGGTTTTGATGCAGAACACTCGAGTTTGGGTATTGAAGTTGTTACCAAAAGTATATTTTAGAAATACAAAAGAAAAGAAAAGAAAAGTAAAGTAAAAACCGTGTTGTCACGTGGCCTCCATGAAAGAAGCATTGGAAGCTGTACGTCTATATATAGCAATGAAGAATTCGGAGCTGCGGGAACGCGCGAGAGATAACCACCAAAATCGTGTCCTACCCGCTACGCTCGCTAAGAAGCAGTTGAGGAGACATGGCTGAGCTCCAGCTGCCCCAAATAGACCTATCGGACCTGGAAGTGAAGCATGCGGGGACGCCAGAATGGGAGGCTGCGAGAGCCCAGGTCCTGGAGGTGCTGCGCTCCTACGGCTGTATCGAGGTCATCCATGATGGGGTCTCCCAGAACCTTCGCGAGGCTGCCTTCGGAGGTGCAGCAAGGGAGGTGCTCAGCCTCGCTGCCGAGACCAAGTCTCGGGGCCGTCCCTACATGGGCGATCACACTTTTATGGCGCTGGACAGCGTGGTCATGGCGGACACCACACCCGAGGGCATCCAGAGCTTCACCCGCCTCATGTGGCCCCAAGGAAACGCAAGCTTTTGGTATCATTATATGATATCCTTCCTTCTAGCTAACCTTATGCTAGTAGCTGAAATAAAGAGAAACTAGCTAGTTAATATATATTCTTTTGATACGATTGAGTTCAACTTCGCATGCTTGTTTGTTTTTGTTCGATGATCGATCGGACAACGCGGTATGTGTCACCTTTCGAACCAACAATTAATTTCTCCTCAGTGCTTTAGCGTGCGTTTGGGGTCAGAGTAGAGTAGAGTAGAGCAGCTAGTATATGTAAGGTAATTATTAATTGACGTCTACCCGGCCCCTTGGAATAACTTCATTTTATTTTTAATATTTGTTGACTGAAAATTTTATATATTTGCACATATATATATATATATATATATATCGAATCCTAGCTAGCTATTTCCCTGACCTATTCATTAATTAGCATGCATGTACATGAACTTTGTCGGAAAAAAGAAAAGAAAAAATTATGGAGAAGGACTAAAAATAATATGCTTATAACTCTCATTATATATATATATATATATATATATATATATATATATCCTTGCATTGTCACCTCACTATCGTTCTAAGAAGAGGAAAGGAAGATCCTGGGTTTGATTACATGGTCTGCCGCCAGTCTCATCATTTCCTTGCGCAGAAAGAGATCATATCATTTATCACCATGTAAGGCTGGTACGTACGTGGATCTGACTTCATCGTTCGTGTATGTTTGGGCAGCGAGGCGATGAAGTCGTGCACAGAGGGACTTAAGGAGTTGGGTCAGATGATCCAAAAGATGGCGCTGGAGGGGTTGGGCGTAGGGAAGTACCATGATTCTCTCATCGAATCCACAACTTACGCTCTGCGTTTGACGTCCTACACCAACGAACCGAGTCATCAACAGCAAGAGATGGAGGCCTTTCCAGTCCACACGGATCCAAACCTTATTAGCATCATTTACCAAGATCAAATAGGCGGGCTTCAGGTGCAGACCAAGAATGGTGACTGGATCCGCGTTAGGCCTAATTCTTTCATAGTCTTGCTAGCCGATTCCTTGGAGGTGCGGTGATTTTCCTCTCTCCCTTATTCTGCAAGAGAAGAAGGCCGCAATTAAGTAGCTAGCAAGCATCAGGATTTCTTTAGTGTTTTTGTTTCTTTTTTCTTTTTAGTTTTAACAAGAGAATCTATTTTCTTTTTATTATTATTATTTTCTGTTTGTTCGCAAAAGGCATGGACCAACGGCAGGTTGCAGTCCGTCAAGCATCGAGTGATGCTGAGTGGTAATGAGACGAGATACTCCACCCTCCTCACAGCCGCACCTAAGGAAGGGTACGTGGTCCAAGCCCCCAAGGAGCTGGTGGATGAGCACCACCCGGCCCTCTTCAAGCCATTCGAATTCGCGGACTACTTCCGTTTCTTCACCTCGAAAAAAGCTTTGAAACCACAAGAAATGCTCAAGGCCTATTGCGGGGTTGAAGGAGGCCAAGTGGAAGCAAAAGCGTGATCATCATCCTCGTCGTCGCCGTCTCTCTTTTGTTTCTCTCTTTCTAAGACTTAAATTAGAACGCTGCTACCTTGATGGCATGGCGTCTCTTCTGAATCCTCGTAATAAAATAAACCCTTCTTCCCCTTGCTGATATCGTCGTGTGCGCGAGCTGTCGTCTGTGATGCACTTCAGCAAAATGTCCTGTTGTAGTACCTTGGTGTCAGTTTCTTCCAATAATGTCTTTTGTATCAATATTGTTGTAATACCATCATGGGATTGTACCTTAGTGTTCTTCGCTCTACTTTACTCAAAACTAAATGGACATTCACCTTTTGCATCAATGTAACAAACAAATATCAAGATATATATATATATATATATATTATTTTAATTAAATATAAAAATAAATATGAAGATAAATGTAGGATTTATAATTAGTGAGATAATTAAATTTTAAAAGCTAATTTTATGTTAGCATGCATGATAACTTATTTCTCTAAAAAGAGCATAAGTGTTTTGTAATATTAAATAAAATGTGCTAACCAACCACAAAGCCAGCTCTCAAAACGTACTAAGAACACACAAACGAAAAGAAATATAGATATCGATCTTTCCTTTTCAAAAGAGTAGTTAGTATCTGTTGCCGCCGGGATCTGTCCTCCGACTCGGGCACGGTCGATCTCTGGTCTGGGCTTTCTCCTGGGCGGACCTGCACAGAAGTCCTCACGCGAGAGGCGTTGGGGGTGGCCCTCCGCAGAAGACCCTCTGACGCTCAAGTCAGTGGGGATCGGTGATCAAC